>OW285235.1:234407000-235007000 GCA_935421215.2 Melolontha melolontha
TTTGGAACTGTTTTTTCATTTACTTATTTTTCGGCAAGAAAGTTTTGTCCCCGCCAGTTAAAAAAGAGGGAGAAAACAACGAAATTGATTATACGGAAATTTCTATACAACTATTTTTACCTTTCTTCCAAGAAAAGTATATGCTGTAGTTTCCAACGTCATCAATGTATTAAAATAAACAATATACGCCGGACACCCTTAATTATAGAAAAATAAAATAACTCTCAAAATAATAAATATACAATACACAGGAAGTTCGTTAGAGATAACATAATATTTCGCAGAATCGCATCGAAGCGAACTACTTAACCTATTATAATAATATAACACTTTATCTATAACAGGAAATATGTCAATAAAACTTATTCTATTATACATTACATTACAACTACTAAATGGATGGGTTAACAAGAAGGTTGTGCCTGTAATAAAATAAATAGTTTTTATGACCGTAGAAAACAAGACAATTAATAAAGAAATGTAATACCTGACCAGGCCTAGGTAATTGACAACATTAAATATATCCGAACTCCAAGAACCTTGTCTATATACACTTTACAATATTTACAATTTAAAACTAGGATTGAATACAATAACATAAATATACCTACCTACATGTGTTTACTTATATTTAAATGAAACTAAAAATACAAAATTAAATCTATTTTTCCCGAACAGATAGTATTATATATTCGTGTTAGCAGATGATTCAAGTAATAATTAATGAAACGTCTTGATGCTGTTGGTTTATTATACCAATCCAATATCACCACCCACATTGTCTTCAGTTCTTATTACTTTGGTATTTAAAAACGGTACAGATTGATTAGATTCTCGTTCTACAGTTAGAATTAAACGAACTAAAGGTATCTAAAGTAGTTTGAATCATATTAATGAGTACAGCACATAGAGTATCATCTACAAATTTATATACGAATGGAAATTTTAACGGCAATTAAGATATTAAACTAACCAAAGGATAATCCAGCATTATTGTCGCTAAAATAGGACGAATTGGTGAAACCAACAGTTTGTTTATAAAATTGATCATCAAAGATGAAATTTAAATTATTGAAAATGAACCTTAGTGATGCTAAAAAATTGTTTTTACTGATACTACAGTTGTGTTCTATATGCGTCCAAATATTCTCTAAAATTTCTATCGTAAATTCTGTAGGATTAATATGGTTCAAACCGGTTTAAATACCTTTAGTTCGTTTAATTCTAACTTACTGTTTACCGTAGAATTAGAATCTAATGAATCTGCACCGTTTTTAGATACCAAACTAATAAGAACTGAAGACAATGTGGTGATATTGGATTGGTATAATAAACCAACAGAGTCAGGACGTTTCATTAATTATTACTCGAATCATTTCTTAACACAAAATACAATAGTATCATTGTAATGAAAAATAGAGTCACACATTTCAGTAACAGCATGTTTTTAAAGGATAATTTAAAAAACTATTCAACACTTTCATTAATAACGGCTATCCTAACACTTTTGATGGTCCAACTGACAATAATGCAAGCAAAAGTAACGTAATTTACAGAAGAACTCCATATATACAAAATTTAACTGACCAACTAATTCAACAATTTAAAAGAATAAGTACCGTTAATTTACAATTAGCCAAATATAACACGTACCAAAGACAAAATACCCATTTTAAATCTAAATAATGTCATTTATAAAATACCTTGTCAAGAGTGTGAGAATTGCTACATAGGGCAAACGTCGCAGCTACTCAAATAACGGATTAGTCAACATAAGAGTGATTGCAGAATTGGAAAGAAATCTTGTACTTTATCATTACATTTTAATAATCATAATCGCAATTTTAATTATGACAATGTTCAAATTTTGGAAAAGGAAAATCATGATAAACACAGACTAGTGCTTGAAACAATACACATTCAGAAAGAAAAAAAACACATAGAATTTTAAAACGGACACCAATAGTTTAAGTGTAATTCATTCAAATTTATTGAAAGTCATTTTTAATATTTTTAATATCACGTGCATAACACTGTAACCACATAATTTATTTTAGTTACAATAAAATGATATACCGTGTGCACAACGTCGAGCGATCGATGGATATATAAGTAATGACTGGCCAACTGCAAGTGGGAGGGGCTACATACGTTAAACTCCTACAGGGCGTATTTAATTGTGGTGAACCAAGAAAGCGTTATGGTTGTTTATTAATAAATGATGTATCAAAATAAATATTCCAAATTAATAACTAATTGTTTAACAAACTACAAAATTATTTGTAGTATATTATTTATGGTTAATGTACGAATTTGGATATTTTATCCGACTACACCGTTGCTTTTCGCACTATTAGTCATATGCCGGCTGTCAACGTCCCTACAATAACGGATATTTTGTTTATGTCTCTTCGGCCATAATACTTTAAATTTAACATTTAAATTTAAATAAAATGATATAATATAGTTGAAAGTATCATAAAATACAATTCGCCGTAAAGTGCAGAGTTTTTTTTTACTGCATAATAATAATTCTTACCGGCGAAGCATCAGATATTTTCATCGCTAAATATTCAATGATAAGTTTCATCATAGCTTTGTGGCTTGAACTTAAAAAATTCTTATTCAAATGAAAACACATAAATAATATAAAATTATGAAACAAAACCGTAACTCTTATTGAAAAAAATTAAAATAAAAAGTATTCTGTAATAGCATAAAATTTCAAAACAATAACGATTCTTGCAAGAATATAAATAAAGTGTTTACCAGTATAAATAAATTGTTTCCTTAAATAAACTACCTATAAAATATTAAATTTAACTAAAATACCTTTATTGGTAATAAATATTAATTATTAAATAAAAGAACATTCTAAAAAGAAAAACTAATTATTTAGTAAATGTTCAAATAAACCACCCTCTTGAGCCGAGCAGTAACCCAATCGGTTATAAAAATTACGACGGACATTTGTTAGCATTTCTATACGTACTCTACCCACGGATGACAAGGAGCAACTGAATGCAACAGAATGACCAGTCGCAAGCTTGTTTTCCGATTCAATATATTCCGCCTTGCTTGAACACTTTGAGCGACTGATAGGAATATTCAATGTGTTAGAGAGAGATTATTTGATTCGTACTTAGATCGTATGTAGAATGTGTTGGATAAAGAAAGGGAACGCCCGTACAGTTAGACAGTAGAACAGACTGAATATACTCTCTCAACCCTAACCACATAAACTCGCTATTCGTCTTCGTCTTACTACATTGTGGTAGATCAATCACTCCCGGGCGTTCATACGGTATAGATAGTGTTTTGTATATAGACCTTTTTTTTCTTAACATACCATTTTTTATAACCGCATAAGGACCCAACGTACAAATTAGGACAGATTTGTTTCCAATGTATTACCAACAGTGATAATTGTAATAATCAACTTTGTTTTGTTCTATGATATTGCTATTGCCAACTGGAGTTCTCACAGGATCAAGTATGTAAATGAGCATGTCAGTACAAATGGTACCTGCTTTAATCTGTGAACTGTTTTGACCGTCCAGTGATTGATTTGCGTATGATTAAAATTTGCTTGGACCACTTTTGATATCGTTCTATGTATGATCCAAAATGAAGTTGGAACGCATTTAGTGTAGTGCACATATACAGTACCGTCACTGTACAGTTTTTCTAGCGAGTTGGAACAAACCTATTAAATATCTTCTCATAATAATCTTGTAGGTTTCCATGGTTGTTGATCATGATTGCTTCAGGGATTCTGAGCTAGAACCGGTCAAGAACTTCCTTCATGACAGTCCTTGGTCAAGAAGAAAAGCAATAATCTTCTCACAATATTACTTAATATTAGGACGGACAAACATTACTGAGCAATATATGCCTCCATACTAATTTAGCGTAACTCATAACGGAGTGTAATACGGAAAAATTAAACAGTTTATAATATAAATATCGTTTATTGGTAAAGAGATTTAATTAAAGACACTTTTTCTATTTAATTTCTTGCCTTTGTTGCATCCACACATTCCTGGTGCCACAGTTCAAAGAGGGCAGAACGTCGTGTGACAGCAAACCAAGACAATCTCAGCTTCGCACCAGCCGGTCTGACGACATGATCAAGCGAGTGGAGTAACTTGTTTTGGAGGATCGCAGAATGAGTGTCCAAAGTTGGATCTGTGCACACAATCCTGGATGATGACCTGAAAATGCAAAAAGTGTCCTCCAGGTGTGTGCCATAAATGCTGAAGGTCGACCATGAGGTTGCGAGCGTGGCATGTTGCCAAGTAATGTTGACGCCATGAATGAGACTTTCTTTTCATCGATTATGACAATGGATAAGACATGGATGCCGTTTTTTAATACCGAAACGAAGCGATTTTCCATTAATCAAAGAAGACTCTTAAAGAAGCGTTTACAGCGGCCATAGAATCATGGCGACGACGTTGTGAAATATATGTACGGCTGCAAGGAATGACACAAGATTCACAGTTTTCGTGTGATTAGTTTGTTAGAAAAAATCGGAGGTGTTATAATTTGAATGCACCTCGTATAGACAAATACGGGCTTAGTAATAATATCATAATATTGCGTAAGGTGCATACATATAGAAGATATAAAGATAAATTCATTTCCCTTTTTCCACTCTTATTGCATTCACGTTGCCTACATATTTAAATCTATAGTGTTTATTGGTATGTGTGTAATGTTTATCTGTGTAATTGTATTGCTGTCAGATGTGGCGTGATGCTGCCGAACTAATTATCATAAAATTCTAGTTTTTTTCTTTCTTTCTCTATGCACTTTATACCATGTCCATATATTAACACGGCAACGACAATAAACCGCACCTAAGAATTACTTATTAATACCAATAAATGCAATATTCATTTCTAGAATATGTATTTATTCGGCTTCTAACATACAAGTATTCGCGCAGTTGTTTAATAACTATAATCGATATCGTTTGTATTTTTTCTTGTTTCTTCATTTACTCATTTTCTTTGGCGCATTAATGACGGACGTTGTGTAATTTATATGTATTTGATTTTATTGAGAAATGCACGTATAATATACATGCATTTGTTAGTGATAAAATATAACGCGAAAGTTTATCAACTTATTCATAAATAATCGTAATTATGGCGCCTATTTATATTCAACAATAAGTCAGTAAACTTACTATGTCTAATAAAGGGTCTGCCAATAGGAACATGAGATCTTTCGAAGTAGATTGCCTTGATTTTGTAAATGTTATTAACATCCTTTAGGTAGTAAAGTTAACCTTTTAATCATGACGAAGTATACGCCATAATAACGTTAAAAAATTATTACAAAAATGCGAAATCAGTTCGAGCTACCTACAGAGCCTTACGCAATATTTTTGGCCGTCATAATCGGCCTAGTGAACAAGCGATTCGTGCAATTATCAATCGTTTCGAAGCAAACTTTACTTTGCTCGACCAAAAGCCACGTGTTCGTGTAAGAATCGCTCCGTAGCAATGAAAATATCGCCGCTGTGGATGCCAATGTAACCGAAAACTCGAGTTTGTGGGTGTTTCGCCGTTCACGGGCATTGGAGCTTTCTGAAATGAAAACGTGACGTATTTTACGGAAGAATTTAAGACTACATCCTTACAAAATTATTCTCATAACAAGAATTGAAGCCGGCTGACCATCACATGCGTCGTGTGTTCTCAGATTGGGTATTGGAGCAGCTGAAAAATGATGCCGATTTCGGGAAGAACATCATGTTTAGTGACGAAGCTCATTTTTGGATGTATGGGTTCGTTAATAAGCAAAATATTCGTTATAGGGCAGCCGAAAACCCACAAGTGATTAAAGATAAATGTCTTTATCCACAGAAAGTGACTGTTTGGTGCAGCTTGTGGTCTTGTGATATGATTTCACGATGTTTTTTTCAAAATGAGGAAGAAAATGCTGTCACAGTGAATGGAGAGAGATGTCAAGCAGTGATAACAAAACTTGTGGACGGAATTGGAACAACTGAATGTGGAGGAGTTGTTGTTTCAACAGGATGGTGCCGCATCTCACACTGCAAATAAAACAATTTCCTTATTGGAAGAAAAGTTCGGTGGTTCAATCATTTCACAAAATGGACCTATGATTTGGCCAGTTTGTTCGTTCGATTTAACTTCTATGGATTTTTTCCAAAGGGAATATGCGACCATTGGTTTACTCGAACACACCTCAAACGATTGACGTCTTGAAAACAAACATCGATCCGGAAATTCGTCAAATTCAACCGAATTTATTGAGAAAAATAATTGAAAATTGGATTCAGAGATTACGTGCCTGCACACGAGGTAAAGGTGGATATTTACACGATGTCCTATTTTTGACATTAATGGCACACTCCAAGCTTATAATATATACCAAAATTAGCATTGTATCTTACACATGAAGTTTTTTATTAAAAAATAAATTTTCCAAGCTCCAATTGGTAGACCCTATAGAAGTGTCTCCAGAAGTTTTGCACTTTTCTTCCTAATTTTGCTCAGCTATCATCAGTATTCTTGACTAACTTTATTTAGAACTTAAAATTACATTTTTGGAAAATTCATGTGCCTATCGAAAATTGTACCATCTAGATATCGCCCATTTTACCGCTGGTGCTCTCCCAAGCGATGCCTTAGATTTTCAATTACTCTTGCGCATAAAGGTTGTAATACATGCAAAAATACATGTAAAAATTGAAGCGCTTGACACAATTCATGATAATATTTAGAATCAAGGATGACAAAGGAGGAATGACATTTTGTTGTTGGTAGATAGTAAAGAATATTGAACAAAATAATTTGAAACATACATGAGTGGGTGGAACCTCACCAATTTTGTATAAAACAAAAAGTCTTTTTAATAATATAGAGACCGGACGCATCAGGCCGAAATTACGATGGACCATATTGTAATGAGTCATCCGACGATATATCAAATGTCACATGGCCTGGCACCGTCTGGAAAAATGTCGATACAGAAGGATCGAGAAATCGAATTATGCTAGAATTTTCCCCAATTTTCTCCTCCACAGCAATAAAAACCTCCTCTTTTAATGCCTCGGCGTTTTCTTTTAGTCGCTGTTCTAGAACATTCTTCACTTGTTCCAGACTTTTTTCGAAGCTTCTAGAATTTTCCAGTAATATCTTTTCCAGATTTTTCTCCAGTATTCTGGAGGTAAAAACTTCCTCTTTTAATGCCTCAGCGTTTTCCTTTAGTCGCTGTTCTAGAACATTCTCCATTTGTTCCAGACTTTTTTCGAAGCTTCTAGAATTTTCCAGTAATATCTTTTCCAGATTTTTCTCCAGTATTCTGGAGGTTTCCAGGCTTCTATGGTCCATCTGTTCCATTTGGGCTTGCGAATCTATTATTCGTTGTTCCAAAGCTTTTACACTGTCCAAATTCTTCTGCTCCATTTGTTGCATTTGAGTTTGCGAATTCTCTATTAGTCATTGTTCCATATTTTCCGCACTATCTAGATTATTCTTTTCCATTTGAATTTGTGAATCTATCACTCGTTGTTCCATTTTCATCAACAGCGAATTCACGTCAGCATCTCCACCTGGGACTTGAAAGACATCATTCTCTGGATCCTCGCCTTCTTGGATCAACACATCTCGAAGTCGTTGCTGGAGGATTGGCTGTTTGCCGGTTGTATCCTCGTCCCTCTCCTCTAATTCTCGTTTTAAATCAGTCACTTTTAATTCAACGAGTTTCACTCTACTCGCCATCACGATATTTAAAATAAACGTCTTTTTACACTGTATGTTTATTTAAACAAATATTTAATTAACACATAATTGTCCACTTAGTCCGCTATTAACTTAACTTCACGCCGACACCACTGTAAAATATGTCTTGTCTTTACAGGTCCTTAAATAAAACCAACGGTAATTTAAACACACACTATATTAACGAAAGAACAGAATATACTTAATCAACTTTTTACACAATTTTTACACAATATTTATATCAATGTTTATTTATCGCAATATCAACACGACGCGGAGACTAGCCATTGAATGAACCCATAAATCCCTCTTGAATGCTATTTATATTTAAGGGAAAATTCTAGCAAATTCGATTTCTCGATCCTTCTATATCGACACTTTTCCAGACGGTGCCAGGCCATGTGACACCTGATGTATCGTCTGATGACTTATCACAATATAAATAGTCTATAGCATCGCTAAGTACAACACGCAGTTATTCAATAGCACTATCCATTCGGTTAACCGCACGTATGTCTTTTGTCGTTAAATTGTGACGAAATTACTTCAATATTAGAGTTAAATTCCGTTCTTCATGGGCGTAGATAGAAGCGTGAGGAGTTTTTAAAATTTGTTTTATTTGTTAGTTTATATTTCGTAAGATAAATAAGTACGGTGTTAGTTTCTTTTTTTTCATTGTTTTAATTGTATCCAGTTAATTTCGTTAAGTTTCAATAACTTACGCATACATTTTTAATTTTCATTTATTTAGATCTAGAACATTGTTTAAATTACTTTTTCAGATATGATATGGAACAACGTCGAGAGTGGCATCGTGAAACAATGGCGAGATGGATTAAGGGTCATACTGATTGTATGTCCATTGCCGGTGATTCCGAAATTTATTGCAAAGTCTGTAAATATCGTTAGGAAAGTGAGAGGTGTAACTAGAAAGGACAAAATTAGAAATTTACAAATACAAGAGGAACTGAGGATACAATCGATAATGGATTTATTGAACAGCGACAACTACATTAACATCTACATCGACAACGAATGGGGGTACTAGACCAGTAAAGCTAATATAAGAAGCCAAAGTGCAGTATAAAAGGAAAAGAGGAAGATCGCGACAAGTATGGGAAGATGCCATTGGAACTAGCATCCAGAAGAGTGGAGAGAGCTAGAAAGAAGCAAAAACAATGGCCAGTAACCGGAGCTTATGGAAGAACTTTGATCATAATTTTGATTAGAAATGTACTTACCCGACAGCCTTTAGGGTAAAAGGGTTTTGATATATATATATATTTATATATATATTAATGTAGTAAGTAGTATTATACATTTTTTAATTTTAAGAAATAATTCAATGAGTAATTCTTTGAAATGAGTAAGCAAATGTTTAATAAATCGAACTGTATATCTATCTGGGATTTCCTGGCATAGCCTTTATTTATGTCCTTGTTCCCCTATCTCCTACATAAATTTATCAAACTATTTACCCTACAAATAGATCTTCACAAACACACGTACATACACAAACATTATATCAACGCATGGGCAAAACCAAACTGTGTTCTCTGATAAATTATGAACATCATCATTACCACTTATGCAGATCTAGTACGGTAAGCAGAGTTTACATGCACCGCCACTGCACACACATAGATAGCATCTCGCAGCAATTCGTTCCAGTTAACAGCTCGTACACACTGCAACACTATTACTAATAACTGGTACTTGATACATGGTGTGTAATGCCGTAGAAGTACCGAGGCAAATTTACCGTGCGAAACCACTTTAAGCCGTTTTGCGATTTACCCATCCCTCGTTCGAAATTGGATCCCTCATCATGACGACTACCAATAACAGCGGATTCTATAAATCTCGGAATATACGAGAGACATGGAGACAGTTACTGTCTTGGACATAGCAAAAACACATTTTGAAAAAGATTATAGTAAATAAATTGTTTCTGTTATTACTAAACTTTGATATGTATTAGTAGTAGATTGTTTTTGACTAGAACATATAATTAATATGAAAATGTAGGTTTTACACTTCAGACCACATAAATAAGTACTAAACTGTACAGTTTCTATAGATATGGTTGTTACCGTCTATGGAAGCACTTTACTTAGTTCTGTATTTATTACTGATAAAGTTTGAATTTCTATCCGCAAGAAATGCTTTAAATATGTGCATAAACATTTCACGTTCTTCCCAAAAATATGATGTCAAATATATGTTTCATTATTACATTTTTATGCACTTTATTTTTTATGTATTTTGCCTGTTTGAAATCAAGGAAACAGTACTAGAACAACAAAAAGTAATCTAAATTATATCTATACATCAAGAATGATTATTATTACATAATATATGATAAGCACATTGCATAATAATTTGGTAAAAAATTACAATTAATAGCTACATACATATAATTCTATGGATGTTACTTATAAGTTATTCAAAAAGCATTAAATAAACTCACAGTAATTTTGTCGATATACCTTTAACAACAAAATAATGAATTTTCTGGGTTTATTTAATGTTTTTTGAATGAAATAAGGCAATTAAAAACAGCATATTTTGCATATAATCCGGACTACGTTGGACCATCGCTAAGTACAACACGCAGTTATTGAACAGCACTATTCATTCAGTTGAATTGTGACGCAATTACTTCAATATTATAGTTAAATTCCTTTCTTCATGGGCGTAGATAGAAGGGTGAGGAGTTTTAATAGTTTATTTTATTAATTAGTTTATATTTCGTAAGATAAATAAAATACGGTGATTTAGTTTATTTTTTTCATTGCTTTAACTGTTAATCGCAAAACAAACGGGTGGTGATCTATAAAATATGAAATACATTTTTATTTGTTCATTTTGCAGTTCAAGTTGAGTAAAGGAGTAATAATATTAACAAGCAATACTTTCTCAAGGTTCTTCTGCAAAATTTGTTCTCTTTGAATGAAATACATCCTTGTAGATAGAAAACGTCCTTTCTACATCACAACTGGTTAGAGGTGCATACTGCAAATATTCTTTTATTTCAGCGTATTTAGCAGTTAGATTTTGAGGAATTGTCCCCATACATAATTGCCGCAAAGTTATTTAATCTGGATTTCTTTTAAAAACTGCGTCTAACTTTTGCCGAAGACAACATCCGAAGTCATTTGGAATATTTTTCAAATTATTAATAGCCACATCTAATGTGTTTAATCCCATCATTTAATTTAAGATTTTGATTTTTAAAATAAGTGATTAGTTTTGGCAAATTTAAAAGTGTTCCTGAAGGAAGTACAACTGATTTTTTAAATTTCGAATTTGTATTAGTTCCTTGCACTCAGAAATACTTCAAGCATCGTCATTTAAACATGTAACGAAATTTTGTAAACTATCGAAATTCTCTGCATTAAAACTAGTAGCTTCCAACCATGTTCCCCATCTAGTTATTACTGGAGAGGGAGGCAGTGACAAGGATAGAAGTTTTTCTCTGTAAAGAGCTACTCTCAATGGTGCTTTTCTGAAGACTTTTTTAAAAGCGAATACAAGTCTATCAACTTTCGGAAAGGTGTCTTTGATATATTCACAGATTCTGTGGAACGCATGTCCTACGCAAGTAATATGCAGCATTTAATAGTGTGCCTCTTTTTAACATATATGCAGCACTGTCACTGACAAATAAAAGTATTTTTTCTTTATACCTATCGTCCGAATGAAGCATTTGGTCCATATTCTCGTAAATGATTTTAGCAACTGTTTAAGCATTAACTGTATTTATAACTTTTGTTGCTATTACATGTGCGTTATGAAGAATAGTTGGATGTAGTACACCAGCTACAACATTTACAACCACACAGCGTCCTAATATATCGACAGTTTCATCGGCTTTTATCCAAGGTACTGATTTGAAAGATGGCTTCTAATGCGTTCTACTGCTTTTGTGTAGCACTTAGAAACATAATATTTGCGTAAGGTGGATTCATCAGGAACATTTCGACCAGTATATTTTTGGAGAAATGTTTTGCACGTGGGATTTATAACTTTATTTAATGGAATATTTACCGCAATTAAAGTTTCACAAATTTCTTCTTTAAAATTGTCAGATTCCAATGGGTCTAATATCTGTGTTTGTATTTGCGATGCTAAGTGACGATTTCTTGGAATTTTTTAAAGATATTTTACAGACATTGCAATCAATTTCGGAATCACTGACAATGGACATACAATTAGTATGACCCTTAATCCACTCGCCATTGCTTCACGATGCCATTCTCGACGCTGCTCCATATCATATCTGAAAAAGTAACTTAAACAATGTTCTAGATCTAAATAAATGAAAATTAAAAATGTATGTGTAAGTTGTTGAAATTGGTCGAAATTCACTATGTAATTAACAGTTAAAACAATGAAAAAAAGAAACTATCTCACCGTACTTTCTTTATCTTACGAAATAGAAACTAATAAATAAAATAATTTTTAAAAACTCCTCACGCTATCTACGCCAATGAAAAAGGAAATTTTACTGTAAAATTACAGTTATTGCGTTGCAATTCAACGACAAAAAATAGACATGTGGTTAATGGAATCAATAGTGCTATTCAATAATTGCGTGTTTTACTTAGCGATGTTATAGACTATTTATATGTTTCATCGTAATTTCGGCCCGACGCGTCAGGTCTCTACTCATGTGTACACGTGGACGCCGTTGTAGGGTTGTGCGCTTTTCTATGTGTTAGCTTTACTTTGCCCCAAGTTCGACACTTTGAATAAAGGTTTTACCTACTGACACTGACAACTTAGTTGTTGAAATACGTAAGTTATATAAGCTGATTCAATAGATTCATTTATTATTTGACAGACGCTGATTCTGTAGTTTCATTCATTTAACCGGATAAACGTGGAGTACGATAAGATAATATTTAATAATAATAATAATCCTGTATTTAATAATATCCTTAATAATAATCCTGTATTTTTCAAGAATACAAGTCACACTACATACGTTGTCTTTCAGTTAGATGCTATTATCTTTCAAATACCCATACTCCATTTTAATTAGATGTTGGAGTTCCATCTAAATGTAGCCGTTATTTTCTGTTGTTTTGCATGTTAGATTTTATAGGAAAAGTTATTTACTTCTTGTAACACGAATATTTATTAATAAATAAACTCTATTAAAACACTTGTCATTTTCCTACCAAAACAAAAAAATATATCTTATACAAATGAAGGCCACGACCAGATTATTATATCTACCGACACCAAAAGAGCGGCAAATCGAAAGAGACGGGTCTACGTTATACAAATGTCGGTCGCGCACGCGTAGTAACAGCTGTCTCGTTACTTTATAGCTACACCGCGTATATACTATCTATCTAGCTGTCCACGAATTTCTTCTATAAATTATGATGTTCTGCATTCTTGAAATGCGGTTATAGATTAAGTGGTATGAATGTTATCTACCTGTCACGGCAAAATTTATCATCGAGAGATATGGTGATGAAATTAATGACAAGTACAATCAGATTAATACAAAGGTATTTTTAATAATATAAAATATTATTAAAAATCTGGTGTGAAGAACACAAATGCAGGTTCACTATTAATATTTTCTGTGAACGTGTCCGAATATATCCTATCCCCAGAGACGTAGATACGTATTTCGCTTTTCTACAAGCTCATCGGTACGCCCCTGCTGGAGAAAGGATATTTCCAGACACATTCACAGAAAAGAACCACCTCGCCCTATCACCGTAATTATCCAGACCGAGCGCAGAAGTAAATTCGGCGCTACCTGTTGTCAGACAGCCGAAGTACCTCGCATACCGTCCACATAATTAATGTGAAGTAACGACGCCCTTCCAAAGGTTAGCACAGCCAACTCTCTAGAAAACTGCATTTTGTTTGTGCCTTCAATACGTATCTACGTCTCTGGGGATAGGATATATTCGGACACGTCCACAGAAAATATTAATAGTGAACCTGCATTTGTGTTCTTCACACCAGATTTTTAATAATATTTTATATTATTAAAAATACCTTTGTATTAATATTTAATACATAAGATGGGCAATGTATTAGTAAAGTATAGTTATTAGTGTAACTGTGACGCGAGGCAGATCGCTAATAATCCTCAAGTGTAATCTAATTATTATCTATATTGTACTGTAATGTAAAAAAACACGAACAAATAATTTTTTTTTTTTATTTCAACGCTTCCGAAATTTAACACTCGTATTTAGGATACGATTATTAATTGTGGTAATTGTTGTAATTGTGGTACCCTTTTTGAGTTATTACTTAACCACAGTCTCCAAATAAAGACTTTCCATTTCTCAATATCCCAATCATTTCAGCGTCACTGCCGTATCATATTTGTTTCCTTTTTATATATATGGATATCATCTTGCTTATTAATCGCATTATTAACAATGTTATACAGAAATAATAATATTCTACCTTCAAAACATATTTCATGTGACTTTTTGAAAATTATTAAGTGGGCAGTTAACTGACCAGTTCATATGATAAATGATACCTCGAAAAAATTCCAGAAATTAAATCAAAATCTATCCGAATACACTTTGTACTACGACATGAGCGAACCTAAAAAAGTTAACCTTATTAAGCCACAGACGCGGTCACCACTTGGTTAACTTCCTCTCGTTACAAAGAGAAGTTTCCATATTTTTTAATATAAAACATAAACATCACGTGAAACTGAATTAGAACGCAAATACGAAGATAATGGAATAAAGCGACGAGCTGGGCGGTCTCAAAAAATACTGTTAGGGTCGGTCACGTATCCAGAAAGGCATTTAGTGGTTAGCGCTGAAGTGATAGCAACGGGAGAAAAACGGGTTGAACTAATTAATAGCTAAGTACAAGCTCGTTTTACATTGAACATGTGTATTATTAACTAGTTTATAGGAAGATTACGTATAGATATTTAAATAGACAAATACGAAATGCTAAAGCAGAACCACTGCTGACACCAGCCCCCTAATATGGAATTATTAGATAGTACAAGGCCCTAATGGAGTACTGCGTCCTGAAACGAAGTAATCATATTACCGACCATAATTACTAACCCCTTTGAGAACGGAAATGCATCCATATCCTGTTGTGCATAGCGACAGCGTCGTTACTAAAATTTCCGCTATATCTACCTATACATGCCGATCTAACTCATCTCCATCACAAATTTTCCTTCATTTTTCAGTGCCCTTTCGTCAAACATTGAAAGAGAGAGCACATCACGCCCCTTCGCAGCGCTGGCATCGTTCGTGGCCTGTCGTTAAACACACGTAACTCGATTAATTTATTGTCGAATTGCCCTAATGCGGTTGTTTCAAAATGGCGAACGGAACCGGGAAGATTTTCACCGGAAGTCGATGGGACAATCTACCCGTTGAATGGATGGTTTGTATAGATAGACGGGAAGCACAATCAACAGGGACGGCGGACGCACTTTCCAATCACGGGAAAACTAGATGCATTTTGTTTCCTTCATCAGCGCCGCCTGGTCGCGTTTGTTTTTTGTTCTGTTTTCATTACTTATTTCACAATTAGATTTTGTATTTTCCGTATTTGTTGCTGTTAGTGGCGAGATTGCAAGGTCTCGGTTCGTGTCGAGTCGCATGGTCAAAATCGTCAATCACATAAATACAATCGAAGGATTGGCGCGGTGGGGTTAAAAGGGGAGAAGAAGCGGTGGAAATCAATTTTCAAAATAAGGGATTTCGTAATTGGATTTTAAATTTCCTGTTGCTCGTTAAATGCTATTGGTAAATTCTAAATCATTATTAGTGCGAAGTAAAAGTAATTTCAATTTTCCGAGAGTTGGGTGTAAGTAAAGGGATAGTTAAATTTATGAGGTTGAATCAAAGAAATATTTACTTTAGCATTTAGAAAATGATTTTTAAATTCAAACTAAATGCATAGAGTATACCTAATGGTAGTCTAATAAAAAAGTAACATGTGCTTGCAATAATTGGTAAGATGGATGCCGAAATTAATGGAAAAACAGGGAAAATATATAGAATACTAGCTTATTGCAAAATGCCTTCATGGGACAGAAAAAAAGGTGAATTTACGTAATGTGTGTGAGTTTTTAAACAACTAAGAGTGGTGTGGACAAGAAGGTGTCAGTTGATAAAAGGTGTATATTCCAGCCACAAAAAAAAGTCCTAAAAAAAATTTTTATAAATGATGCCAAAAGAGACAAAATATTTTTTTTTTGGCATAATTGATAAAAAATTTTTGGGGCTTAAAGTCTGGAATTCACAACTCTTATCAGCTTGATATGTTCTTGTCAACCAATCTTATTTGCTTAAAGAGTTAATACATGAAGGATATTCACCTTTTTCCTGTCCATTCCAGTCAATTACGACGCAAATCCCAAAATTAAAAACCCCTTCCCTGTGCCCCTGTGGATGTTCCGCCTATGAATTCGAAATATTTCAAATTCATAGATAATAAATATGTACCTCTGTTGAAGTTACACACGCACAGTATGCTTACATAACGGGTTGGCCATTTAATGTTGCGGTTTTAAAAATCGCGCTATTCCCTTTTATATATAGAAATTAATATAATATATATTTTTTACACTAGAGGGCCAAGCGCGGTTTACAATAAATATATGAAAAATTGGCCTTGTCAGTTTTCAAGATGGCGTCGTATCCAACGGAAGTGCGTGTGGAATTAATAAAATATTATTATAGAAATGGGGAATCTTTTGCAGCTACGGCAAGACACTTGCGTACTCTATTCGGGAGAAATAACGCACCAACGGAAAACACTATAAAAAGGTAAGGAAAAAAAGATAAATTTAGAAAAGTAACAAAGTATTCGTTATCGTGTTTCCATGTCTACTAATCCGACAATATCTTAGGATTGTAGTGAAATTTGAAGCAACAGCATCTGCGGCAGACGAAAGATCAACTGTTAGAGAACGTCAAAAGACCATCCGGGTACCGGAAACCATAGAACGAGTACGGGAGCACTTTACAGCTCAACCTTCAACATCGACCTCAAGAGCATCTCAAGAACTTGAAATACCCCGTACAACACTAAGGCGGATCCTAAAGCAAGATCTAAAGATGAAAGCATACAAAATTCAGATCGATCAGCCGTTGAGACCGTTTGATATGGAGCGACGCTACAATTTTGCGAACGAAATCATCGAACGCATTGAAAATGGCAGCATGTCATTGGAACGAGTGTGGTGGTCGGATGAGTCACATTTCGATGTATCCGGTTATGTGAATAGGCAAAATTGGAGACATTGGGGGACAGAAAAATTATTTTAAATAGGACAATTAGAAGTGAATGTGTGTTCTTTAATTTCTTCCTCGACTAACTCTTTTGTCGTGGGCACATAGACTCGTATGTTCTCTTTTCTCAGGTGTTTATTTATTACTTTAATTTTTTTTTTATTGTGTTCGTGGATCCTCGATAAATGAGAACAAAGAACAGCTAAAATATTTGAGATTCTGCGACTCTTCGTAATATGTTTAATTTTGAATTTGGTTCATGAATTATATTATTATTTTTATATTAATGAATTGATATTTACAAAAATAGGTGTTTATTGGAACTTATCTGACCTTATTTTACTTGATGACAGAGCTCTTTCTTCTTCTGGTAATTTTCTTTTTTATTTAATCTTTGTCTGTTTAGCAAAAAAAAAAACAAGTTGCATGTCGATGCGATAATTCACATCAAGCTTTGATACAACATAATACAAATCTGTATAAAAACAAATTTGTATCTGTATATGCATGAACACACAGTACGTATTTACCAGCTTTTGCTTCAACTACCAGACGCATGCGTTTCTGTGTAACCACTTTGTCAATGATAGATTTACGAAGCAAAAGACTGCAGGTACACTTGCGGTCATGTAGTAAGTTTTGTCCTATCCGAAGACATCAGATAACCTCATGCCATCTGACGGACAAAACCGACCACGCCGGTGCAAAGTGTTTCTTCTCGAATAGCAAAGCTATTACTGGAAAAGAAGAAAAAGTACGCATATTACTGTGAGTCCATTAACTCGTCGCCAGGTGGCGTAGTATAGCAAAAAAAAACAAGTTGCATGTCGATGCGATAATTTACATCAAGCTTTGATACAAAATAATACAAATCTGTATAAAAACAAATTTGTATCTGTATATGCATGAACACGCAGTACGTATTTACCAGCTTTTGCTTCAACTACCAGACGCATGCGTTTCTGTGTAACCACTTTGTCAATGATAGATTTACGAAGCAAAAGACTGCAGGTACACTTGCGGTCATGTAGTAAGTTTTGTCCTATCCGAAGACATCAGATAACCTCATGCCATCTGACGGACAAAACCGACCACGCCGGTGCAAAGTGTTTCTTCTCGAATAGCAAAGCTATTACTGGAAAAGAAGAAAAAGTACGCATATTACTGTGAGTCCATTAACTCGTCGCCAGGTGGCGTAGTATAGCAAAAAAAAACAAGTTGCATGTCGATGCGATAATTTACATCAAGCTTTGATACAAAATAATACAAATCTGTATAAAAACAAATTTGTATCTGTATATGCATGAACACAAAGTACGTATTTACCAGCTTTTGCTTCAACTACCAGACGCATGCGTTTCTGTGTAACAACTTTGTCAATGATAGATTTACGAAGCAAAAGACTTTGTGTGTTTACTTAGCATTTTCGACTCTTGATTGACACTATTTTTTATTATTTTTACACGAAGTACGTACATATTTTCAATTTAGACAATACGAGGTACGTATTATTTATTTAATTTGGGCAAACGAAGTACGTATCCTCTATTTGACCTTCTCTACACGAAGTACGTGTTTACTATTCGGTGTCAAAACAATCAGTTTCAATTTTTTTGGTCTCTGGCTTTTATAGCATTTCCATTTTAGACAAAAGCCATACGCATTTTTCAGTACCTCTTCTTCTTAGTTCTTGAATGCTGGACGGGCTGTTCTGGTTCCGGTGACGATGCTTCGCCGCTCGTTCCCTTTGATTACAGCTCGATTAATGAATGAACTCACCGCGCACAAGGTGTAAATTTGTATACGCTTTCTTGTTTATTCTTTGGTGAAAGGTTAGTTTCTGAATAAATGCAATTGATCTAAATATATTTATTTACACTAATTACACTTATTTTTAAATATACAACAACTTAAGCTATTTATCTTCTGAGTATGACTGTTGTGATACTTTGTGTCTTGTAATTGATTAAATGAATCGGCACTGTTTGAATGACTTTATGTTCGATGATATATAAAAGAAACTGATACTTAAATGAATAAGCTGAATGTCTATGTTGAGACAAATTAACTCTCTGATGAGAGTTTTGATTACTCGTTAAATGAGGAGTTTACCCCGATAAAGTTATAAACGATAACGGACTTGTTGTGTTAAACTTGTAGATAAGACTGACTTTAGATTTGTTTTTGTGATAAAGAAAACTCCAAATGAAAAATTCAAAGTCCCCACTATACCATGATTGGTAGAAACTGTTCAAAGAGGCGTTCTCAATTGAACTTAAAATACGGGAAAACTGTCGGTGTTAGTTTCTTTGACGATAGAATATATTGTATTGCCGTAATAAACCAGCGATTAGAAACGTTTCACCAGTACATTTAACAAAATCCTGGGAAGTTCATACAATAAAAAAACCAAATGGTTTGGAGGTTCTTTGAACTACCAAGATCCAATTATTGCAGGTACCTTGAATGGCAATACTGTAATCCCGCGCACATGTTGGGACTGACGGTATTATATGATACAAAGAACCCATCATTACTGGTAATAAAAGATCTTTGAAATCATTCCGAACTTAGCATACTGGTATTGTCCTAAATTTAACTAGAAAGTATATGGAGTAGTGTTCCTAAAAGCAATCTAACCCGAGTCCCAGATTGTATAAACATAGTTTAGAGCTGGCGAAATAATATAAGTTTGACCTCGTGTACAATTGTACCTAAAATTATCCGGATCGGACCAACCGCTTTATGTAAATATGATGTGCAGCGGATGATAAAACTAAGACATATACCGTGATACACGAGCCTGCATACTGAATTTAATTTGATTATACGTAAATTGTACGTTATTATACGTAATCGAAACCTAATCGTTTCTTAAATTAATTTAAAAAATACTTAATATTAAAGTGATATGAAAGGATCCTGCATGTATCCTCAACAAATGCCTTTTTGGAATTTCATGTTATTAGTATTGAAAATTAGCTTTATTTTTTCTATTACTATTCAGGTAATTATTTTAATTAATATTTGTATATTAAACATTTTCATTTATCTGTTAAAATTTTCCTAATTTTCCAAAATTTCAGTTTATTATTGAGTTAATACTGCATTTGATGTTATAATACTGTTATTAATGATAAATATTATCCCATTATATTTTACTTTATTTTACAAATTTCAAATCCTAGTAGTATTTTCCAAAATTTCAATTAAATTCCTTTTATGTTTTGTTATTCTATTTGTTTTTGTAAATTATCCCTCTTGAGTAATTTAAGCCTATCATTCTTTTATTTTATTTGCTTTTAGGTGAAAATCTTCCTTCAGTTGGTGTGTATAGTCTGTTCGAAGTATTGGGTCTTATGGAGAATAGCCTCTCTTATTAACTTATAGCGATGCTCATATAACTATCTTTTTTTAACAGTACGACGTTGCATTTATTTTGGCGCACTTTGTCTCTAAGGGAAAATTTTTATTTTGTGTTTGTTATATACTCCCTGTCACTTGAAATTTTCGATCTGTCATCTTTTGTGTATATTTCGTTTTGTTTGATTTTCTTTGATTTTTTCCCTTTATTTGTATTAATTCTTCTTTTTTTTTTTTAACTACTGCAAATTCAATAATATAAACTATTGTAAGTAAAATCGAAATAGTTAATTATTATCACATAAAAATGTAAACTTAGAGGTTGCAGGATGGAAGCCTGTAAGAGAAAGCACCAAGGCGAAACCTTTTCTGTAAGAGAAAAACTTATGATTTATAATTGCTTCACATACTTTGCGAACAGTATGAGTGTTTCCAAGGCAGTCGAAGAGACGGCAAAAGGAAATACCAATTCTCATAGAAGAAGGTTATAAAAATGTTTCAGTTCAGAACTGGCAAAATTATATCAAACATGTTATGAATGGTAGGGCAACTTACTTTTCTTATTACTACTTTTTCTTAATTTTTTTTTAATTTTTAGTTGACGAGATGTGGAGATTAGATGAAATGCAGGATGATCCTAAAGAATTTATTATTCATTTGTCAGCTGGATCTTCTTCTGCTAGCTCTTCAGACATTGATGTAATTTTAATTCATTGATTTACTAATTTGTTTATTTATTTTTGATTCACTTGTGAGAATAATATTGTCTTATTTGTCTTACATGAAAGTTGTGTACACTGTAAATGTCTCATATTTATAAAATAATCCAAAATAAAATTACATTATTGAATTTAAAAAAAATGTCGAAACGATTTTGTTTAATTTATGCACATCTACCTATTTTTGCATTAATGATTTTAACTAAATTGAACGTCTTGTAAATACAGATTTAAGACGAGAGTTTTCTAACCTAAAAGGTAAACAACATGCATTTTGAATGTCAAATCGATAAATCAATATCTTACGTATAGCCAATCTATAAATGAAATAACCCTATTGTTAGAAATTAGGCAACAACAAATGCAATCTCCATAAGAGCAATACTTCGAAGTTTGGGTGACATAGACTATAGAATCCCGATGTCTACGACTTCTGTTCGGATGATATTGTAAAGTTTGTCTTTTCGGGTTCTTAAATAAAACTAACAATAACTTTAGACACACACACTATATTAATATTAAAACTATAACAATATAAAACTAACTATTAACAACAATAAGTACATTTATGTATTCTATATTTATGTAACTATATTTATGTTTACTTCACGAGACTGTAGGATTCAATGAATGTTCATCCCTTCTTCGACGCGGCTTTTATATCGGTGAATACTTTTCTAGAGCCTTCACGTAGGCCTCGCGAAAACATCCAGAGGGATGACGCACCTCGCGTCAGCGGATGAGTCATTACATTGCCCCCTTCTTAAAAATGAAGTTTCGTCCCGAAACATGTCATGCTTTGGTCTCCTCAAACGATGACGAAATCGACAGGTAGGGCCTTTGTTACATTGCGATGTCATATCGAAATAACAGTCCACGGTCTTATCTTGCCTGGATGGACAGGAATATTCAAGCTGGTAACTGCATACCAGAATTTCCAAACCAGTATGTCGGAAGATTACTTCCAACATGCTCCTTACAATTCTCCAGTCCAGGCGGTCCAATCCACAACCCAATTTTGGAACTGCTAATTTCAGAATGTCTTGCTGTAACATTTGTTCGCGTAAGTGGGTCAGGGCCTCCCATAAGGCTCGATAGGTTGGCTTTAGGCTCGACAGTTCTTTCGTGACCAAATAAAATATGGGCTGTCCTTCATTTATTATTTGGAGACTCTTCCCAATTGCTGGTCCCTGCTGCCTTAGCCTTTCGATTCTGCCAAATCTCTCTTTAAATTCCCAGGCAATTCCTTTGGCCATTCGTAGATCTCGGGCTACGCAATGAGCAAGCGCGTAGTCTGGCGGCACCGTGAACAAATCCTGCTGTTTCTCGATGGTTACCCCAAATCGAGCTTTTCTCGAACCAGAATACTCTTGCATAAAGTCTTCGAAGGTTAGTTCATGGTATTGGCTATCCAATCGGCGCAAGTCAACGGTTTCGTCATTGTCTCCAGAGTATGGGGCTAATCGATTAAAATGTACGACTCTTGGCTTAGTGTGAGGTGTTCGCCTGATGCGGTATATTACATCGTTGATCCGCTTCAATACCTCGTATGGCCCCTCCCAATTCTTTTGAAGTTTTGGAGATAGGCCCCGTCGACGTTGTGGATTATACAACCAAACCCCACACCTGACACCACTGTAAAGTTTGTCTTTTCGGGTTCTTAAATAAAACTAACAATAACTTTAGACACACACACTATATTAATATTAAAACTATAACAATATAAAACTAACTATTAACAACAATAAGTACATTTATGTATTCTATATTTATGTAACTATATTTATGTTTACTTCACGAGACTGTAGGATTCAATGAATGTTCATCCCTTCTTCGACGCGGCTTTTATATCGGTGAATACTTTTCTAGAGCCTTCACGTAGGCCTCGCGAAAACATCCAGAGGGATGACGCACCTCGCGTCAGCGGATGAGTCATTACAATATTCTTATTGGCTGGTTAGTGTGTATTTTAGTTCCTTCCTTGACTTTTAACTGTTTGTTCTTCTTTCAGTTGTAGATATGGATATTATTCTATTTAAATAAAGTAGGAATTATTATATTACGATGTTTTTTTTTAATAAAATATAATTTTTTTATCTTAGGTGTATCCTTTTTAGTAGTATTTTGCTAATTAAAATCCTGAAATGTCCTATCCTATGGTAAACCTTTGGCCAATTTTTCTTTTATCTCCTAGAATTTTCTCTCGGTTTCACCGTTTCTAGGTATTAAAATTTTTTTAAATTTTATAATACGCTTATTTACTATCCATAACATGTCAGATGGCAGCAAATATACCAAAGAAATTTAGGTACACATCAACACGTTAAGCACGCATTTGTTATAAATGAAACAAATATGTATTACACATATCTGTATCTGTACACATGAACATACACCTCGTATTTTCCATATTCACTACAGCCAAAGACGTGGGTTTCTATCTTAATAGAACAGTTTGGCTAATCAAGTAAAGTTTGATGGCTCGCCTTAAATATAGGTGGCAAATTTTGTCTTATCACGTGGCACCAGATAATCTAGTGATATCTGACGGACAAAAGAGATGACGCCAAAAATAGCGATTTTCTCTAGACCAGCTATGCCGGTACAGAAGAGAAAAAACATATACAGGGTGTAATTCCATTAACACGACACCAGGTGGCATCAAATATACCACACAACTTTGAGTACATCAACACGTTAAGCACGCATTACGCATTTGTTACAAATTCACAATTTATATTTTATGTTTATAAATACGATAACATTGTGTCTGTTTTGTTATAGTAAGAGTTCAATAATCTGGTACCAAAGGCAAGTTTAAAGACGATATATTAAAATAACATGTAAGATGTGTGCTTTACGGACATAAAGGGTTCTATTCCTAACAGTCTATCTTTAATCTAAAAATTGTATTGAACGCAACGATCGATAACTGAATGAAATTTAACGGATGGTCAATAACAAGACAAGTCGTTTTGTTATTGTGGGTCATCTTTAAGATTTCGTCACCTATAGTATTTATGATAGCATGCCTTCGAAAATTTTTCTCATTAGAGACGGCCATGTTGTTTGATAATGGTTGGTGACAGTGCACTAATCTGTCACAAACGTAAAATTTTGAAAGAGCATGGCAGTCTCTAATAAGGAAAGTTTTTGAAGGCCCGTTATTTTGGTAGCGTAACACAATTTTTTGAAATATCTTTGTCATTTTTTTCTCATTTATGAGAGTGTATAGCAAACGCCAATTAAGTTGGCGCGAGGAGGGGTAAGTTCGCCTATGATTAGAAGTAGTGGGGAGATTTGTATTTGGTTTTACATCAAATGTCAGATAATTCTAACCTCTGAGCGTGTATCACTTTTTGATCCCCTAGCAAGGACATTATGTTCCGTCAACCGTCAATGAAAAATGTATTCTGACAATTACTTGAATAGTGGGGGTGGACGTTTTTAAAAACGGCTTCTGCGCACCCCCTCCTCGCGCCAACTTAATTGGCGCTTGCTATACGTTGGGAAAATATTTTAGGTATATATTCTATATTATTTAACCTTTCCATTTTTCATACTTTGTCTTTTTATTTCAAGGACACCCGGTAGATATTCGTATACTCTTATACATATTATTTTTTCTTTGTGTTAAATTTTGTTAAATAAGTTTTTGCATGAGAACAATTCTCCGTTATTCCGAACATACGCAGGAGCTATGCGGATGCTATGAATACTTTTTTCTTTTTAATTATATTTTATTTTTAAGTTTTATTAAACACGTAAATTACATTTTGTATATACACAATTACCATGATTATTCTGTAATTGGGCATTACCTGTTGGGTAATAACGGTTATTATTATTATTATTATCATTAATAATGTTCGTAATTTTGTTCACACATGTTAGTACCTACATCATAGCTTATTTAAAAAATGTATTTTCCAAAGCTGAGTCATTAACGAAAAACCACTTAAAGTGTTATCAGTACCATTTATTTAAAATTACAGAATTAATTAATTATATAATAATTTTACTCGGCAATTACTTGGCAATATAAATAATATATTCAGGTATACATAATGTAAATAAGTATAAATGCATGAAAATTATATTTCGCCATTATAAGTTAATAAATAAGACGTAGTCGATTTAAATATATGCAGAAATTACGGACCATATTATTATAATATAAATATATTACATAATAATTTAATAGCCGCTAGAAGCGAAGTGCTTTTCAAACAAATAAAATCTATTTTAATAGCGTACATACAAATACGTATGCAGGATTAAGGAAATGACTAAACTATTTAAGAGACCTATATTTTAATATTTACTAATTATCTGTTTCATAATACATACGTGTTTATTACGCTCTAAGATTTGAATAGATTATATCCAAGTTTCTAACATCCAACAATTAACGTAATCCCGGTAGTATAATAACAATTACGAGGGGAAGCGAAATGTAACATTATTTTCTAACATGTTTTAAACCCTGTGCAAGATTATTTCCGTGAAATTTATTATTTACTCAATACAGGGTGTAAATGAAATGTTCCGACGTATGCTAATAGATATGTAAGACAGCAATTCAAATTCACACAAAAAATTTTATTCTAGCGAAACTTTTATTTTTGCGGTAATTTACGAATACAAACTTTTCGATTGTTGTCGATTCAACAAACAAATAGGCATTTATTTGTTCAAGTTCACAGAAAAATCCTTTTTACATTTCAATAATGTAAACAGTCTTTGTGTGAAAAGTTTTGAACACATGAACTCATTCATTTCTTAGATCTAAATTTTCTTATGCATCAGCTGTTCTGTTGTTATTTATAATATTTGTAATATCCCGACAAAATACAGTATCGGGTTTCTTCAAAAATTTTAAACGGTATAAGAGTTTTGTGGTGATATGGTATTTGTAATGTAGTTGTCTTAATATTAAATTTACGCCGAGAAATAAATTGAATGTTCATGTTTTTTGAGTTCGCTTGTATGCATGTGTTAACATTCGTGTTACCCATCTTGCAAACAATTTGTTGCAATTATATTAGGAGAGGAAGCCCAACAATAAGACAGATTCTACAGTGAGACATTGAGTCTGCCTCCGTGGTCACGTGTTTTTGTGTGTCCATTGGTGAGAACAATCATGATTAATAAACGGTTGACATAAGCCAGTGTGCAGAACGATGCGATAAGATACATATTTGCAATACAGCTGCATGTTATTTCGGCGCCTAAAAGTAAATTTTCGCACTAGCCTTCTTTTGTAATTACGCCATAAATACAAAAGTTATTTTGTGAAGTGAATAACATCCAGGTAGGTTTGATTCAGACGGTAAATCTATCTTGTTTGTGTGGCCATCAATTTTCTTTTTCCATAAACTGCGAAACAAATTAACGGATCTTGACGCTTGCCCAACAGTGAGACGAACAGATCTGCCCAACAATGAGACATGTCTCACTGTTGGGCATGTATAAAAAATTATGGTCACTCATAGTATGATACCTCAAACTTGTATTTTCTTAGTTAGAACATGGAGCTACAAAAGAGGAAAATTGGCAAGTGTTCAGAACAAACAAAGAGAGAAGCCGTAACGCTTGTGTTAGAGGGCGGAGGTTTGAGAAAAGTAGCTGCTGTATAAGGAATCGCATTTCAAACTTTGGCTAGGTATATGAAAAAAAACAAACAGACCGAAGGCGCTGGCGACATCCGAATGTTTTCCAACTACGCTGTGAAGAATGTATTCAGCGGCGCAGAAGAAGCATCGCTTGAAAAATACATTCTCGATTGCTCACGAATGTTTTATGGATTGACGGTTACCGTCTGCAGAAAACTTGCCTATCAAATAGCCGTTGTGACCAACAAAAATTTCCCTGCCAAATGGCATAATGAAAAAATAGCAGGCTCTTTAATGGTTTTGATGTTTTCACGAAACGACTTGTTCGATCTTCAATTTAGACGTGGCGGGAACCGTGAATGTTTAAAAGTGCCAGAAGGTAGTAGCCGCCAAGGGTGTCAAATAACAAGTGGAGAAAAGGGCACTCCTGTTACAACGTGCTGCATTATAAATGGTACAGGCCAATATTTACCTTCAGCAATGGTGTTCCTTAGAATTCACTTCAAGGAACATATGCTTCTCGCTTCTCCTAGTGGCTGGATGAATGCAGATTTATTCTTACAAGTTATGAAGCATTTCATCAAATACTCCTACAGCTCAGAAGAAAATCCATCACGTTTGATCTATGAAAATCACGAAAGTCATCTCAGTATTGCTGTTCTTAACTTGGCCAAAACTAATGGTGACTATTTTGACAGTTCCACCACACTCCACACATAGGATACAACCATTGGATATTGGTGTTTATAAGCCATTTTCTACAGTATATAATGCAGCTATCGACAGCTAGATGGTGCAACATCCGGGCCATCCTCAAAAGAGTGTTTGAGGAAGATTCGAAAAGCTCAGAGGACGAACCGATGTTAGATTCATTGTCAGGAGACAAGGATTTTGTAACAATTTACCCAGATGGATACGACGACCTACACCGAAGTTCTATAAAGGATGATTCCGTAGTGGTAGAATTTACCGGAAAAACAGAGAAAACAAAGATTTATTTCATTGGGAAAGTTCTTACAAAAATTGAGTCAAGTCAAGAGTTTGAAATCACATTCATGCAAAATTACGAAAGAGGGACTAACAAGTACGTATTTCTTGAAGTTAGTGATGAATTAGTGGTTTCGATATCTGATCATGCAAGCCGACAGAAGGCTTCCTTTACTTTTTAGATAAACTTAAGTTTGTTAAATGTTCGATAAGTTTTTATTTGTACCTGTGTTATGTTAATCTATTATCAGGATAAAATAAAACAAATTTTAATGAATTTCACTTTTTAATTTACACCGTAACGATCGTTTGGCTCCAACCTGAGCTTCATCAGACATATAAGTAACTTATGTACAAATTTTAACACACATGTACCGTAACAAACACTTGTTTTGTTTTGAATAGTTGTTAAAATTTGTACATAAGTTATATGTCTGATTATTAGAGAACGGACACGCTTACTTACCACATGACGCAAAGTCCAGTGCAGTACTGGCGAAAGGCTGTATTTCTAAAATATTTAATTTTATTTATATAATTGGAAAACGAACGGGTGGTGA
The DNA here is from genome assembly GCA_935421215.2 of Melolontha melolontha. Taxonomy (NCBI): domain Eukaryota; kingdom Metazoa; phylum Arthropoda; class Insecta; order Coleoptera; family Scarabaeidae; genus Melolontha; species Melolontha melolontha. The sequence continues at coordinate 234,435,271 of OW285235.1, forward strand.
TCTATAAAATTACGAAATATGTACATATGTATTTGTTGAAAAGTTGTATTTTTAAAGTTTTTAATTTTATTTCTATAATTGGAACATTTTTATTTGTTCATTTTGTCGTTCAAGTTGAGTAAAGGAGTATTAATATTGACTAGCAATAGTTTCTCAAGGTTTTCTTCTGTCAATTTTGTTCTCTTTGAATTAAGTACATCCTTATAAATAGAAAACGTCCTTTCTACATCGCAACTGGTTACAGGTGCATACTGGAAATATTCTTTTATTTCTTCATATTTAGCCGTTAGATTTTGTGGAATTGTCTCCATACATAATTGCTGCAATGTAATTAAATCTGGATTTCTATTAAGAATTGCTTCAAACTTTTTCCGAGGGCCACATCCGAAGTCACTAGGAATACTTTTCAAATTATTAACAGCCACATCTAATGTGGTTAATCCCTCATTTAATTTGAGATTTCGATTTTCAAAATAAGTGATTAGTTTTGGCAATTTTCCAAAGTGTTCGTGAAGAAAGTACAACTGATTTTTTAAATTTGGGATTTGTGTGAGCTCCTTGCACTCACCAATACTTCTAGCATCCTCCTTTAGCAGTGTTACGAAATGTTTTAGACTATCGAAATTCTCAGCATAATAACTAGTAGCTTCCAGCCATGTTCCCCATCTAGTTATTACTGGAGTGGGAGGCAGTGACAGAGATGGAAATTTTTCCCTGAAAAGAGCTACTCTCAATGGTGCTTTTCTGAAAACTTTTTTAAAAGCTGATACAAGTCTATCAACTTCCGGAAAAGTGTCTCTGATATATTCACAGATTCTGTGGAGAGCATGTGCTACACAAGTAATATGCAGCATATTAGGATATGTTTTCTTCAATAGTCTGCCTGTTTTTAACATATACGCAGCACTATCACTGACAAATAAAAGTATTTTTTCTTTGTACGTGGCGTCCGAATGAAGCATTTTTTGCATATTCTCCTTAATGGTTTCAGTAACTGTTTCCGCATCAACTCTATTTATAACACTTGTTGCTATTACATATGAGTTATAGGGAATAGTTGGATGTAGTACACCAGTTACAACATTTACCACACAGCGTCCTAACATATCCACCGTTTCGTCGGCGCTTATCCATATGTATTGATTTAAAAGATGGCTTCTAATGCGTTCTACTGTTCTCGTATAGCACCTAGAAATATAATATTTGCGTAAAGTTGATTCATCAGGAACATTTCGACCAGTATATTTTTTCAGAAATATTCTTAAAGTGGGATTGCTAAGTTTATTTAATGGAATATTAGCCGCCATAAAAGTTTTACAGAGTTCAGATGTGTTTGCGATCCTAAGTGACGAATTTTTGACGATATTTTACGGATTTTGTAATAAATTTCGGAATCACTGACAATGGACATACAATCAGTATGACCGTCAATCCAACTCGCCATTGTTTTACAATGCCGTTCTCGACATTCTTCCATATCATGTCTGAAAAAGTAACTTAAACAATGCTCTAGATCTAAATAAATGAAAACTAAAAGTTTGTGCGTAAGTTATTGAAACTGAACGAAATTCAATGCACACTTACGTCGAAATAATTGGTAGAAATAGATTCAATCAAACGATATTAAACAGGATCTATCACAAAAATTACGATGTAATTAACAGTTAAAACTATGAAAACAAGAAACTTACTCACAGCACTTTATTTATCTTACGAAATATAAACTAATAAATAAAATACATTATAAAAACCCCGCTTCTATCTACGCTCATGAAAACACTTTAAAAAACACTATATCCTCCGAATACAATAGCTGAGTTGTCCATTGTTATCGTGCGAGACCAGGTGGCCGAGTAAGTCAAACAAATACTTCATTGAATTACGCCGGGATGTACTGTGCGACGTTATACACAATTCCAATTGCCGATTGCGTTTTATGGAAATTGCATCCGTTCTCTACTGATGATTCATCAGTGATGAAGCTCAGGTTGGAGCGAAACGATCGTTACGGTGTAAATTAGAAAGTGAAATTCATTAAAATTTGTTTTATTTTATCCTGATAATAGTTATAATGGAATTTCATCAAAAGCCTGAAGCAATCATGTATTTTATGTTAATCTGATGTTACCCATTTTTTGCTAAATATATTTTTCAGTGCTTGACAATCTCTTATAATACCTATAACATTAAAAAATATATATAGTTTTGAAAATGCATTATGTCCCACAGTTGGATGAAAAGTGTCTTACTGTCGGGCACACGTGACTAACACTGAGACAAAAACAGTTGCGAGCATTTTTGGATATAAAAATTAGCTATTTTCAATTAATTCAAAAATTGAGACGGGAATATTTAAGCAAAGGTTGTAGCTTCACTATGATACAAAAATCAGTAAATTTGGCAAAATAATAATGATTTATTGTGACCTATAAAAGAAAGTATGTCATTGTTGGTCACTCTCGCCTATATAACACATGGTATGAGAGACCGGAATCCTCAACTATTTGTCTAATAGTCCCATGTCGATCTTACGGTATGAGATAATGAACATCTTTAACAGTTTCTTGGGTAGTGACGCTTGTGGGCCTTCCACCTGCATGTTCGTCTGTACACGACTGTATACCACATTTAAACTCACAACATCACCTTTTAACTTTGTCAAATTATACTGCAACTTCCTCTAATGTATTCATCAAATCTTGGTGAATTAGGTTTGGGGTCATCTCTTTTAAACGTAAGTATTTAATCACCGCTCGTTGCTCGACACGATCCATTTTGATACTGATATGTAGAGCAGACCAATTTATTTAATTTTGGAATAAATACGCGAATCAAACATCACCGAGCACAACAACGTTACGAAGGAATTTACCATCGGTGCGTAAACAGGTTGAAAATAAAATCAAAGCCGTACTGAAAAATAAAAAACTGTGGTTATGTGTGGACGAAACAACTGACAGCAAAAAACAATCTGTAGTTAATGTGATGGCGCGTAATATGGAACCACATTAACCAACGTCCTCAATTTTATTAGCATCCAGACGACTAGAACAATGTAATGCCGAAAAAATTTCAGAGGTGCTATTAGATACTTTGGAAAAATTTAAACTTTCGAAAGACCAAGAATTAAGTTTATGACCGATGGTGCCGCAACCATGTGTTCTTTAGGCCGGTCTCTTAGAAAATATTGTCCTAACTTGTTACATATTACTTGTAAACTCCATGCTCTACACCTTGTGGCAGAACAGGTTCGTAGATGCTTTCCAGAGGTAGATGCTTTAATATCGAGTACAAAGGCAGTATTCTGTGTGCTGTAGAAGACGCAAAAAGTGAAAGTGTTCTAATTAAATTTGAAAGTGTTTTAGACAGAAATGCAGATTTTGACACCTTAACACGAATTTGTGAGGGCACGTCTACAGATGCGTTAAGTTGCTTAAAAAAGTATTTTGATTATGCGAATATAACATCACTAGATGTAGAACGCTCGTTTTCCGAATATAAACATATTTTTTCCTCACGGCGGACATGTTTTTCAGAAATAACCCAGAAACGCACCTGATGTTGAAAATATACAATCGAGTTTCTCCAGTTTGTCAATCCTTGGAAGATGTGTTTTTTTAAATCGTCTATCGTGCAGACAATCACTGATTTCATACATTTTCCATTTTATTTATAGGTACATACAGCGCTGCTATAATATGTACTATTCTTATTTTTCGTGTGTTTATGCATATTACTTTAATGTATATATAGAATAAATGTCTCTACTTCTATACTTATATCGGTAACAAGCTGATGTTGCGTCCCTATTGTATCGCATATTCTAATATATTACGAATTACACTCCCATACCGGCGCTCATGGCGCGCGCGGAAATTGGTCTGCTCTACTGATATGTGACTCTCTCGAGCTCGGGCGCCTACAGTAGGCACGCTTTAACAGGTTCAGACTTGTAAATTTCTAGCGTTAGTCTATGAAGATAAATTATTGTTTCGGTTTATAAATGGGTTAGAAGCGGAGCAAAAGGATCAGCCCTCGTATGCATCATATGTAGGATACTACTACAAGAGCATAACATGACAAAAATAAATTACTCTATCCGTAGTTACGAATTAAAAAAAATAAATTTAAAAGAAACTTCCAAGAGAGAGATGAAAATACATGGTCACCCTGATTTGAAACCTCTTATCCCTATTCAAACACGACTGACATGTCTTTAAAAATAAAAAAAAATTGAATGCCCCCCGAACGCATTGCGTCGCCTTATTATTCCGGGGTTTGTAGTCTTTCGTTTCGGGGTTGGTTGTGAGTACTAATAGGTCGGATACTAAGAAGGAGCCGCGCTGATGAATTTTATGCAATGGCGTCCCATTTAGTTGAATTACAGCAATTTTAAGCAGACGACGACGGTTTCAACCATCGCAACGCCAACAACCCCTCGCCTCAAAATCCACATCCACTGTCACATCGCTTCGACGCCCCACGAAAACCCGCATTTTCTCCACTCAATAGGAACAAATATTACATCAAATTATCACCAGTTACATCATACATAGCGAACATTGAACGATATTTACGTACGCAAAATAGATATGTAGTTCGTCCTTTCATATATTTAATGTTTACATTCTTGGGCGAACGCAATAACAAGCGCGTTAAGATGAGAATGTTCGGCAAGGGTGGAAGGGGGGTGTGAGGGTGGTAAACAGATTGAAATTCAAGATGGGGTGAAGAGGTGAAAATGTCTGCCTTCCTATGACGTTAATACCACGCGATTTAAACGCTTGTATTGCCCTAAACTTGACGTGATAATTGCTTTACTAAATCGAGGTGTCGTACCAAGGAAGACTTGTCAAATTGTTTTTGAAGCACGCGGTCGGTTAAAATTATATGTACGTCCCGGAATGAAATTTAAGTTTAAAATTGGAAGAGGGAATTTTGAGTTGGTAAATAGTTTATGTTTTGGGAAGTGTAATTTTATAATAAACCCTTCGCGTAAACTTTACTCTCCGGTTTAAATAAATAAATAAATTTAGAAAGTTAATATTGGGTAGAATTAAATTATGAATTACATAACGAACAAAAATATTGTACGAGTTGCGAAATTTTCAATTCAATTTTATTTAACCAATTTAGGACCACTAGTAGACAAATCAAGGAAAACGCAAATTCTTTAAGGAATAAACTTTTATTTAGGTATTTATAAACATTCTTTAAAGTAAAACAAAAAGACAAGCCATTGATTCTTATATTTTTTTTTTGCGTTGCGTTAACGCAACAATGGGACTATATGCACAAAAAATATTACAATTATTAATTATGGTAGTCTTTGAAGCAGTGTGAATGTAATGGAACCCCGCATTTATTACACATAAATACGGTTGTACTTTTGCATACTCTACAACGTCTCCAGTTTTCACGATTTCTTTCAATTAGGTGACCCACATTATCTAAACGTGCACTGGATGATAGAGACACACTGGAACCACGTCCTCGAAGAAATTGTGTTTTACAGTTGTTAGCACTAATGTGGCTTCGTACAAGTTCAGACCTGAAATCCAGCTACGAAATGAGTTTTCTCTGTGTATACAAGTCTGTGCAGTTTCCAAGCATTCACCACAGTAGAATCTAACATATTTATAAATAACGGCCACCACCATTTTTTTTCCACGAATATTTATTCGGTAATTTGCAACTGCGTTATCGTGTAGATCAACGCCTCCCATATATTTGTTATATTTGGCAATCATATTTGGTTGTGGTTTAGAGATGTACTTTTTTTTTTCTCCACGATTGTATCGCTTCACAAACACATTACGCAGTGCAGTTGCTACTGTAACCACAGAATTGTCATTCCAACGGACCACGCTTATTTCATTTACGTGATCGTAATGAGAATCCATTGTACCACGAGGTTTTTTTCCTATAGCCTTACAAGTCTCTAAAGGGCATTTCAGCATTCTGTTCTCACGTACAGTTCCCGTACCAAAGTATCCTTGACGTTGCAGATGAACTAATAGCTTGTAGCTCGTAAAAACGTTATCAAAGTATACCTTATGAGTCGACTTATTTTCTAATATGTTCAACAGATTGATGACTACTGTTTCACCTAATCCAAATTCTCTTTTGGCATTTTCACAAGTTTTTCCAGCATAAGGTATAAATTGATATAAATGCCCATCGCTAGATGCCAGACACCACATTTTGAACCCGGAACGTACCGGCTTCCCTTTCAAAAACATTGTCGCTGAATGGCGGCCGAAGTAGGGTACCATTTGCTCATCAATTGATAAGTGATGTCTAAAAACAACATACTTCAAGAAACTGCTGTTCAAGAGATCAACCAGCGGTCTTACTTTCGCAAATTTGTCTGCCTTGTCTACTTGATTGTTATCTGCAAGATGAATGTTCTGCTTTATGTCGAGAAATCTGTTTCGAGACATCGCATTTGTCATAAATTGAACACCTTTATCTTCATCAGATGACCAGTAAAGTTATACACCATTTGTCCCAATGTTGCGTTTTCGCAACGCTATGTTTCAAATCCGTTTGAGAAATATTTCCAGAAAAAAGGGAATTGATTTTTTTCCAAAACAATGTCACGTGAAGTATCTTTTATATGAAACCTCTTAATGATAAATGAAAAAGTAAGCTGTATGTTATTTAATTTAAACTTAGATACACAAGTTTTTTTCTTGAAAATTCCATAGCTTTATTTTATTTTTATTCAAAATTGAAAATGCGATTACCGTTCCCAAAATGTTTATTAGGTTGTTTAAATATTTATTAACGCAATGCTACTGACAGTACATCCAAAATTATTACTTATTAGTACGAAAAAAAAATCTTTTTTTGGTGTTGCGTTAGCGCAACTATGGGAATAAATGGGTTAAACTAACCCAAACGATTCAATTAAACTTGCGATTTCTTATTACTTATTACCAGAGACCGGACACATCGGGATGAAATGGACGTCATTACGACGGACGATATAAATTGTCTACAACATCTCTAAGTACATCACGCAGTTGTTCAATAACACTATTCATTCGGTTAACTGCACATCTATTTTTTGTGTGCGGTTAACCGAATGAATAGTGCTATTCAAGTGTATAGAATGACTTTAAAAGCTAAAGCAACTTTCATTTCGAAAATTTATTCGTGAGGGGTTGCAGTCTGTAGACTAAAATCAGGGACCCGGTATATATACAACCTGTCCCGGATCGTTATGTTCAAATTTTAGGAGTATAAAGTAGACTTCATTTCAAGTCACAAAAACTCAAAACTTGTATATCCATTTTTATTTGTTTCAAAGTTACAGATCTATGACTGTGATTGTAAGATCATGAAAAAAAAATGTAATCCTAAAGTCAATAGAAACTGATTTTATTTAAAAAAGTTCAAATCATAATATTTTCGAAATGTCCACCTCCTTGATGAATGCAGGCTTGTGCCCGTAAGCCAACAGAAGAAGTACTTATTCGAATTTCATACTTATTTTGTCGGATTTACTCGGCAGCCAGGTGAATACGATCCAACAACTCTTCTCTCGTGTTCGAAACTTGCGCGTAGACTAAATTTTTCATGTACCCCCATAAAATAAAAGTCAAGGGGATTAAGATCGGATGATCTGGGTGGCCATGCAACAGGACCACCTCGACCAATCCATCTTGGATAATTGACGTTAATCCAATTTCGGACAGCAATCCCTAAATATGGTGGTACCCCATCCAAAACCACATGTCTCGTCGAACATTCAGTGGGACATCCTCTAAAAGACCTGGCAGTTCGTAAATAACAAATTGAAGGTAATTGTCCGCATTTAACCTCCCAGGAAGAACGACAGGACAAATCAACAAGTCATCGATTAGCGCCGTCCAAACGTTAATAGAAAATGCATGTTGAAATTTAGATGGGCGTATAGCTTTGGGATTTTCTGATGACCACCCGTGCAGGTTTCTCATATTTGTAATACCACTTCTCGTGACCGTAGATTCATCTGTCCAGAGGACTGTTCTGCAGAAATTAAAATGAAGCCGTGACTGTGTTAATATCCAGGTACAATAAACTAAACGAGCATAGTGGTCCTCAAGCAAACCGTGTCCCCTGCGATAGTGGTATGTTTTAAAATTCGCCAAACTATCGTTCGTGGCACTCCTAATTGTCTAGTCATTCGACGTACACTGAGAGTTGGATTCCTTGTAACAATAGCTACTGCTTCTTCCTCTAAGTCTGCTCCCAAATTTACTCCTCGGTCGAAAAGATAATCACGCAGTCCGCATTCCCGAAATTGTCTGTGTACTTCCAGAAACGTTCTGTAATGAGGAATGCGCCTATCTGGAAACCCAATGTCGGTATTCAATAACTGCTTGACGTGCACTGCCGTTACAGTAGCCATACACAAAATGCATGTCCGCATACTCTTGAGAAGAAAATCGGTAAGGCATTTTGAATAAAGAAAACGTGTCCACTCACTACTAAGCTGTTGTATGAACTGAAACGTAATGTAATCCTTTATTAAAAAATGCAACGTTAACAGTCATCTGAACATTTGTTTATTGAATGATATTCATGGTTCAGCACTTACGAAATAAGTAAGAACCTTCTTTATCATAAATTAATTTCCAGTACTCTTTTTTTGTAGATCTCCAAGAAATCACTGTATGCACTACGACACGTGTTTATTTATTTTAGGATAACATTTTATTATGCGACGTTAACAATCACAGGCCTGTTATTGAATCGTATAACTTTTTTTAAATAAAATCAGTTTGTATTGACTTTAGGATTACATTTTTTTCATGATATGACAATCACATTAATAGATCTGTAAGTTTTGCGTTTTTGTTACTTGAAATGAAGTCTACTTTAAACTCCTAAAATTTGAACATAACGATACGGGACAACTTGTATACTCAAATCTAGCAATAACAACGCATTGCCGAGTTCAGCTAGTGTTCTTATAATTTTGTGTTTTATGTGAGACCTTTTCAGTAGTGTATATTTTCCAGTTGTTGATCTTTATTAAAATATAAATTTTCGAGTTTTCGAGTACCTGCCAACTAAATTAAGTTAAATTTATATTCATTAGAATTAGGGGCCTCTTTTCACTAAACTAATTCATTTAGTTTTAATAATTAAGTAATTATAAGTAATTTATATGCATTTCTTGGTTAATTTAATGTAACAGCGTGTGTGAGTACGTGTAGAAGAATTAGGAAAGCTAATCAACATCGAGGTTATTAACCAAGCATTGACCGTGTTCAATTACACCAAAACAATAATTTATATATATATATATATATATATATATATATATATATATATATATATGTATATATATTTGTGTCTGTTGCATATGTATATTCAACACAAAAGTGGTTGTTCATTAAATAAATGTGTTGAATTAGTTATGACATGTATTAATGGCGGACATAAATATCCTATTTATAATTTTTAAGAGTTTATTATTGTGTCAGCCCACGGCATATAAATTACATTAACGAATCGCTTTTTATTCTTTCTTGTTTTCTTCTTTTTTTTTAATTTCCCTTCCATAATAAGTAATATAGTATTAATTAATATTTCAGACGATCGTGGGCGTATTCTTTACTGCATCTAATTATTTATTGTATATCTGTCATGCACCCACATTCCATTTCGTTTTGGATTTATTTTATATTCTCCTTCTTTAATCGCTCCCGTCCCCTTCTTCCCGGTCCTCCGCCCGGAGACTCAGTCTGCCTCTTCGGCCCGAACAATCCGAGGTACCTTCTTCTCCTTTTACTGCATTCATTCACGTTGAATACACTTGGGTGTACAGTCTGATCGAAAATTAATTTTAACACACTGAGTAAATTTATGAGCAATGAGTGTTGCATTTTTCATTTGTGAATTATACAGAGATTATCTAAAGTTAAGAATGATATAAAAATGTAAAATATATGCATGTATATATATATATATTAGAAGGAATTTCTTATTTTCTTGGCCGTAATTATAATACGAGATAAAAGTCAAATTTTTTGGGAGTAGGGCCGGGTAATTAAAACAATATTTAATTTGACGTTTCGATAGTATCGTTTTGGGCAATGTGTTTATTTTGATGGGTGTAAAGAATGTTAGCTTTTTCAACACTTTGCGGGATGGGGGTGGATTTAACTGCTCTCGGATGTTTTTTTTATTTTATTTATGTCATGTTTATATTGTTATTATACGGGGCGTGTTTATATAATGGGTAACTATATTGCTGACAAGTTATTTAAATCTGATCGGTCATTTATAAATGACCGATATAAAGGTTTTCAAAAAATACTATATATAGTATCGAAACGTCAAATTCTATATTGTTTTAATTATTTGGACGCTAGTGCCAAAAAATATTACTTTTATCTCGTAAATATATATATATATATATACCGGATGTCCTAGAAATAAAAAAAAACGTATGAAAAATAGAATGATGTAATTATATAGAACATATATCCAAAAAAGTCAATGACGACGCGAACCCCAAAATTATAAACCCTCTAAAAATTAAAGCATGTGCCGTACCACCTATGTACCAAATTGTCTATTAGAAATACCTCCTTTGAATTTACACATTTGCTGCACTGTTTTTGTTTATAAAAACTGTAACAGATAACTTTATTTAGACAGCTGTCGACGTTATAAGAACCATTCAATGGAACAGTTTTGTTTACTTAGGGTTCAATAACCACAACACAATTACGTACGGATATTTCTGATGTCAATAACTTGTGGGCGAAAACTTTTAGAACTGTCCTTTCTTGTGTATTACGCGAATTTTTTTTTTGTTACGGTAATATGGATTTAGAAAGCCGCTATTGTATGTACACACTGAAATGTATATATTTATAAAAACTGGAGAAGACAACATTGTAAAGGTATAGTAACCTTGTAGAAAAGTCGACTGTTAAAAATTTATATTTCCTTGTGAAATTTTAAAGACGGTATATTAAAAGAGTGTGCTTTACTGGCATTTAACGTCCTATTTGGTGACAATCTATCTTTAATCTAAGACGGCAATGTAAAACATATCGAACAGAGGCTACTTAAAGCGAGTTCGACAATAACAAAACTATTGTGTTCGTTATTGTCGGTCCACTTTACGATATCGCTCCTGAACTTTTACAATATAATCGGTCGCGCAGTGGAGTGACAAATTTTTTTTAAATGTGTCATTTTTTTTCTAGCTCTGAGTGGGAATTTTGGACAATATTTTGGATGTATATTCTATATATAACATCTTTTCATTTTTCATAAACTTTTCTTTTTTATTTGAAGGACACCTGGTATATATATATATCAATTTCGTCGAATCTCTTCCCAATCGTTTGTTGAAGCGTTGTTCTTCGTGATATTTCGCCGCGTTTGGATGATTTCGTCCTGAGAATGACAACTTTCGTCCTGACGTTTCGGTGACATCAATTTCACTTTTTTCTTGAGGATCTTCTCGTTGCCATGGTAACTTTAAGAGTTGAAATTACCATGAATGGTATGCGATGTTTTTCGGCGACTAATAGAAAGCCTTCAACGCGAGAGGCCTATCAAGTGGCGGAGCAATTCGTGGGCCCTACACCACGACAATGCACCAACCCGTACGTCACTTGTTGTGCGTCATTTTCTAGTCTCAACAAAGATGGCAGTACTACTCTACTTCCTTCCTACTTCCCACATCTTTCCCATTCCTGTTTCCCAAGCCGTTTTGAGACGATTGTCGAGATCCAGATCAAATCGCAGGCACTGTTGGACACGTTAATACGTGAAGGCTTACAGCATTGCTTCCTCTCATGGACATGTCGCTGGGTTCTGTGTATTCATGCGGAAGAAGGGTACTTTGAAAGGGATGGTAGTGAATATGTTGTAAGAATAATTTAATAGCACCTCGTGTATTTATTACACCTCTCGGTATAAAAGATTATCTTCGATAAAATTGTAATGAATTGAACTATTAATCTAAATGACTTAACAAAAAAATCCATAACGTTTTCTTTTAATATTTGGCATCTTTAATATTGGCAAGTGATAGTCGTTGATGAATCATCATATTATTCCGAAAAATAAAAACCACGCCAATACATTTCAAAATAAGTATGTAATTTCAAACCAAAAATAAATGAAACAAGTAAACGTTGACATTTTGTCGACCCAGGTGCACTGTCTTCTGTGTTTAAATACATCTTTTGCACTGTACTGTATATCGGTTTATACAATAATATAAGGTAGGTATTCTTTCTTTCTTCTTCTTTTCAGTATTATTTATATCCGCTGTCATTGTACCTCGGAAAACGAGTTTGAATTTTAAAATATGCAATCCTCCTGAACCCCTACAATTCCTATTATAAGTATATGCAGTTTTATTTATATATTATATGCCTTCTTCTTTTACTTCTTTATATATTATATTCTTTTCTATATGTTTTCCCATCTCTCTCCTTCACGCTTACGATGTATATGTAAGATATTGCCTTCATCCGTGATGTATTAAGATATACCTCGGCATAAACGACCTTAAAATATGCAAGTCATATATATGTGTTTATATTTAAAAAATAGAGTTCTTTTTTAGTAGGACAAGCGAAGCGGACTGAGACGGTTTCTGCTATAAATGGATTTAAGGGTTCGTCTAGACGTTCTTTAAGAAAAAATTTAAATCATGGCATACGAGAACAAGGAAAAATGAGATTGCTCGCTCTTCCTGGCCAGTTCATTTCCTTTGTAGTGGTATTAACTTACTTATTTTACTTGAACAAGAAAAATTTTTCTCATATTATGTTCCGAATTTACTGTATGCTGGTGTATTCATTTCTTTATTCTCTATTAACCCTTTCGAGACTGCGGGTACACATATGTACCACCAATTAGTAACACAGGACTAAAAATAGTTTTCGCTATTTAAAACGGTGAATATTCATCGCTCAGTCCCGATAACTATCGTATTGTCAGAACACGCACGGTAGACATCGCATAACCTCATTTTTCGATCATTTGCTCGACGCACGTGTTTCTGCTAACGTTTTGCAAATACTTGTGCAAAAAATTAGTGTTTTGTATTAAAAACTGTACATAAGCGACATTTGTATCCACTTTGTGTTTGGTAATTGTGTTTTTGTTTATTATTTAGTGCTCAAAAATATTGGAATGGGTGGATGGCCTAGTACATATATGTACCATCCATCTTATGCAGTGGTTCGTTTGTGTACCAGTAGTTCAGTATGTAGAAAGATATGGATTGGAAAAGGCCACTAACGTATTCTGAGCTGAAAGAGATAGCCAACAATTTGTCTGACTTTCCATCAGGATCAGATGCTAGTGATGACCTCTACAAGCCTTCTGATGAGGAATCTGATTCAAATGCTACTGACTCAGCGGAAGAATCTGATGCGAATATTGTTGAATCGGAGTCCAAAGATGACCTGCAGCCTGAATGCTCTTCGATAGATACCACAAAGTCTCCGTTACTTCCAGAAACTGTAGCCTCTTCTTCAGATCCTTTTGTGTTGTTTACTGAACCTGATAAATTATTCATTCCGAAACAAAAATTATCCTCTAAGCGGAAACGCAGCTTATCTACTGAACTAGACAGGAACTTTACACATTTTCAATTGTTTCAGAAAATGTTTCCACGCTCATTGTTTATATACATTGCTCAGTGTACGAACGAAAGAATAAGAATTTAAACAAAACGCGATGCACGCTTGAAGGAAACCAATGACGGCAAAATAAAAATTGTTCTTGGATGCATGCTGGTGATGTGTTACAATCATGTCCCACAAATCAGCGATATATCCAATATATTGGTATTTCCAATAAAGATACATAATAAATAGTCCGGACGATATCGGCAAGTAAATTTCTATGAAGCTGTAAAAATTTGGGTTTATTTGGCCGAGATCGTTTTATAATGGTGACCGTAAATAACGAGAATTTTCTTATAGTCGGTTCGGGGAACTTTGAAACTGTCCGTTACCACCGCTTTAGACAGGTGGCCGTTAACACAGTACACACTGTATTTCGATATTATTAAAAATTATTTTGTTTTATACAAAAAATTATTTTTAAACAAATATATTTACAACTAACGCTAGCGTCTTTGGAATTAAACAAAACTAAGTCTAATAACTATTCAAGATATAGATATTATTGATTTAATATTGAATATCCAATGCACTTTAAACCTAGAACAAGTTATCATTTGCGAAAGCATTTTATGGTATGATGTGCTGCTACTAAATTATACTATTTAAGTTCAATCACGATATAAGATTATCAATCTTAAAAGGGGAAAGGGTTCGTCAAAAATTTTTATTAAACGTCCGCAGCGTACCAGAAACATTAATTACTAAGTAGTCTTGTATGACTACAATTTAATCTAAGGTTACGAAGTTCGTGTAAATTCCCTAGATGGCGCTTCCATCAAAATTCTTTTCACCAATAATAATACGAAAGGTGCATCACAATATTAGTACCATGCAATTACGAACTATGTTGTACCTTAATTATTCATCGTGGCAAAGTATGCAAGTGTACCGTGAGCTCATCGATTGCTTCAGATTGTAGGAGGAGAATAGAACACCATACGGCGAGGGTGGTCTGTTCAGACATATACATACGGACGTGAGCATTTATGTGCACTCATGTCGTGTTTTAGACAATACGTTTGTGTTTGTGTACTTAATAAATGTGCTTGCTTATATAACACGTAATACATACAGGCATATAATATATATACCCTGAGAATAATTCTAATATCATTGCATGAACGTGATTAATTGATTCACGGTGCTTCAGATGTCAACGCAGTTGTGTCTTCGAAAGGATTACTTATTCTTGCTCGCCTTTTGCGTTTTCGATGGGCATTACATTAGTGGGCGATTGCTTATTGACGTAGCTAACTACGAGGAGGTATTGCTATATTCTCAGCCTATTCTTGAAACAATTTAAAGTTGGTGCTTAGAATATTTTATTTTTTATTCAACATAGTCTCCTCTTAAATTAACACAATACAGCGATTCTGCAACGCCTTTAACCCTTCTAAAAAAAATTCTACTTGGTCTGCAAACCAGCCCTCCACAGCTTCTATTACCTCTTCGTTACACAAAAATTTACGTTCTTTTAAACTTTTGTCAATCAAGTGAACAGATAATCGTCTGAGGAGGATAAATCTGGAAAATAGGGGGGGGGGGGGGGGGGTTCCAGTAATTCGAACCCTAGATCCCGAATTGTATTCATGGTAATGCACGATTTGTGTGCAGGGGCATTGTCCTGTCAAAAACAACACACCCTCCCTTAGTTAACATGCCATGTCTTGTTTCCTTGATTTTCTATCTCAGGGTGGTTAGTAATTTAGAATAAGAATCTACTGTGATGTCCTGACCCTTTTTTAGATAATCGATCATAATTATTCCACGGATATAATAAAAAAACTAAAGCAAGAACTTTTACAGCGGATTTTTGAACTAGAAACATCTTAGGAGTTGTAGAACCATAATGATTCCACTCCATCGATTGCTGTTTTGTTTCTGGGTCGTAAAAATGGACCTATGTTTTATCCATAGTCACAAGACGGTCCACAAAACTGGATTTCCCTCAAAATGGGCACAGATTGACCGTGACACTATTGCTCGTTTATGTTCGGCGTTCAAACATTTAAGAATTCATTTCACAGAATTTTTTTTCAAATCTAAATCGACGTGAACTATACGATGGACGCGCCTATATAAAACCTTTAATGCCTCAGCTATATGTTTCAGCCCATTTCGACGATCTGATAATATCATGTCATGAACTGCGTCAATATTTTCGGGGGACACAGAAATCGGTCTTTCTGGTCGCATCTCATCTTCAACAGAAAGTTTCGCTTTTGAATGGCGCAATTCAATTTTTGACAGTCGCATATGATTGGGCATTGATCGCCAAGTACGTTAAGCATATCTTCGTAAACTTCCTTATCATTTAACCTCTTCAAATACAAGTATGAGGGTAAGCTGAAAAATTCGGTAACTAACTATGAGATGGCGCTATGTAAAAGCAATTTTTGACGCTATTGTATAGCTTGATGTTTCAATTATATAGGCATTAAACTTCGTGTCGATCTGTCAAGCAGTTTGTTGTGTACACTCGTTCAAAGCAGAGTACTTTTGTCGCTTCTGAAAAATGGACAATATCGAAATTCGCGCAGTGATTACATACCTGTGGAAAAAGTATTCTTCGCCTAGAGAAATTCATGTTAATATGGTAAATGTGTTAGGCGAGGAAGCTCCTTGTTTTAAGACTGTTTGCAAATGGGTGAACGAATTTAAAAAAGGTCGTACGAGCGTAAATAAAGATCCCCGTTCTGAACGTCTTAAAACAGTCGCTTCAGAATGTGTGCAAAAAGTTTTGAAATTTGAGGAAGCTGATGTCCAATACACATTGCAAGATATTGCTGAGGCTACACGCATCTCCAGAGAACGGGTGTCGTACATTTTAAATGTTGAATTACACATATCTAAGCGGTGTGCTAGAAGGGTGCCGCGTTTACTACAGTTAACACAGTTAACACAGTAAAAACTCAAACGCGTGGAATGTTCTACAGCCATTTCTAAGCGGTTTCAGCAAAATTCAACAGTATTTTTGCGCAAATTTGTGACGCGCAATGAAATTTGGGTCCACCACTACACACCAACAAATAAACAGTAATCAAAACAGTGGACTAAACGTGGTGAACCGGCTCCAAAAAAGGCCAAAGTCGGTCTATCGGCAGGAAAGGTGATGGCTTCCGTTTTATGGGATGGTAAGGGAATCTTGCTTATCGACTACCTGCCAAAGGGACAAACGATCACCGAACCATACTATTCTAAACTTTTGGATCGATTGAAAGCAGCTATCGTCGAAAAAAGACCAGGAAGAAAGCATAAAAAAATAATTTTCCATCAAGACAATGCTTCCAGTTCATACGAGCGGAATTGTCAAAGAAAAATTGGCCAAATTAAAGTTCGAAACGCTTGAGCATCCCCCTTATTCGCCGGATTTAGTTCGGACTATCATTTGTTCCCAAAACTTAAGAAACATCTCGGCGGTATGAGATTTGCTTCGGCTAAGGAGCTGATAGCTGCCGTTGACCACTATTTTGAGGAGCTCGAGGAAAATGAGTACTGTGAAGGCATAAAGAAGCTTGACCATCGACTAAATAAATGAATTGATCTTAAGGAAGATTATGTCGAAAAATAAAACACATTTCACTGTAATATTGTTTTTTTTCATACCTTAGTTACAGAATTTTCAGCTTACCCTCGTATTTGATGATGCCTGGATACTCTAATTGAATCGCTTATTATTAAAAGAAACTAAGTCATTTTAACAGGTTTTGAGAAAAAGAGAAAAAACATCCCAAGTTAAAAACTTTTTTTTTTCGTTGAATTCAGTTACTGTTTCATTATTTAATTTGGATAATAAGTATTGTTTTAAGTTTTGTTAGTATATATGTTTTTTGTTTTCTAGCTAAAAATTATGTTTTAGTAAGCTGACTTAGTCCCATTTAATAATAAAAAACAAAACAGTCGATATTTTGCGTAATATCTTAAATGTGTTTGAAACATGCGTAAATATTGTTGTTTGACTTGGAAAATATAACAAATTTCAAAATTATGTGTTTAAGGGTCTTCATTTAATCCGCTTTTATCCTTTCTAGACTTCCTATCCCAGGTGTCGATCAAATTCTGGTAAAATGGAATATTATCTTCATCCACCCACTTAATCAGCTGCTTAAGGTGTTCAATTTTGGTGTCCAGTATTGGAATTTTATCTCCGGTGTAGGCTTTTCGTGAAGGCATGGATATGTTGTACCTTTTATTTGGTAGTGCTAAATCGAAATGATGAACAGTAAGCCCATTAATGAATTCGCGAGCTTCAACAATTCCAGGCATGTCCTTGTTGTGTAAAATATGGTGATATTTGGAAATTGTAAAGCTTACTTTCTGATTACTAGGTAGATTTAAGGAATCATTTGATATACCTGTCTTTTTATAGTAAGTCGGCCACCATTTTTTCCAATCTAAAATGTCATTTGTTAGCACCTCTTTTACAATAAATTTGCTGCTTTGACTGGAATGAATTATTTTTTCAGTATATTCGTGTACTGAATATATTCTGTCAAATTTTCTTAAATGTCTTTTTATGACAGCGAAATCCCTGTCGCAGGGAAGAAAAGAGTGTCCCCGAATTGGAAAAAATTGTTGTACTTTTTCAAATCTTCCTGTCTGAATGAGTGCCATACAGAACCATACCATAGTATGGTATTTTTTTCTGGCCGGGGCAATTGTCTGAAAAAAGCCTAAATTCTTTTGAACCTGGATCTGCGTAGTTGTCAAGGTAGTCCATAAAAAATGAACATACTTCGTCTGGTGTCTTTCTTTAAAAAATTTAATGTAGTAACTATATTTAACATTGCTGTTAGTGTATTTTTCTTTGAACATGTACATTATTTTGACATTCAGTCTGCTATCGAGATAGTGATAGTCTTTTCCAAAGTAATGTGTCTCTTTGACAGGAAAAGAAGATATATGTAGACGAACTAACATGTTTTCTTCATCGGATATGGCATGAGTTTTTAAGCATTTTCCTCGTTTATCACGAGGAGTGGATTTATTTATCAACAATGCTTTTAGTCTTTTAAGTCTTTTAACACTAATCCTATGCAGACTTAAAAATGCATTCTGACATACTTTTACTTTGTCATTGTCAGATTGTGGAGCAAAATGAATAAAAGACCTTTCTCTTTCTTTCCCGTGTTTTAAACGTTTTCGTCGCTTAGCAACGTCAGTGACTACAATAAGTGATTGTAAGTATATATCCTGTTCATCTTTAGTTATGAAATTAGTATAAAACTTTTCGAATATGTACTTTCGTTGAGCGTCACTGAATTTTTCAAAGCACTTCATTGCGCATCTATACAGAAACAAAAAAAAACAAATAAAAATATTTTCTCATAGGTTTCCCAAATATAATTTCCTTACCTGCAAGGGGCGCCCTGTTTTCTTGCTAAAACTGTACGGCCCCTATGATTAACATATTGGGCACCTTTAACCCTACATTTCTTAATAACGTTTTTCTTATAATTTTCATCATTTTGTATACCTTTGCGTCGCTTTTTTGGTATTTCATCAACACTCGCTCTATCGTCCTCACTCTCAATAAAATGTTCACTTTGTATATTAGACATTCTTGTTTAAACAGCGTTATTAAGCGCAATAATATTAACAAACATGCTACAGAGCACACAACGTTTTATTGTCCGTACTATTTTGAGAAATGTGTTATAGGTTAAGTTATTACTTAACTATCAAAAACGGCGGTAATTTCAAAAGGGATCAAGTCAAGCGACTTAGACCCTTTCAAAAATAAACCTAAATAAACACATTTAAATACCATAATATGGCATAGTGGCTCTTAGTTCCTTTTATCATCAAACGATTCAGTTATATCGCTTTAGTAAAGAGCAATGTATATCTCGAAAAAGCCGAAAAGTGACTTAATCCCTTTTAATAATAAGCGATTCAATTGATCCATTCGAAATGCTTTCTTTCAAATTTTACTCCACAGCAATACTTCAAAATTTTAAATTGCCCGCCATTTCAAAACTTTGAAAACTAGCCGCAATCGTCATCTAAATACATGCGAAGATAATTACGAAGTGTTACATCATTGTAGAACGTACAGAACTGTGAAATTTTGCAATAAATACGGGATACATTCCCAAATTATCGAAATATATGCATATAAACAGTTTTAAAAATAATTTTCCATGGACAAAAGGCATCTCGTTTTCGCAAACTGTTTTATCACAATGTAAATTTATTTTTCTAAGTAAAACAGTTATCGCTTAAAATATTTTATAGAGTAAATGACAAGAGGTGACCTATTGCGAGAGCCGTGAGTGTAACTTATACTTCGTTAAAAGTTTAAAGTTACCGGAGTAGAAGAGAAAAGAAACGTTATCGTAGTGGAGTATCAAGCACGTTCCGTTCCAACTTAATTGCTTTCATCAATCCTGTATTTTTCAAGAATACAAGTCACACTACATACGTTGTCTTTCAGTTAGATGCTATTATCATTCAAATACCCATACTCCATTTTAATTAGATGTTGGAGTTCCATCTAAATGTAGCCGTTATTTTCTGTGGTTTTGCATGTTAGATTTGATAGGAAAAGTTATTTACTTCTTGTAACACGAATATTTATTAATAAATAAACTCTATTAAAACACTTGTCATTTTCCTAGCAAAACAAAAAAATAGATCTTATACAAATGAAGGCCACGACCAGATTATTATATCTACCGACACCAAAAGAGCGGCAAATCGAAAGAGACGGGTCCACGTTATACAAATGTCGGTCGCGCACGCGTAGTAACAGCTGTCTCGTTACTTTATAGCTACACCGCGTATATACTATCTATCTAGCTGTCCACGAATTTCTTCTATAAATTATGATGTTCTGCATTCTTGAAATGCGGTTATAGATTAAATGGTATGAATGTTATCTACCTGTCACGGTCGAAATTTATCATCGAGAGATATGGTGGTGAAATTAAAGACAAGTACAATCAGATTATTAATTTATTTAATAAGAAAACTTTAAAGACGGGATATCAATCAAACAATCAAGGTAAATTACTAATTTGTAGAAATTTTAATTATTATAATTTATAACAAGTGTTCAAAATGATCACCATTTTATTGAATGTATAATGCAATACGATGTTTCATTTTGCCAAAAATATTTTGCAATAATTAAGTCTACTAGCGTCATCTCTAAGTAAAATCTGTTTAGAAGATATGTTTGTTTGTACAGATAAACGACGAACTGATGTATGCGAGCATACAACAAGGTTTTCTACGTGTTCAACAATATTTTGCCGTGTATGTGGTCCACCAGAACTTTTGCCTTTAAACACAGATCCTGTAGCCCGGAACTACTTCACGACTAGACGAATGTGATGATGTAAAGCTGTGTTATCTACAACTTTATTAGGAAACTGCACGTGAAACTGTAGCTTACATTCCATGTCGGAATATTGCCATTCTTGGTTAAGAGATTGTGCACTTCGGCAATATGTTTCAACTAACAAAATATTTTCTTGCAATCTGTACATTATCTAGTAGTATTGTTTATTAAGTAAGAATAAACTATATTGTTCGTCACAAAATGACAAATGTCAAAATGACATTAGATTAATACAGTAGAACTCGGTTATATCGAACGCGCAAAGGGAAAAAAAAATTGTTCGTTCAAAGCAAGTGTTCGTTATAAACGATTTTTAGCATTTTTCATACTTTGTATTTAAAATAATATTCACTAGAGTTTAATTCATATAAACATATTTAATTTTCACATAGAACTAAATAGACATAGTAAATACATACTTACATTAAGAAAGTATAACTGTAGTATTAAAAAACATCATTCAGACAAAAATAATTGGTGATTTTTAATTGAGTAGATTTTTTTGTTAACATATCTTTTTCAATCTTACTTTGTAACAGATTAAACATGTCTTTTATACTATGATCTACATCTGTAAAGGTAATATAAGTTGATAAAACATTCAAGGCATTATACACTTCTCCAATGATAGGTAGTCTCGCTGCGTTTTCTTCCATATCTGAATCTTCCATGACCTCTTGTAAATCATCTTCAAAAGAATTTGTTATAAGTTCTGCATCAGATGGAGCTTCAGTAGTTATTAATTCGCTGTCAGCATTTGTATATCTGGTCAAATCTTCATTGTTAAATGAATTATTAATGATATTTCTATCTATCCACGTTGAAAGAGGCAGGTTATCATCATCTTCATCACCAGCATATTTTAAAATCCATTGTGATAACGGAAGATCATCATTCTCATCAAATAACGCATTACGCAGAAAACCAGCATGGCGGAAACAGTTTTCAATAGTTTTTGAAGTTACTCGTGTCCAAGCAGTATTGATCATTACTATAGCGTCTAGTAATGAAATGTTTAAATTCTCTTTATTTTCAACGCAGTTAAATAACCGAGTCAAAAGAATTCTTTTGTAATGTGATTTCAGGCAGTAAATTACTCCTTGATCCATCGGTTGTAGTACTGCTGTAGTACAAGGAGGTAGGAAGACCAGCTTAATGAATTTTAAATTTTCTATATGGGGATGCGCTGGGCAAATTATCCACCATTAATAAAATTTTTCTATTTTTGTTTTTTTAATTCCTTGTCCCATTGTCTTAGCTCATTTTCAAACAATACAGACGTCATCCACGCACTTTTGTTTGATGCATAAGAAACGGGTAAATGATTACAATTTTTAAAACATCTAGGAGTCCTCGACTTTCCCACAACTAATAGCTTTCGCTTTTCCGATCCGGTCATGTTTGCACACACTAATACGGTTATGCGTTCATTACTATGCTTACCGCCAACACATTTTTCCCCTTGATATTTTAAAGTTTTATCAGGTGTTACTCTGTAAAATAGTCCTGTTTCTTCTGCGTTAAAGATATCATCTTCATATCCTCTTCTTAAATTCCGCCAAATGTCTTTAATCCAGGAGCTAACAGTTTGCTTTGACACACTTGCGGCTTCGCCATGTATTTTTCCTGCAACGATATTATATCTTTTTTTAAATCTGTCTATCCAGCCTCTGCTACATGTAAAATTAGTATTCTGGAGTTTTCCTAACTTTTCTGCTTTAAATTTTAACATTTCTCCAGTAATCGATGCACGTTGATTTCTTTGGTAGCTACACCATCTTCTTAAACCATTATCCACGTCTTTTCTTATAGGTTTTCTAATTCTTCATAATTTACTAACATTTAAATTGATTGCTCCTTTTAACTTTTCTTTATTTTTTTTAATTGTGGACACTGTTGATTTTGGTAAATTAAATTGCCGGCTTATATCTGAATTTGAACGCCCTGCTTCTAATTCCGAAATAATAGATAATTTTTCTTTTATCGTTAACACTTTTCGTTTCACCATTATTATTTATGTATGTATAAACGTTAGCATCTATGTATGTATATCAGATCACAGTTAGACTACAACCAAAGCAAGAATAACATCTCGATCCTACGATGTACCTATACATATACAACGGGGAATTACCGAAGAATAACCGTCGCGATAAGGGTATGGTTCGTTATATCCAAGCGTCATTGCAGATATTTCTCTTAACAACTTGAACTTTAAAAGCGAGAGTTCGCTACAAACGAGTTCGTTATAAGCAAGCGCAAAATATATTGCGAGCATAGGATATTTGATCGGGGAAATTGTTTTTGTTCGTTATCACCGAGCGTTCGCTATATCTAGGGTTCGTTATATCCGAGTTTGACTGTAGTTAGTTATAAATGAAGGGCAAAACAATTTTTGGATCAAAAAGTATTATATATATAGTTATTTATTTATTACGTAGGAAATATGAACCTTATATCTTAAGACGTTTGTGTATATGTAAGAAAAACACTTTATTATGGAAAATATACGGAACACGCTTCACACATAATGTTAATTATAATTCCCTGCGAGTCTGTATTACTTATACCCATCTCAACGTTACGAAATACATAGATTGACGAGCACTGAAAATAGATTAAGTTCTTGGCATAAATTACTTAATTTAACACTGGCTCCATTTTCATATACAATACACAATATATACATGTAAATATGTGTATATGTATATACGTATAGAACCTGCATTATTATGTTCGTATGTCATAAGACGTAGGCGGATATCTTTATATTTACGCACAACGTATTTGCGCTGCTTATATGTATGTGTCTCGGAGAAAAAATTCTCGTATTTGTATTCTATAAAATGTTTTCACTGTATGCAATTAAATATTCTTTTATTATCCGATATGAATGGGTGTTAAAACAGCTGGAATGAGTTCTTGGCCGTCGTTATTGTCCCTTACTAACGAAGAAATGCGTTTCTTTTATAGGACGATGAACACGGAAGATTTAATGCCCGCCATATCCTTTTTGGCATAAAAATTCTCGTTCTTTTGAATAACTGAAGAGCTTCGACTGGGGGGAATTTTAGTAGAACAATAATTTCGAAAAATGTGCGAAGTATAAGTTCAGTAATAAAAACCATACGGTAGATACTGAAAATGAGTATAAATAGGAGCAATAGTATCAAAAACAACAATTTTTAATGTGAAGAAGCAACATATTAATTATTAAATATTCAATAGCAGATGTAATTAACAGAGCAGACCAATTTCCGTGCGCGCCATGTGCGCCGATGTGAGGATGATTGTATTGCATCAGAACTAATAAAAAGCATTCAGTATATGTTTGGTACTTGCTTAGACTGCATGTAAGTGTAAGCATACGTAATAAAATATCGTCGACACATAAATCGAGAAAACGACCGTTGTCAGACGAAGTGAATAAGTTTATTACGAATTTCCCGGACTTAATATACGATGACTCAAAAATTAAATGTTTAGTGTGCAATACATATCTAATGTGTTGGTCAAAAACACATTGTAAAGAACACGTAAGCAGTTCGAAGCACAATAATAACAAAATTAATCGACTACAGTTTATACATGAACTATGTGTAGCTATGATTGTGTGTACACTGCCGTTCACCTTGTTAAGTAATGATTCATTTATTTCGTTTTGGAATAAATACGCGAATCAAACATTACCGAGAACGACAACGTTACGAAGGAATTTACCATCGGTGCGTAAACAGGTTGAAAATAAAATCAAAGCCGAACTGAAAGATATAAAACTGTGGTTATGTGTGGACGAAACAACTGACAGCAAAAAACAATCTGTAGTTAATGTGATGGCGCGTAATATGGAACCACATCAACCAACGTCTTCAATTTGATTAGCATCCAGACGACTAGAACAATGTAATGCCGAAAAAATATCAGAGGTGCTTTTAGATACTTTGGAAAAATTTATACTTTCGAAAGATCAAGTATTAGTGTTTATTACCAATGGTGCCGCAACCATGTGTTCTGTAGGCCGGTCTCTTAGAAAATATTGTCCTAACTTGTTACATATTACTTGTAAACTCCATGCTCTACACCTTGTGGCAGAACAGGTTCGTAGATGTTATCCAGAGGTAGATGCTTTAATATCGAGTACAAAGGCAGTATTCCTGAAATCTCCAAAACGTATTCGGAAATTTCACGAATTGTGTCCCCATACCCCTGAGCCACCACAGCCGATTCTGACACGTTGGGGTACATGGTTACGGGCGGGGTTTTACTATCATGAACATTTTGAAAAAATTAAGTATATGGTTTTATCATTCGATCCGAAAGAAAGTGCAGCTATCAATACAAGCCAGAAACAATTTCAAGATGCCCAGATTAAAATGAATTTACAAAGTATTCGTGAGAATTACTTGGGACTAGAAGAAGCAACAACAAAATTAGAAAATTCGTCGCTGTCGTTAGAGGAATCACTGCAAATCGTTAAAGATGTTCACGCACAACTGTGTGCTGTAGAAGACGCAAAAAGTGAAAGTGTTCTAAATAAATTTGAAAGTGTTTTGGACAGAAATGCAGATTTTGACATATTAACACGTATTTGTGAGGGCAAGTCTACAGATGCGTTACGTTGCTTAAAAAAGTATTTTGATTATGCGAATATAACATCACTAGATGTAGAACGCTCGTTTTCCGAATATAAACATATTTTTTCCTCACGGCGGACATGTTTTTCAGAAATAACCTTCGAAACGCACCTGATGTTGAAAATATACAATCGAGTTTCTCCAGTTTGTCAATCCTTGGGAGACGCTTAAAACGGTAAGTTTTGATTTCATACATTTTCCATTTCATTTATAGGTACATACAACACTGCTATAATATGTACTATTCTTATTTTTCGTGTGTTTATGCATATTACTTTAATAGCAGAAAACCAAATGTATATTTAATTATTTCTGATAGAATAAATGTCTCTACTTCTATACTTATATCGGTAACAAGCTCATGTAGCGTCCCTATTCTATCGCATATTCTAATATATTACGAATTACACTCCCATACCGGCGCTCATAGCGAAATTGAAATTGGTCTGCTCTAGTACTTAACCAACCACCCTGAGCCTCTAGTCCTAAATATTACGTTCGGATTTGTTTGAAAATTAGTATATACAATGCTACTTGTGTATAATGCCAAAGAAAAAAGGGTGAATGGTATATGTGAGGAATGCCTTAATACGAAAAATCACGGTCCAATCAATGTTCATGTAGTAACGAGAAAACGATTTTTCTTTATTCAAGACCGGCCCTGTCCCTGATTTGTGTCTTCATCGGACCTGGTAAAACATTAACAGATTAGCCATACACAGGAAAAATATGAATTGTACTTACATTGACAATTAAAAAATTCTAAGTTATTTTCCAATAGGTAGAAAGAATAAAGATACAAATTAAAATTTATATCTTAGTTAGAATTCTTGATTTGATAAACATTTATTGTGAAAAGTATCTACAACACATGTTAAATTATGAATTTAAAAAACAATTATAATTCGTTTTTTACTTTTAAAGAGTCACTGACCAGAAAAAAAAACATGCTAGGGAAAGCGCCCATTTAGCATGGTGTCGCAATGCAAACATGATTTATAAAGATATTTTTATAGGCGAACACAAAACAAGTTCATATTTCTGTGAAAATATCTTTCCCCAGACACGTGTTTCGCCTTACTATACAGGGTGTCCAGAAACTCTACTGACAAACGAAGACCGGAGATTCCTCTGATAATTTTAAGACAATTAAACCCAAATTCACCTAGTCCGAAAATGCTTCCTAAGGGAGCTAGAGTTCTTTGAAGATGGCGCCTTGTATTTATTTTTTTTTAAATTCCTCCAGAACGCTTCTATTTAGAAAAACAAAAACTGGTATGCTTATTTATCCTCCAGAGATGAATCGATTCCATCAATTGCGAATTTCTAGTACCGGTCATAGGCGTCCGTTTTGGGTAGGTCAACGGTTATTTTAAGGCATAACTTTTTTGTCTTTAACTTTTAAGCATTTGTGACACTAGATTATTAAATTTTCAGGTATTCCAGTACTAAAATGTACTCTTACTTTAAGTCGGTAGGATACACCGTTTTCTAGAAAACTCGATTTGTAAATTTTTCGTTTTTTCTTCATTAAAGTTCAATTTATTATGTACCTACTTATTTTTAGCGACGAAGTTGGCTTGGACTATCAAGGCATGGATGAAAATTAATTTAATAAATTAAAAACAAATTATTTATTACAATGGAACGAAACTAACAAAAAATGAACAAGTATCAAAGGTAGATTGTTACAAAAGTTGCTCGATGTGATGACCATTAGTCTCTATGCATAAGTTTACCCTTTTGCTTAGAGAACGCCGAATTCTTGCAAAAATTCCAAAGTTATTTCTAAATTCCTTGCAAGCATCTTGTATCCTTAGCCAGAGTTGTGCGCGATTTTGTATCGGAACGGAATAAACAAATGCTTTTATGTATCCCCAAACACAATAATCGCAAGGATTCAAATCCGGCGACCTTGCTGGCCAAGCAACTGGACCGCCTCTTCCAATCCAATGGTCTTCGTAGTTATTATCTAGAAAGTCTCGTACATTCCTGCTAAAGTGGGCCGGACAGCCGTCCTGTAGAAACCATAAGTTTTGCCGAATATTTAAACGCACCTCATCTAACAAATCAGGTAAAATATTTTGCAGGAAATGTAAGTAATCAGCACCATTTAAACGAGCAGGTAATTCCACAGTTCCAAGTAGATAATCGTCAACTACTCCTATCCAGACGTTTATGCTAAACCTATGCTGATGCTTAAATTCTTGAACAACGTGGGACTGTCACCAACGTACGAATAATAATGTGGATTATGTACATTAAAAATTCCATTTTTTGAGAATGTAGCTTCGTCACCAAACAAAATGTTCCTGAAGAAATCTTCATCTTGATTTTTATGATTTTGAAACCATCTAGCGAATTCTACGCGAGCAGGAAAATCTCCTTCTAGCAGTGCCTTGCACCTTT
Organism: Melolontha melolontha; assembly: GCA_935421215.2. Taxonomy (NCBI): domain Eukaryota; kingdom Metazoa; phylum Arthropoda; class Insecta; order Coleoptera; family Scarabaeidae; genus Melolontha; species Melolontha melolontha. Next base: position 234,463,323 of record OW285235.1, read on the forward strand.
GTAAAATGAAAAGGATATATTTTCTTTGTGTAAGATATTTCCTACGGAAGATTTTGAAATTGTGGGGTACATGGCAGATAGTCTTCGAACGCTAATTTCTGGATTTTCCTCAACTTCCATTAAAATAACATATTCATGTTCTGCTGTTACATCTTTATGTCTCCCTGTTTCATTATTTTTTGGGACCACTGAACCTGTTTCTCTTAATCGTTGATGAAGAGCTGTAAATGTTGAGTGAGTGGGATGCTGACGATTGGGAAATTTTTCAGCGTATCTACGTTGCGCCGCTCGAGCGTTACACCTCATTTCGCCATAAACTAAATGCATATCGGCGTATTCCTCATTAGTAAAAACCATTTTTTTTAAATTGAAATCGTTGTGTTTGAATAATACAAAGTAAAAAATGAAAAGTTAAACTTCGCGAACTGACAACATTTTGACAATGAAAAGCGTAGGTTTTACTTCTGTTGGCAGTTCAGAGCTAACTATTGCAAAAAATAAAAAATTGAACTTTAATGAAGAAAAAACGAGAAATTTACAAATGGATTTTTCTAGAAAACGGTGTATCCTACCGACTTAAAGTAAGAGTACCTTTTAGTACTGGAATACCTGAAAATTTAATAATCTAGTGTCACAAATGCTTAAAAGTTAAAGACAAAAAAGTTATACCTTAAAATAACCGTTGACCTACCCAAAACGGACGCCTATGACCGGTACTAGAAATTCGAAATTGATGGAATCGATTCATCTCTGGAGGATAAATAAGCATACCAGTTTTTGTTTTTCTAAATAGAAGCGTTGTGGAGGAATTTAAAAAAAAATAAATACAAGGCGCCATCTTCAAAGAACTCTAGCTCCCTTAGGCAGCATTTTCGGACTAGGTGAATTTGGGTTTAATTGTCTTAAAATTATCTGAGGAAACTCCGGTCTTCGTTTGTCAGGAGAGTTTCTGGACACCCTGTATAATCATCAGTAGATGCTGCTGGGAGATACTATTACCATAAATAACACCCTTACTATAATTACCAAAGTAATTGACGAACAGTTGATAAAGTATTGCTTTGCAGTTCGTACTGCTCAAAGTACGAACCGCAAATTGTACTTTATCTCTTTCTAACACACAAAAATACGCGCTGTAATACTGCACACGTTAGTCATTTTAAGGTAATATTTTGCCTTAACTTTGACCTTGGACTGTAAAGAAATACTTTGTGAACTTTAGAAGAATATTCAGTGTTGTTCATTGATAATTGTCAACATCAGGAACGCCAAAGCAACCATCGCTGTCTTTATAAGACAGCAATGGAAAGATATTTTCACAAAAATTTAAACTTCTATTACCCTATTGTTAATAATATTTTTATATTATGAAAATGTTTTTGTTTTATAATAATATACCTTTATTTGCGCACTAGAAAACCTTATTAGTGTTATTATCATTATAAAAAGAGCGTTTTCACGCGTTTGTTACACTCGTTATAAGTAGAGAACGGATGCAATTTCCATAAAACGCAATCGGCAATTGGAATTGTGTATAACGTCGCTCAGTACATCCCGGCGTAATTCAATGAAGTATTTGTTTGACTTATTCGGCCACCTGGTCTCGCAGCGATAACAATGGACAAGCCAGCTATTGTATTCGGAGAATATAGTGTTTGTCAGTGGTGTCGTGTACGTAGATAAAATAAATAAGTTTATCGTATTTCGTAAGAGAAATAGCACGTACATTCCTTTTCTTTTCATTTAAGCAACATCTTCCAATTATATTCACGTAAGTGTGCATAAAATTTCGTTATTTAATTTCGTTTATTTGGATCTAGAATATTCTTACTTTGTGTGTGAAACGTTATTGAAAAATTGCAATAAATCAACCGTAAAACGTCACGTAGGATCGTTAAAGCACGAAAAAAAATTGAACCCGTTGGAATCTGACAATTTTAACGAAGAACTCTGTGAAACTTTTATGGCAGCTAATATTCCAATATTTAAATTGAACAATCCAATTTTGAAGACATTTCTGAAAAAATATACTGGTCGAAATGTTCCTGATGAATCAACTTTACGCAAATATTTATGTTTCTAGGTGCTATACGAGAACAGTAGAATGCATTAGAAGCCATCTTTTAAATCAATACATATGGATAAGCGCCGACGAAACGGTGGATATGTTAGGACGCTGTGTGGTAAATGTTGTAGCTGGTGTACTACATCCAACTATTCCCTATAACTCATATGTAATAGCAACAAGTGTTATAAATAGAGTTGATGCGGAAACAGTTGCTGAAACCATTAAGGAGAATATGCAAAAAATGCTTCATTCGGACGCCACGCACAAAGAAAAAATACTTTTATTTGTCAGTGATAGTGCTGCGTATATGTTAAAAACAGGCAGACTATTGAAGAAAACATATCCTAATATGCTGCATATTACTTGTGTAGCACATGCTCTCCACAGAATCTGTGAATATATCAGAGACACTTTTCCGGAAGTTGATAGACTTGTATCAGCTTTTAAAAAAGTTTTCAGAAAAGCACCATTGAGAGTAGCTCTTTTCAGGGAAAAATTTCCATCTCTGTCACTGCTTCCCACTCCAGTAATAACTAGATGGGGAACATGGCTGGAAGCTACTAGTTATTATGCTGAGAATTTCGATAGTCTAAAACATTTCGTAACACTGCTAAAGGAGGATGCTAGAAGTATTGGTGAGTGCAAGGAGCTCACACAAATCCCAAATTTAAAAAATCAGTTGTACTTTCTTCACGAACACTTTGGAAAATTGCCAAAACTAATCACTTATTTTGAAAATCGAAATCTCAAATTAAATGACGAATTAACCACATTAGATGTGGCTGTCAATAATTTGAAAAGTATTCCAAGTGACTTCGGATGTGGCCTTCGGCAAAAGTTTGAAGCAATTCTTAATAGAAATCCAGATTTAATTACATTGCAGCAATTATGTATGGAGATAATTCCACAAAATCTAACGGCTAAATATGAAGAAATAAAAGAATATTTCCAGTATGCACCTATAACCAGTTGCGATGTAGAAAGAACATTTTCTATTTATAAGGATGTACTTAATTCAAAGAGAACAAAATTGACAGAAGAAAACCTTGAGAAACTATTGCTAGTCAATATTAATACTCATTTACTCAACTTGAACGACAAAATGAACAAATAAAAATGTTGCAATTATAGAAATAAAATTAAAAACTTTAAAAATACAACTTTTCAACAAATACATATTGCAGTGGAATTTGCTTTGAAATTGCTTATTAATTTTTTTATTCACACTACAGCTTATATTGCCGGCTATTCAGTCTAGTAGAATCCACGAACTGCCATCTCATGAATCGTTCCTCGCGGATCAGGGTCAAGTTTTGTTTTCCAGAATAAAACAATAAACACAAATAAAACCCAAATCAGTTCCTTTGTTAGTATATTTTAAAAAAATAAATAAAAAAAAATCCCTCTACAAAGTGTATAGGGTGCTAAAGCATCATCAAACAGTAGCAATGAGGAAACACTCTTTGTGAATAATGACTCGCACATAGAGAAAAACCTCTTGTGAATCTCGATCAAACATAAAACTAATAAATACTAGTGAAATCTGTCAAGTTTAACCTCTACTTTGACCCCTTCAAACAAATGTCAAAAACAATAAAGTACATATTTCGTAATTTTATAGATCACCACCCGTTTGTTTTCCAATTATATAAATAAAATTAAATATTTTAGAAATACAGCCTTTCGCCAGTACTGCACTGGGCTTTGCATCATGTGGTAAGCGTGTCCGTTCTCTAGTTATAAGTGAAAATAATGTTTTAAAAACTATATATTGAAGTTTGTTACGAAATAAAAGTGACCTCATCGAAAATTCAATTATTTGTATCACATTATATAATATTTTGTTCTAAAAATGCTATTTAAAAGTCACTTCTCAGCCATATTTCGAAGCATAATTACAGAAAAGCTCATTCCCTTGACATTCAATGAGTTGTCACCAATCAGCTGTTTCTCTACTACGTTAGATCTCCACTCTTTCCTCGCCTCTCTCCGAACCGTTCTGTCTTTCAGTGTTCCGGCCATCGTCCGTACCAACACTCACACGTACGTATGTATACTGGTAAATGCTTTATCACGTACGTACCAGGCTTTCGTATAAACACGAAGAGCGCGGATAGCTACACACTTAAAATATCGTGTAGGTGTTCGTCCTTGTTGCACGTGATCTTCGCGCCCACTTAACCACCTGGTCTCGAGATTTTGTCGGAGTCAGACACCAAATAGACAATACTATAATGTGTGTCGTTCCGAGATCGACTGTGCACACTGTAAGATTTTGTGTTCTCGGCTACTGGTACGATTGAAGAACCGGAGAGAATGTCATTTGTATTTATTGATGCATTTTTGAGCAAGACGTTACAATATATCTTCTAATATTAACAGTTTATGACATATTCGAATTTATATTTCTTCTTATTATATTCTTTTAATGACTAGGGAACCTCAAATATGTAATTGGAAAACCCAAAAATATGCGCATAAATATGCAAATTATTTAGTCAAAATACCCACCAAAATGTTGAAAACATTCAAATAATAAAAAATTACTTATAATACATAAATTTATTGATTCACTTAAAAATAAACATTTTAATTTTTCTACATACTGAACTACACCTAAATATGCATTTATTACACAAAACAGGTTGTCATTAGTTGTAAAAACAATAAACCACTAAGTCTTTCTCGAAATTCAAAATAAAAAATTTTTATCTCCTGTCTGAATATAAAAATTTATAAATAGAAAAACTCCTTTCTACATCAACCGACGTAATAGTGGCGTTTTTAAAATTGCTTAATATTACAGGATTCAAATCAATGGAATCTGTAAATTCTCCCTCTAAGATATTAGCTATTTGGCTAAGAAACCGAAATCCACAATTTTTTTCCATCACATTTTCGAATTTTTGAAAAATTTTGTCCTCCATTTGGCATGCGACATTTAGAAAAACTGCCTCAGATTGTTTTACTAAGGTACACTTCGGGTTAATGGCAAATTAGATTCCTTCATTTGTGTTATTGTTTTAGAAACAAAGCTATAATTGGTTTTTATAAACAAAAGTTGTTGTTTTATTTCTTTGTTTCCTAATAATTCCTGAACATCAGTAGAGGATTGGGAAGATTCGTCAAATAATTATGAAATTAGATCTTTTAGTTGACAGAAATTCTCGCAATAAAAAAAAGCGGTTTCCAACCAATTTAACGCACGCAGAACAGTAGACTTTTCCCATATACATAGTTCTTTGTATGGCTTAACTCAGACTGACGCTCTACAGACTTTGGGCATTTTACTGTTAAAAATAAATAAAATACCACAACACTACAAAACACAAATCGATGTTATCTCTTCAAAAGCACAATCAAAAATAAAATTCAAAAATCGATTTATTATTTGCCTACTTATGTAAATATAGGTAGAATGAAAATTCCATTTACTGTTGTCGAGGTTCAGCAGACAATGATTAGAGGTTGGACTGAATTTTTCAAGAATTATTATTTTTTTTAAGGTTTCCTATGCAAAGCACGAGAAAAATTTATTGCTCCAAAGAACATATCCGTTTATTGAGTCACCGTTCTAGTTACAACGGGTACTGGCTGCAATCTCCTATTGACGAAAGTTGTAAAATGCATTATCAACATACCATACTGGCTGAAAATGAATTTATAGTTCCTACACATAGTTATTATGGTAAGAATTTTCGTTAGTTTCTTTCTAAAACTTTTCTGATTAAGTACCTGAATCTTCAAATCATTAAAGGATTCTGTGACAATCCACATGCTGCCTTATTCTATACACAACTTCCATATGAAAGGAAAGAGAAAGAAGGAATACGAAACGCAACTGCCAAAAATAATACTACCATTCTTTTTTTACGCGCCACCAATCTGTATGTATTCTCAGTAACTTTGAAAATATTTTTCATTTTTGTTTTGTGTTTGCATCTGTAATACAGTGAAAAGTTTGTTTGTATTTATCATTTAACATTAAAGAAATAATAATAATAAGAACCCAGTTTTCTTTAAATATGGGTTTTATGACATTCCTTGTTTTATTCCCTTATCTTTCTAATAGATTAGGTTAATACAAGTTTTAAAAAAAATATTTTAACACAGGATCCATAAAATATGAGAAAACTGACAACTGAAATACAGCTACGGTTTATTATCGCAACGCTACATTCATCATTTCTTTCAGACCTAATTGCAAGTTATTTATTTTAGTTGAATCATCGCTGAATATTACAGCACTACGTATGCTTAGGTAGCTACTATATCGCTACATAATTCACTCAATGCCAAGATGCAACCGCGTTTTATTTATTTTTATTATATCATCATGGTGAATATTTTTACTAAACTATTAGCCTAATATCTCCAACGAAAACCGGAAAAAAAATAAGAAACACGCAACGATGTATGAAGTTATGATGAAACACGTAGACGTGTTTCTCGTTACGTTAAAATGCACAAAACCAATCTATATCGCCGGCGAAGAAGTTGTATGGCGTTTGGTAGGACAAGATCGCGTGATGTTTTAATTATATGCCAAAGTATGGAGTCGTGTTGCAATATTGGTGTGATATCTCGGTGTGTGTGTGTGTGTGTGTGTGTATATGTGTGTAGATGCACGTCATTTACCGTATCATAGAAGTAATGTGGAACTGTCACTTTTGTTGAATACGGAGTCATAGCGCGAGCAAGATGAAAGGTGCAACACAAGCAATGCGAAATGCGGGTGGGAATTATAATAAAATCCCCGGGGGGGGGGGGGGGGGGCTGGTTGAAGTGAAATTTATAATAAAATTAGGAAGCTTCAGTTGCATCGAAATTTCTAGTGCAAATGCACCTGGCTGTAAATTGTTGTTCAATTCTTATAATTTATTTTGTTCATACACATTATTACGGAGGTAATTCACAAACTTAACTTACATTAACTGTTCAGCTATTAATAAAACATAGATGTACATATATTCAGAAATTTTATATACCTATATACAGGCTTACCGCTGAATAGCGACAAAGCTATGCGAATTCGAAGTGTACGTATGAATACCTAACTGGAAGCAAAAAAAGAAATTTATTTGTAATTCATCAAAAATTTGGAGTTCAACCGTTGGATTTCGTGAAGATATGTTTTAAGTTTGATTTTATTAATTTGGAACCATAGTAACCCGTATGATATTTTTAGAAATGAATTGACACACGCACGCGCACCAACATACAAAACCCCACACTTACGCGCTCACACAAAACCACACACGCATAGAGAGACGCAAGCTGCCAGCAAGAACCAACACACAAGTTCATACCCAGAAAGGGACACCAATTGCTAGCAGCAAACAACACATACGTTCACACCTTGCTATCTATTTTTTGGAATACTAAGGCATGATTTATTATTATCAATTGGAATGTATCTTTGAATAATTTAAACCATAGCAACTCAATTATTTGACATTTATATTCTGTCATCTATATTTTATATCCTTGATAAAGGCATAATTGCCGAAACATGTAGGGTTTTTTTTGAATTATATACCTTGAAGTAATAAACCAGACCTTTAATCGCCGACTGATTAAGTTTACCATATAATACCAAGGTCACGAAAATATTATATTTATATATATATATATATATATATATATATATATATATATATATATACAGGCTGATTCATTTTCGGCCCTCACCATGGGGATCTGGCTTATTATTGGAGATAGAGTATAGGTTTAAATCTGGCAAATTTGTTAAATTTTGTGTTTGTTATAAATCCGTAAAGAAAATAGACCTGTGACAAATAACCTTCGTTATTTAAAAAAAAACGCGAAAACCCCATTTTCTTCTTTTACCTGTAGCACCGACATTTGGCCTTGTAGAGAAAATATAAAAACACATCCTTTTGGCCATTTCTAAACCTCTATCCAGTGGTGTACTCTAAATTTTTATGCGACGTTTCGTTTCTTTCTGGCCATCATCAACTATCTAATTTCTTATAGGCGCCATATTGGATTTAGACATCTTCAGAAAGAGTTTTTTTTCTGATTTCAACCATGTACCACATGCTGACTAAAGTTTTTGACATTAGGTTTTATTTGAAAGAATAAATTATAAGATTAAATAAGGTAGCCATGGAATTTCAATCTGTCAAACATTTCATTTATTGTTCATTAATAATACAAAAATGTCATACACTAACGAAAAGAAACGAGATATGATGAGTATTTTTTATTCTTCGAACCGAAATTCAACAGTAGCGAGTACAAGATATCTTAAATTATATCCAGAACGACAACAGCCTCATCGTACCATTTTTCTAGATCTCGACAGAAATTTGGCCGAGAATGGATCGTTTACTAAGCCGCGTAATGGTCAAGACAACAGGAATTTAAATGAAAATCGACAAGATATTTTACAAATGGTAAATTAAAAGCGTGTTTTCAAATTTCATGTTAATCTTGTATTTTTATAGATAAATAATAATCCATCAATTTCTACACGCGAAGTAGCGTCAGAATTAAATTTGTGCCAGTCCAGAGTTTGGAGAACTTTACATAAAAGTAGGTTTAAACCATACAGGATCCATGTTAGTCACTCTTTACTGCCTGGAGATAATTTGAGAAGGCTAGAATATTGTAATTGGTTAATGAGAAGGATAGAAATTGACGAAAATTTTTTAAGCAAAATCATCTGGTCAGATGAAACAAAATTTACAAATTCTGGAATGTTCAACAGAAATACGGAGCACTATTGGGCAGTACAAAATCCCCGACAAAACAGGGCTAGAAGACCACAACATCGTTTTGGAATAAACGTTTGGATGGGTATTTTGGCAAATCGTCTCTTAGGACCAGTTATGTATGAAGAACATTTAAATGGAGAAAGATATTTAAACATTTTACGTACATACGTATCTGACTATCTTGACGACAATATCCCATTAAATCAATTACAATATTTATGGTGGCAACAAGATGGCGCACCAGCACACAATGCAGCTGTTGTTAGAAATTTCTTAAATCAAGAGTTTGCAAACCGTTGGATTGGAAATAGGGGAGTTGTTGAATGGCCTGCGAGATCACCTGATTTAAGTCCGTTAGATTTTTTTTTATGGGGATATGTTAAAAATAATATTTATACAGTAGATGCGCCACAAAACATTGAAGAATTACGAGACAGACTTCAGAATGCCTTCGATGCAGTTCCCAGAAGAACTATACAAAGGGCAGTACAAAATGCCAGAAGGCGTGCCCAATTGTGCATTACCGAAGATGGCCAGATAATTGAACATTTACTGTAATTGTTTATTGTTTACTTTTCTATGTATTTTTATTAATGTTTTTGTTATCTTGTACTCGCTACTGTTGAATTTCGTTTCGAAGAATAAAAAATACTTATCATATCTCGTATCTCTTCGTTAGTGTATGACATTTTTGTATTATTAATGAACAATAAATGAAATGTTTGACAGATTGAAATTCCAAAGGCTACCTTATTTAATCTTATAATTTATTCTTTCAAATAAAACCTAATGTCAAAAACTATAGTCAGCATGTGGTACATAGTTGAAATTAAAAAAAAACTCTTTCTGAAGATATCTAAATCCAATATGGCGCCTATAAGAAATTAGATAGTTGATGATGGCCAGAAAGAAACGAAACGTCGTATAAAAATTTAGAGTACACCACTGGATAGAGGTTTAGAAATGGCCACAAGGATGTGTTTTTATTTTTTCTCTACAAGGCCAAATGTCAGTGCTACAGGTAAAAGAAGAAAATGGGGTTTTCGCGTTTTTTTTTAAATACCGAAGGTCATTTGTCACAGGTCTATTTTCTTTACGGATTTATAACAAACACAAAATTTAACAACTTTGCCAAATTTAAACCTATACTCTATCTCCAATAATAAGAGAGATCCCCATGGTGAGGGCCGAAAATGAATCATCCTGTATTTATATAATAACATATATATACATCAATCCGCTGTCGTATTTTTAAAAAATTGGAAACAAACTCAAAGCTTAAGAAAAGAATCAAGAAATGCAGTGACTATAATTTGATTGGTTTATTGTTATATAAATTCTTACAATCACTGGGGTTGACGTATCTAAGCGATTTCTGAGTCTCTACTTTCTAGTATCTCAAAACAATAATCCAAATTATAAAGCAGTAACATTGGGATCAGTACAATCAAAAGTTTTACTAATGCCGTAAAAGTCGAAACTACAAAAATTCATTGACAACCAATTATTAACTTTTTCGTCGTTTTTATTTTTAGAGTACGGCATTCGCGTAAAATCGAATACTTTTTTCAGTATTCATAGCGTCTGGGCATAATACCTTATTAAAAGTAACGTTCCCCTTTTATGACCGGCATTAAAAACATCCATTAATAATGAATATTATAACATACATACATATACGCACACACGCGCGCTGAACAAATTACTTTTTATCAGTTAATGATTTCAGCTCGCAGGTGTACGCGAGTATGAATCTGCCCTTTTCGGCTCCTTTCTGTAGTGGTGTGCGCGTTATGGATCCGCCATTTGACGCTGAGCAGTTATTGAGGACCACCCGACGACGCGGAGACCCCCCGACAGGAAAAATAAAATGTAATAATTCAATTAGAGCTCGTCGAACGATAAAAGTTTTAACGTGAAAATGATAAAAAAAAAATGCTCGCTCCCAGATGCACAGTAAAACTGAAGAGATAATATAAATGCATGTCTGTGTGGAGCTGATAACTGCCGAGGCAATTGCTGAAGTGCGTTTTTTTTATAATTATTTTCCCACTAAAAAGACTATATGTAATTGGAAATTGGATTTGTATGGATTTTATAATAGAATTTAGCATTTGTATTCATCTATGTATTGAGTGTAAAACTGATATTTATAGTAATTATTGTAGGAGTTTTCATTTCTTTTGCACCTTTAACACCTTTAATTATAACAATTCTTTATTGCATCCAACGTTTGATATACTTAATTTTGATTTGTATTAATGTTTGAACTCTTGATCGTCGCTGATGTGTTATGGCTCGAATGAGGCTCTATTTTCTACTCTTGTTAGGATGAGCCACTGATTCTTGCTATACTTAAAAATACTACAAGCAAGCAAAGTTTGTCATTACTCCCACAAACTATTATATGACAAGTAATGTGAATTGTATCGATTGTACAGCCAGATGATGGCATAATTCGTGGGAACCTGGTAGATAATACCTGCTAGCAATAATACCCAGTAACATACCTTTAAACTATGGTAATTAAGTGCTAATTTGAAACCTAAGCACAGTTTAGATTAAACTCTATTCCTCTTAATAAAGTTTATTGCAATTCATTTAAGAAACGTGAAATTATGAATAAATTGTGACATTCAAAACGGGTAGTGAATACGTTCTATAACTGATTCATAAATAAAGGTAGAAATAGTCTAATAAAAATGGTAATAAACTTGTAAATACAAAAGATATCGATTCTTAGAATAGAGGTAAAGGTTTACAATTTAAATAAGATAATTTATTATTCACAATTCGCAAAAATATACATTAATTTTCAATGTGATAAATATCATTAATTATATTTTTCTTTCACAATAAAATATGGTATGTAAATCTTTGTATCTAGTCAAAATATACTCATACCTATATATCTAAAAATATGACTTTGAATGTTTCATTTTAATAAATCTTCCAAAATAGAACTGTGTATCACTTTAGACCAGTGAGTTTTATATTCTACAAAAACTAAAGTACGACACAGTGTTTTTATTTAAAATTGATAAATTGTAAAGTTTATGCGTTTAGTAGTTTTACAAAGTGATAATATTTCAAAAGAGAAATGTGTTATTTCATATTCCTGTGACGAGACTCTACCCTACCACATGAGATACTCAATATCATACAATTTGTTCTATTTATAATTTATATAATTTATAATATTTCAAATATTTAATCAAATATCCATATTTTTGTCTGATCTTACTTCCAATCCCTATTTATTAGTATCTAGTTTTTTGCAGCGATGTACGAGGTTAACTATCTGATTACCATTAAATTAATTTTCAAAAATAATTATTTAATTATTTTTTTTTACTTATTATACGTCCCATATTATTTAGGGCACCAACGTTTCATAGTAATGGATATAGTAATGGGGATTAATAATATTTTCGTTTGCCGTTAATGCGTAATGTAACTATAAAAAAAGCATCAAAACGAGAATTAATTTGGATTTTTTTTTGCTCCAACTGAACGAAATTAAAAACCAAAAAAAATCGAAACGATATTCCTAGAATTTTACGTTTAGGAGAAAAAAACCCGAAAGTCCAGGCATGGAATTAAATTAAATTCCGAACAGTTCGACTCCGATCCCATCTGTCCGTGTTAATTCTCGCACAACGTGTGCTTCAATTAAAATTTAATTAAATATAATTAATAAAATTGAAGATGAAATACCGAACGTCGGTCGACTTGCGATGCATTTCAAAATGTTCGTGACCGTTTGTATATGTATGTTCCATATCGATTAGATATAGCAATTTCGTCGTTATGCAATGTGTATACATAATGCAGGTTATTGCAGGTTAAGATAGGTGTTGTTACGTAATATATACCAAAAAAAATATATATAGGAATAGTATTGTAAATCAGTAAATCACGAAATCAATTCCATGAGTTAGCAATTTTGATTTAAATGAAGTCGATAAAGTAAGAGTTGCCTTCTTAAAATATCTGGTTTCATTTTAATATCGGGCGAGAACTACTTTCCTAAGACAAGTCTTCACGCTTAATAAAGTACAAATCCTGGAAACTATTCCAGAATCATTTACTCGTAAAAAGATTAGACAACAAAAAAAATTTTTGCAGATACAAAATGAGCGATGAAAGTTGAGGATATTGTAAATTTCCGGGTCAATAACTATTACGTTAGAATCTTTCCATCTTTTTTCTTTATAACGAAACTGATACAAAACATCAGGCTTGTCTTTATCGCCTAGTGTATTGACACTTTTTGTCATTTTTATAACTGGCGTTGTTTGAAACAATAAAGGATTAAAAATAAGGAGAGAGGCTAATTAAATGAGGTAGAAGCGAATACATGTAGATTTTGCAATGCTTTTACATCAAGATCATTATAGCCTTAAGATATAATTTAGAATGCTTTCTTAATTATTAAGTGATTTCATTTAAAGAATTTAAAATATTATATAGTTATATATATATAGTTATATATATATATATATATATATATATATATATATATATATATATATTGTTGTGGTTCATTTGATGCTCTCTTAATTTCTTTCATTTATATGTTTTCTTGTATAGAAATATTATATCTGCAATTTAATGATTTTTAAATATATTATTTAATAGCCAAATTTTGTATTATCGATGTAAAATTATAATTGGATTTAGAAATATTGATATCGATTAATATTGTAATTTGTATTCATTTTATTTTTATTTCTTGCTCTTAAATTAAATTTTTAATTTAATTTTTCTTTTTCCACGTGAGGATCTTGGTTTTCTAAATCTAATTCTGATTATTTTATATGTAATCATATTTCTATTAACGTTATTATTCATTATGTCTCTGGTAAACTTCTATTTAAAAATCTGTAATTGTGATTACGTGAGTGATGTTAATGAATATTCTGATTAATCTGTCAGAGTTATTTTTATCTCTGGTTCATGAAAGATTTTCTTTAAAGTAACATTTTAAAATTATTCCTTTTTAATTTGTCAAAATGACATTTGATTTAATTTTTGAATTCAGTGTACAATTTTCTAAGAAAATCTGATTTATGCTTATACAAATTTCTTATGGTAGTCTAGACGACGAAAAACAATATTATTGATTGATGAGAAGATTTTTGCATGCAGTTGAAAAAGTAAAGAATTATTTTCGATTTTACTTCGAAATTATTTTAATAAATCTATCTACAGTTACGTTATTATCTACAAGAAAGAGAATATATTATTTACATGTTATAATTACCTGTCAAGAAAGTTACTTCGAGTGTGGAAGTACAGGGAATTCTTATCATCAACATTTTTGTATTTCTAATTATACTAATAACAGTATACGTTTAAGCAATTAATTAAGAAGCTACTGGAACCATTTCTTGATTATATTTGGTTAAAATATACTTTCTTCCGGACATCAATTTGGACATAACCTAGCAGAGTTCTACAAGATATAGGAACGTATGCAGATTTGCGGCTAAAATATCTACCAGAGGATCCAGACTGATACATCATATTCTAACTTGCTGTACCTGTTGGAATTCTACAGAGTATTCTTCACTCAGAGGATATTTTGGATTAGAAATACCATATTGTCATAAGTATCAAGGTATTCTTATGAAAATTGATTCCAATATTAATATAAAGATATAACATTTCTTGTATACTCAAACCTTATTATAATATTTAACTCACGGTATTCCAAAATTCATATTTCACTGCATTTTCATATCAGCATTTGTTATGTTATAATTAAATTTTACAACAAAATTTAGATACGAACGCGTCATTATATAAAAATTGTATAGGCAACCCTTTTTTTTGTATATTAGAAGGTTACATATTTGCTTTCCTTCAGATTTTTCCCGCTTATGGACTTATAGTTCAAATTTCATATTGTATCTTGTACTAATAATAATAGAATATTTCTAAAATATACTTATTATCTTTGACTTTAGCGTTTTATTTTATGTATTTGTATGTTGATGTCTGTGTATTCGGAACTTGCTTTTGACCCATGAGATTAAGTAGTTTTTTATGCTATTATCATATTAAATTTTTAAATAACATATTTGAGCTAGCCATTCTGATATTTCATTTTTTTTATTCATTCATCATTATTGAGCTCCTCCGCAGTATTACAATATATATATAACAAAAAATATATTTCATTTTATATCATGGAATCGTAAAGTTAAGATAGATCTGTCAGTTTGTCCAGCGATTTATATCTACCTTAAAATAAACGTTTTAGTTAGAAAGAAATTATGGAGCGATTTTTATTTCTTTTAGTTTCCAGGTATTCACAGCACACACATTAGCAAGTGAACGATCGCTTTCTGAGCCACCATCCATTCGGTGGTGGCTCAGTAAGAAGTCGTGTCGAGCTGTACCTGTGTGAACAGACTATGAATTTATGCCAGAGAAATAACTAGAAACGCTGGGAAACACACGTTTTGCCCCCGAAGCTTGAAATTCAAGCAGTAATCAAATACTATTCCAAGATCGCTACTAGAATTAATTTTCGAAAAATAATATGGTCTTTTATAGAATAGAAGGAAGGAAAAGGCGTTAATTTCTTTTTAAAGGATTTGACAAAGCATTTATCTATGTAACAATAAGTGATTGCCATCGCGGATCTCCATTCACTGGAACTATTTGTAAAGGCGGAGGCAATGACTGCGATCCCGAGGCTGAATGCCAGTGACGTATGGCGACCTAATAAGGTTATAGGGAGCCAGACAGATATCACAGGAACTATACTGGAAGAGCCGATATTCCAAATGCCGGCGGACAGTATGGCACCTGAGATTATGTTTACAGCTAAGCTGAACATATTTATACCGACCAGGGAACAAGCAAGAAGTCGCCCGAGCGATTGTGGTGCCGGCACCTGGTACACTGATGGATCACAATCTAGGGGGCAGGTGCAGGCATATGCGAAATGTGCCCTAGAAGGAAGATATCGATATGTCTGGGGAAACATACAACGGTTTTCCAGGCCGAATTGTTTGCAGTCGCAGCCTGCGCCGAGGAAATTCGGGAAGCCGCCTGCGCAAACAAAAAAATCAACATAATGACTAATAGTCAGGCGCGTCTTAAAGCCATTATGAACCCATCTACCAGGTCTAAGCTGGTGAAATATTGTTAACAGGTCAATACTGTGTTGCTGATATGGGTGCCAGGACATGAGGGAATTAAAGGCAATGAGAACTGGCCAAAGAAGGTACCAATAGGAACTTCATGTAACCAGAACCTGTATGTGGAATCGCTAAGGATTCCACTAAAACAGAGATCTGGTTATGGCTAGAAAAATAACATCAAAATAAATGGAGGTTAACGGAAGGTCAACTCCATACCAAAACACTACTAAGGGAGCTGCACGGAAAGGTTTCACCCAACCTAATTCGTAGTAACAAAAAAGAAATTAAAATAAATACCGGGTTAATAACCGGACATTGTCCTTTAAGGAAGCATTTGTACAGCATGGGCTTGGTTAGCGAGCCCTGGTGTAGAAGATGTGAAAAATAAAAGGAAACTAGCCTTCATGTAATATGCACGTGTGAGGAACTGAAAGAACTCAGACAGAAATATTTCGGGAGAGATCTATTGGATCCTTCGAGTGTACTCAAACTTCCGCTAAGGAGGATAATGGCTTTTATCGAGGACAAGACTAACAGAGTGGAACTGAGAGATCTATTGAGGATAGTACAAAGAGCAGTGTGCTCAAGTGCCTGAATGCTCTGGCGTCCAACCCAAAACAGAAGAAGAAGAAGTGATTGCCACTAGACCAATCATTGATAAGATAAATACTTTCTACATTTGACGTTAGCATCAATTGACACTACATTGAAAATTTTAATATCATCAGCATAACCCAAGGCATTAGAAAGCAAACAAGCAAATAAATCATTTATAAAACGAAAGAACAATAAAGGGCTTACAATAGAGCCTTGGGGGAATCTCATGGATATATATATATATATATATATATATATATATATATATATATATATATCAAAAATTTATTTAAATTCGGGTAAGCGGTCAATTAAAAAACTCCTTTATTAAATTACCCTATATTTCGCAACACTTTGTCGCTTCTTCTGGGGTAACTACAAGATTAATGAGAAAAATAACAAAAAATAAATAAGAGTATAAAACAGTAGTAAAAATACTTACAAAATGTAGAGTTAAAAAATAATAAAATTGACGTACAAAATATAAAAATGATTAGATATAAAAAATAAAGTAACTATAGAAACAAGCCTTAAGAACTTTTAAAAAACATATATATGAAAAGTTAAAACATGAAAAATAAAAAAAATATAATGCAATATAAATTAAAACAGCATATGGACCAAATAACAAAACAGTGGCTAAAACAGCGCTCCGTATTGCTAAGAGATCTTGTGCATTGGTGGACCATGCACTTGATCGTGACCATACTTTCAATTTTGTTGACGTTAAAATCTTAGACGTTGAAAATAACCATAAAAAAAGAACCTTTTTAGAAATGGTCCACATCAACAGGGAGGACAAATAACATAAATTATAGATCTGATACTAATGGTCTTAGTATAATTTATTTTAATATACTGGGTTTGACTGTTAGTTGACGATCTTAAATCGTTTTGTTATTTGGTCCATATGCTGTTTTAATTTATATTGCATTATATTTTTTTTATTTTTCATGTTTTAACTTTTCATATATATGTTTTTTAAAAGTTCTTAAGGCTTGTTTCTATAGTTACTTTATTTTTTATATCTAATCATTTTTATATTTTGTACGTCAATTTTATTATTTTTTAACTCTACATTTTGTAAGTATTTTTACTACTGTTTTATACTCTTATTTATTTTTTGTTATTTTTCTCATTAATCTTGTAGTTACCCCAGAAGAAGCGACAAAGTGTTGCGAAATATAGGGTAATTTAATAAAGGAGTTTTTTAATTGACCGCTTACCCGAATTTAAATAAATTTTTGATAATATATCACGGTCGATCATTTCTTTTCAATTATATAAATATATATATATATATATATATATATATATATATATATATAAAGACATTAGATAAGTATCTATTACAAAAAATATAATAAATCCTATTGCTTAGATCCAAATTCGTAAGTCTCAGAAGAGAAGGAGGGCAGGGAATTTTATTTAAAAATATTGCATGATCTATAGTATCAGATGCACTGGAGAAATCAAAATAAATGCAACTTGACCTTGACAATTTATAATACCGTTAACATAGTGTGTAAAAGTTGCAAAGTTAGTTGTCGCGGAGAAATATAAGATATAAGAAAGGATTTATTAAATAAGCATTTGTAGCAAAATTGCAAAGATTAATAAATTGGTTTGGACGCTTTTCTTAAAGACAGGAACAATTCTAGCTCGCATCCACAATCTAGGAAAGACAGACAACGAAATGGAAACTTTAATAATCTAACTTGATTAATTATTCGAAAATAAAACACTTGGCTTAGTTACACGACTTCTTTAATTAGATATACTAACAATTGTTTCGGCTATTAGGCCATTATCAAAGAGCTATCTAAAACTAAACATACTCTACTTAAGGTTAACTTATATACCTGTGTTCAATATGGGTGGGAGAATGAGGGTAATTGATATTTAAAATTGCATCGATATAGGGGGTATTTATGAATTCTAATTGTGTGTTTGTGATAACTCGATTTTGTTTTTGGGCTTTTTTAATTTCAAAAATCTCTAATATATTTAACTTTTTACTTAACTTTTTATTAGAGATTTTTGAAATTAAAGAAACCCAAAAACAAAATCGAGTTATCACAAACACGCAATTAGAATTCATAAATACCCCCTATATCGATGCAATTTTAAATATCAATTACCCTCATTCTCCCACCCATAATGAACACAGGTATATAAGTTAACCTTAAGTAGAGTAAGTTTAGTTTTAGATAGCTCTTTGATAATGGCCTAATAGCCGAAACAATTGTTAGTATATCTAATTAAAGAAGTCGTGAAACTAAGCCAAGTGTTTTATTTTCGAATAATTTATCAAGTTATTACAAGAATGTTTCACCAAGAAATATCTGCGAAGTCAACCAATGAAATTTAATAATCTATTTACTCTAAACTCAAATTTTATTTTAATTTACTCCTCACTATCTGACTGCCTTTCCTTTCTCTGTTGCCATAAGCAGGATTGTAGTTTTTATCATAATTACTTAAATAAACTATAGATACCTGCAAGCAATATCCTACCACCATCCTAAGCAAAAGAAAGCCCTTATCAAAACGCTAATGTATGGAGCAGGGACAATCAACGACTGCCTAACATTTGCGGGAAGAAAAGCGACACGTCAAGGAAGCACTGGAAAAGACTGGTTACAGCAAATAAGAAGAGGGGAGATCTGGTTATGGCTAGAAATAGAACATAAAAATAAGTGGAGGTTAATGGAAGGTCAACTCCATACCAAAACACTACTAAGGGAGCTGGACGGAAAGTTTTCAGCCAACCTAACTCGTAGTAACAAAAAAGAAATTATAATAATTACCGGGTTAATAACCGGACATTGTCCTTTAAGGAAGCATATTGCTATGAATAGTGGTGTTGAATTTGATGATACCACTATTCACAACCAATCTGTCCAGCTTGGATATTCAGTCGGTTAATTTTCAAAATGAGACTGCTTTTCCCTCAGGGTTCCAATCGGAAAACGTGGTTTTTCTCTTGTACAAATTTATAATGCGCCAGTAAAAGAGTATTGACAAATGTTATAGTTATAAGTAGAGCTGAGGATCTTTGCGGTACGGCAGGACCATATGTAGTGCATCCCCACATTTAACTATTTATCTAAATATTCTCTGAAATGATTTGCCGGATCTCATAAATTAATAGAGTGATATTTTAGTATGCACTGGATATTGTTATTATACAAAATCATAATAGCCATTTGTATTTATGGATCATAAATAATAATACGCATGTATTTGTATTTGGTTGTGAATTCAATTTAAACTTAAAACGAATCGTAATATTTTAACGACAAGCCGTCCTTACAATACATGCATTCGAGACAAAGTGTGCAACTCTACGAATAACTTCCATAATTGATCGAAAATGGACATTTTGGAGCTGAAGTAAAGCCCCTATTCTTAGAAAATTTTATTACTGTCGTTAAGAACTATTATTATAAACAACAAAGGCCTTTTATTAGTGTTGAAGTTTTAGTTTCATTGAATTTCCATGTTGTAAGTAGTCAATTGTAAAGTGTTCATTCACAATATTCTAAAACAAGGTGTAAATTTAACTAAAATCCAGAAAAACACATTCTGATAATATATTACTAGATTAGAAGCTGTGTTTATTACTATTTATTATATTATTTTTATAACCAAATGCAATAAAAGCTACGAAAACAAAAGAAACCTCGATTTATTAAAATCTTGTCACACAGCCTTTCAAAGCCTGGCAGCACATATTTTGCATATATTTTATATATACTACCTACTTGAACTAGGTGAATGGAGTTAGAAGTTATAAGTTATAACTTCTAACTTCATTCACCTAGTTCAAGTAATGAAGTTAGAAGTTATAACTTATAACTTCTAACTCCATTCACCTAGTTCAAGTAGGTAGTATATATAAAATATATGCAAAATATGTGCTGCCAGGCTTTGAAAGGCTGTGTGACAAGATTTTAATAAATCGAGGTTTCTTTTGTTTTCGTAGCTTTTATTGCATTTGGTTATAAAAATAATATAATAAATAGTAATAAACACAGCTTCTAATCTAGTAATATATTATCAGAATGTGTTTTTCTGGATTTTAGTTAAATTTACACCTTGTTTTAGAATATTGTGAATGAACACTTTGGAATTGACTACTTACAACATGGAAATTCAATGAAACTAAAACTTCAACACTAATAAAAGGCCTTTGTTGTTTATAATTAAAGACGGCAGACTATGTGCCCGAACACTAAGTAAACTAACTGCCTCGGTATACGTATTTATATGATCGTCTCTTTGTTCTTTTCTGCGTTTTTTTTTTATTTTGTCAACGCCAATAAAAAATTCAAAACATTTTAATAAATACAATTTTATAAATACAATATTTTGAAAATATAAAGCATTTATTAATGCATACATATATATATAACAATAACATCATGCGTTTGAAATTCGTTTACGTTAGACAACCTAAATAAGGACACATATATGTATGGATGTTTTTATTGATTGTTAAATATAAAAAAAAAAACGCAGAAAAGAACAAAGAGACGATCATATAAATACATATACCGAGGCAGTTAGTTTACTTAGTGTTCGGGCACATAGTCTGCCGTCTTTATTTATAATAATAGTTCTTAACGACAGTAATAAAATTTTCTAAGAATAGGGGCTTTACTTCAGCTCCAAAATGTCCATTTTCGATCAATTATGGAAGTTATTCGTAGAGTTGCACACTTTGTCTCGAATGCATGTATTGTAAGGACGGCTTGTCGTTAAAATATTACGATTCGTTTTAAGTTTAAATTGAATTCACAACCAAATACAAATACATGCGTATTATTATTTATGATCCATAAATACAAATGGCTATTATGATTTTGTATAATAACAATATCCAGTGCATACTAAAATATCACTCTATTAATTTATGAGATCCGGCAAATCATTTCAGAGAATATTTAGATAAATAGTTAAATGTGGGGATGCACTACATACGGTCCTGCCGTACCGCAAACATCCTCAGCTCTAGTTATAAGCAAACACAGCAAACTTAAAATGAAACTTTAATACAAAAGTTTTAAAAAAATGAAAAAAAAATCTTTATGAAGTATAAAGATTAATATTGCGTCATTAAACAATATTATTAAGGCAAAAATATCGCACGGAAATGACCGCAACGTGCAATAAAAAAATCCTTTGTGACTTCCGATCAAAATTAAAACTAATAAATTACGAAGAAGCTTTTTAATTTCTCCCACAAGAAACAAGATAAACAAACAGATATGACAGCCCGAAAACAAACTTTAACGCATGTGCAAACACATGAAAAAATATGCCCTTGATATCCCAAGCGAACTAAATTTTAAAGTTATAGAAATTTTTTTTTTTTATTAGAAATTTTAAAAAACGTTCTTTGTCATTTAATTCAAATAACTAAGAATACAAAATATATATCAAAATTAACTCAATGGAAAAATACACAAATCAATACATTCAAAATAATAATAATCAATTTAAAATATCATTCAATATAATTTACTACTCAGAGAACATTAGCGTCTGCTTAGTCCACATGAAATCCGGCTAGCTCCAACTGCGCTAGTCAAATAAAAATATTTAAGTTCAAAATAAAAATACATTCATAAATAATAAAACTTTTCAAAATATTTGCGGGGAAAAGTCTATAGCAATATGTACTATCGTGAGCAATTGAAAGTAAACGCACTATTATAGCTGCGTAAATTTTACCAAATTGTCAAGCTAATGTCATTTATCTTATGATTAAATGCTGACACTGACACTTCAAAAGTACTGTATACATTAGATAAATTTTGAAATTTCGACATGCCAACATAATAAAGTGTTAACTTTCAATTGCTCACGATAGTACAGTATGGGCTTGGTTAGCGAGCTCTACACCAGAGCTCGCGGAGACGTAAAAAACAGGAGGAAATTCCCCTTCGTGTAATATGCACGTGTGTAGAACTGAATGGAACTCAGGCAGAAATATTTCGGGAGAGATCTATTTTATCGAGGACACAAGACTAACAGAGTGGAACTGAGAGATCTACTGGGGATAGTACAAAGAGCAGTGTGCTCAAGTGCTTGGATGTTCTGGCGTCCATCCCAAAACAGAAGAAGAGATAAGAAGAGCTTTAGGAAAGCTCAGAATAGTAACGCCACCAACAGAAACGGAACCAACCAGAGGATTTGCCCGTCTACCTTACATCTCTGGATTCACTGAGAAAACAGGAAGAATCCTAACTGGGAAGATTGTAAAAGTATGATTTAGTACTACGATAACGAAGAGAATCAGTCTGATACCTGATCCTGAAGAAACTGGCAATATCAACAACGAAACGTCGAGTGAAATTACGACAACGCGTAAGATTGTACCGCAAGTGACAATTTTTTACTTAATTAAAATTCGTCATTTTAATTACATACGTATCTAGATGTTAAACTGTTAATTGCGTTGTTCTTTAAATAAGATATTTTATGAACCGTACATTTACAACATCAACGGAAAAATTACGGTGCCATTATTAACAATAACGATCGTGATTACGGGGAACGAGACAAAACGTCCTAATTAGTTCCATATTCGTTCGAATGTGTACATCTAAAACAATTAGCCAATAAATTTACAAATTAATATAATAGAAGGTAAATGAAGCGATATCGCGTGTTCAAGGACGAACACGGACTCGTCTGATGTTCACTCGATGCCGCTGACCAGTTTTACGAATAACAATAAAATACATTAATTGCTAATAACAACGATCCGTCCAATTAGTCAATTAGTTAAATACGTAATTATTGACATCTGAAGTGCGATGTACAAATTAGTACTAGCTTCGAACGGGTGCTTTTTTATTAATGTCTTTATTCCTGATTTACTTTTACCATTATTTTCTTTTAGCAAACAATATACACTATATATTCACACGATAAATTGGGGTGATGTATATTCTTTCGAAATTTTTTAAATTCGTTCCAGTGAGGACCTTCTTACAGACCAAAACAATTAGAATTAGTGGGTGATTCAATTCCCTAACTGTTATACTGTAGGGTACTAAACATGTTTATGCATAAAATTTGTTTTGATAAACTAAGTGTACATTTCTATTATCGTCTAAATAATTTTTAAATGAAAAAATTTAACAAAGGCAAGTTATTTAAATCTAATTGATCATTAAGTAAAATTTGTCATTGTCTTTATTTCACGATGAAAAAAGAACACTTGGTTATATGTTTCACTAAATTTTATTTACATAAAATAAGACAATTGTTCCGGACTCTGCAGTCCATTTTCAATTAACATAAGAATAAATTTTCTGAAGTATAAATAGATGAATGTAACTACAAAATAGAGAGGGGATAACGTTACTCACAAATTTTCGTGCAAATGGAAAAGGGGGTAATTTAAGATATAATATAATTATTCAATAACTAATTAAATTCAAATAACTGCCCTCATTATCGGCGAAAGGCTAAACTCTGTTTGCTCGTTTACAATGTTTAACGACTTATTTTTCGCCTTTGAGATTTCTAATATTTCCAGGAGATTTAATCGTAATCCTTTTGAAGAAGAGTGTAATATATTAAAATTGTCCGATGAGATCATATGGTTGTTATCAATGCAGTGTTCTGAAATCCCTGAGCATTTCCTAGAATTTAAAATGGCTTTTCTGTGTTCAGTAATACGAGTGTGAAAACTTCTACCTGTTTGCCCGATATAAAACGCATCACAGGTCATGCAATTGACTTTGTATATTCCACATTTTTGTGTTTTTTCAAATCTATCTTTATTGTTGGCCCATAATTTACCTAAATTAAATTTATTTACTGAAATAGTTTATATGTTGTTTTTTGTTAATCTATTAGTGATTTTATTCGAGGTCTTACCTATATAATTTATGAACCTATGTTTAGGAGATTCTTTTTGAAAAGAAGCATACAAAAAACTATTAACTTGTTGACGTTTTTTCTTTTTGATAATATTGTCTATTATGTCTGGGGTGAAGCCATTATTTATAGCCAAACACGTCAGGGTATTGATTTCTTTATCATAATTTGGTTTAGATAGAGGTAAATGTAAATAAAAGTCTGTGTATAAAGCTGTTAAACGAATATATATATATTTTTTTTGTTTATACTGTTTGACTGATTGCTATCTGCTGAAACAAGGGTATCTGTGAAAGTATGTTTTCTATAAATGCTATAATCTAATTTATTATTAAGTTTCTTTAACGTGAGATCTAAGAAGTTTAAGCAGTTAACCTTCTCTTTTTCTATTGTAAATTGTATTTTGTTATTGATAGTATTTAAATGATTGAAGAAGAGATCTAACTGTCTATTTGTACCTGTCCAAACACATATAATGTCATCTACATCTGTGTTTGGACAGGTATTAATATTTTCCTTATAAATAAAAATTTTTCAGGCATGTTATACATCGTTGAAAAGCACATTTTGAGAACTACCTAACAAACCCAAAATCCAATATGGCCGCCATATGAAAAACAAAACTTAGTGGTAATAACTTAAAAACAAATGACAATCGGGGGTTTCTGTTTGTATCAAATAATTTGCTTTAAAAAAGTGTCTCAACAATGTAAAACTTTAAAAGAGGTCAGACTAAGCGTTATCGAGTTATTGAGGAATAACGAAATCGGCAAATTTTTGATTTTTCAAAATATTTTAAAAAATTAAAAAGTTAGGTCTAATTTGAAATGGGATTTGCCCCGAGTATTGAATTCTGCAAAACATTCCCCATTTAACCGTTGTTCTATATCTTCTAATAACCGAGATACCAATGGTGAGCATCGAAATTGGGACATACGGTATACAAAATACGGACAGGCAACAGGACTGCACAGTTTTTAATAGGCCACTGTTAAGAAACAAAGAATATATTTGGACTTACTATTACAACTTAAAACACAATTCTGGAAATTTCTTATAACACTTTTAGTTTGCAAAGATCACATTGATATACATTGCTGGATATTGACCATAACGCGTCTGAGTAAAACTTCGTCTATCAAATTTATTTCCCCACGAAGTTTTGCTTTGAGTTTCAGAAGTGTTTGGGGACGCGTAGAGTACACTTTTGACTCCCCACAGAAAAAAATCCGAAACCACCAGGTCCGGTGATCCAATGTCACCAAACCTGGAAATTAGGCGATTCGGGAACATATGCTGTAAAAGAGCAACGGACTGTCTAGCCGTATGCGCTGTGGTGCCATCCTGTTAGAACCATACTCTTGGTCCATTCTGGTCCATTCTCGACGTACCGAAGTGAATTGATTGCCGTTTTCTTAAAAAAAAAGTATGGCCCGATCACGTCAAAACTACATTCTCCACATCACAACGTTATGTTGTGGACATGCAGTGGGTGTTCATATTTCAATAAATTGCCTGCAGAAATTAAGGCGGCTAAGTTTATCAACAGAGTTCAGCCTCTGGACTATCTGTACCTTATAAGGATTAAATTTCAAATCCAGATTTAAAATTCGTCACATACTTCGCTCTGAAATTCGCAGTGCAATTGAATGCCGAATTGCATAACGTATTGGACGGCTACTCTGATTCTTTCAATATTACTTTGTGTGCGAACTGTACGTGTACCTACGATAAATTTTGAGTTTACACTGCCCCTTTCGTCTACATTTCTTACCCATCTCAAAATTGCATTTCTCGATGGAACTACAGTGCACAGGTAAATTAAATTCACGGCGAAAGCGCCTTTGGACTTGCACGATAGACTGGGTCAGGATAAATGATTTTAGAACAGAGATCCATTGATTAACCGGCCAATTTTTCATTGTAACACTAATTTGATCACTATTTGACGTCTGTCAAAGAAACGTAGTAAGTAACCATTTCAAAAACGGTTCTGTTGCTGGATCCTGAATTTCAAGCAATTATTTCAAATTCAATTTAATACAGAAAAATATTAAAGAAAAAATTTTGTTTACAACATGCCATTTTTGTAAGAAAATTTCAGGGTTTTCATTGACTTAAAACATATTTTTAAATCATTAACGTACGCTAACAACTCACTGCTTAATTTATGGATAAAATTCTTGATATTAATCTTAAACTGTTTTAGCTTTAGACGATATTAGTCAATTGGATATTAGCGACTTCAGTTACGCATTCGATACCATCGACCACATTTTACTTTTACCAAACTTGTCACCTTTTGGGTTTAGCAATTGAATAATCAATATTACACATATTAGATGGATGTACTGATATAGGAAACACCCGGTATGATCCAGAACTTCGCAGAATTTAACAATTAAGACCTATTGTCGTTGATATTTGGCCTGAAAACCACTCTTTGCAAGCCGGTGATTGCTGACTCACTATGCATGCATGTATTTCAAACAAACAACATTAACACCACCGCCGCCATCGGCAGCAACAGCAGGAACGGCAACAATGGTAAGGAAGTATTTCGCGTACGTACAACAACATAGATTCAATTAGTTTAATACATGCGGCAGTACCGACGCATTAGTTACGTTGCTTCGTTAATTAGTTGATTAATTAAATGATTAATCAATTGATTGGTCTGCCGGGTTGCTGTAATTAGTTTTAATTGAAATCCCGAGTCATTAACATCGGACCGTTCGTTCGAAGGCCCTCCTGATAAGCTATTTTGGCATCACGAGAACGTCATTCATAATAGTCAAGTTTATCCATGTATGTGTATGTGTGTATGTAGTGTGCTAGAATGTACGTGTGTGCGTGTGCGAAAACCTATGGACGCGGCTGTTCTCCACTGTTGCCAGAGCACATAAAGTCTCGACACTGCTAAACTCTATTTCGCCGCCTCTGCTGCTTCGTAAGCCCGGCACTCGCTTGCCAGCATTCTCCTCCACCCGATAGCGGTCCACGTTACCCCATTTGCATTTATACTATGTACGCCATAACATACGACGGCGACGTTCAATACAACTAATTAAATTAATATAATTCCGATGCTATTCATTGCGGAATTGATATTTGTGTATGTAGATTTAGTTGAGTAATCCAGGGGGTTCCGTCAGCGGACGGTCGATCGTAATTCATTAAAGTCGCTTGCAGCGGTTATTGTGTGTTGTAATGGGGAAATTATTGGATAGGAACGGGCGAATACAATCGCAGTTTGCGCAGAACTAAAAAAATTAAGTTTACGAATAGTGCGAGAATATATTATGCATATATAATAATGATTTGTGTGAATTAAATATTAATTGCAATTCAATAATTAGAGTTTTTAATTTTACTTTTTATTTCAGGATCTCTATATTGACGAGACTTTCGGGGAATATTATTGAACCACTTTATTCTCACTTAAATAAAGAAACACACTTATAATAAATAAAAAAGCTAGCAGTGCTTCGGTAGAGAATCTATTCAAACAGCTTAATAGTTATCTTTTAATAATTCGCTCATAAAGGATATCGAGGCGAACCCCCTGAAAATAAAATAATGTCCGGTTATGAATGAGTATGTCTATAAAAAAACCTCGATGGAATTTAATCGCAAACATAAAGCTGAAACGTTTATGTTTATAAAAACGCTAAAGAATAACATTGTTTAGACGGCTGTCGATGTTATAAAACATCGGTATAATGGAGCAGCTTTGTTTACTTAGGGTTCAATAACTTCAATACCATTACGTACGAATGCCAGCAGTAAACGCTTTCTTTATGTTTAATGTAACAACTGTTGGTGCTTACTGAAAAGAAACAATCTGTGAATAGGTGACACAATTGGAAAGGTCAGATGAAGTGTTTGAAGTGTCCATCTTCAGCGGCGAGACACACGCGAATAATTGTCACGAACCCGATGAAAAGGTGCTTCATGTCTAATACGCCGTGAATTATGTGAATGTTGTTTTTTTGTTACGAGAAGTAAAAAATATAAAATATTAATATGGAATCATAATTTATAAAAAACACGGTTATAAAGTTTATACGCTGCAATATTTATATCTGTAAAAAGTCTTGAATGTAACAGTGATTAGACTGCTTCCTTTCTTTGTTATTGTCTGTCTTTTTTAAGATATCGTCTGCGATCATATTTATGTTACTCGAGTATTCGCACAGTGGTGTGACAAAAATGTTTTAAATATTCCATTTTTCTCATTTATGAAAGCGAATTGTGGAAAAATATTTTGGATTCTATATTCTATATAATTACTTCTTTTCTTTTCGTCTTTTTATATTACGCACACCGATATATATATATATATATATATATATATATATATATATATATATATATAAGGTAAACTTAATTAGTCGGCGATTAAAGGTCTGGTTATTACTTCAAAGTGTATAAATGTAATGTAATGTAAAATATAAATGACAGAATATATTCTGTCATTTATATTTTTTATATCCTTGACAAAGGCATCATTGCCGAAACATGTAGGATTATTTTAAATATATACACTTTGAAGTAATAACCAGACCTTTAATCGCCGACTAATTAAGTTTACCTTATCATACCAAGGTCACGAAAATACTATATATATATATATATATATTAAATTAAACCTCTATTAATTAAGTCAGTTCTTTATTTTTAGCCAAATATTTCGCACCGAATTCGAGTGCTTCCTCAGGGGATCAAACTGTGAACTTGTTTTTTCTGGAGAAATTACTCATATGTTTGTAATATTGTAAATTAATAAAATTTATGTCAACGGACGTACACTTAGTTATTTTAAAATTACATTTTCAAAAATACAGGACAACCACATCTAAAAGGAAAGCCACATATTGACGAACAAAGAATTAATCGTACACACACATGTTCTTGTCACAAAGTTAAAACTTGAAAAAAAAATTACAAATCACAAATACTCTAAAACAGACAAAACTGCTTTATCGACACACAAACTACAACGCGATCACCATTTCGATTTTGAAAACACACAGATAATTGATAAAGAACAACACACAATGAAAAGACAAATTAAAGAAATGATTAGTATTAAACAGGAAAAAAATTCAATTAACAACAGAAATGATATAAAAAATTTAAGCAGTATATACTATAACTTAATTGTGTAACGATCTGCAATTTACCATCATAATATATATATATATATATTTTTTGTTATATAATTATATATCTTAAGTTATTTAAATATCAATTACATTTAAATATCATATACATTTGCTTATCATGCTGACTGTTCCATGTTTTGATTACTGTCTAGTTGTCCGAGTAGGTTTTCGTGGTTTTCCTTCTCGTTTAAGGCGAATGCCGACAACTTTGCATCTTAAGACGCTCCACGGGCGCATACATAATAATAACTCATGTCTTGCTTTTCCCTGTTTTTGTTGTCTATCTGTTTTTGGAATACTAAGGCTAATTTCAATTGGAATGTATCTTTGAATAATTTTATCCATAGCAACTCAATTATATGACATTTGTATACTGTCATTTATATTTTATATCCTTGATAAAGGCATCATTGCCGAAACATGTAGGGTTGTTTTAAATATATATACTTTAAAGTAAAGCCAGACCTTTAATCGCCAAATGATTGAATTTACCATATATATATATATATATATATATATATATATATATATATATATATATATATACCGTGTGCACAACGTCGAGCGATCGATGGATATATAAGTAATGACTGGCCAACTGCAAGTGGGAGGGGCTACATACGTTAAACTCCTACAGGGCGTATTTAATTGTGGTGAACTAAGAAAGCGTTATGGCTGTTTATTAATAAATGATGTATCAAAATAAATATTCCAAATTAATAACTAATTGTTTAACAAACTACAAAATTATTTGTAGTATATTATTTATGGTTAATGTACGAATTTGGATATTTTATCCGACTACACCGTTGCTTTTCGCACTATTAGTTATATGCCGGCTGTCAACGTCCCTACAATAACGGATACTTTTGTTTGTCTCTTCGGCCATAATATTTTAAATTTAACATTTAAATTTAAATAAAATGATATAATATAGTTGAAAGTATCATAAAATACAATCCGCCGTAAAGTGCAGAGTTTTTGTTTACTGCATAATAATAATTCTTACCGGCGAAGCACCAGATATTTTCATCGCTAAATATTCAATGATAAGTTTCATCATAGCTTCGTGGCTTGAACTTAAAAAATTCTTATTCAAATGAAAACACATAAATAATATAAAATTATGAAACAAAACAGTAACTCTTATTGAAAAAAATTAAAATAAAAAGTATTCAGTAATAGCATAAAATTTCAAAACAATAACGATTCTTGCAAGAATATAAATAAAGTGTTTACCAGTATAAATAAATGGTTTCCTTAAATAAACTACCTATAAAATATTAAATTTAACTAAAATACCTTTATTGGTAATAAATATTAATTATTAAATAAAAGAACATTCTAAAAAGAAAAACTAATTATTTAGTAAATGCTCAAATAAACCACCCTCTTGAGCCGAGCAGTAACCCAATCGGTTATAAAAATTACGACGGACATTTGTTAACATTTCTATACGTACTCTACGTACGGATGACAAGCAGCAACTGCAACTGAATCGCCAGTCGCAAGCTTGTTTTCCGATTCAATATATTCGCCTTACGGGAACACCATGAGCGACTGATAGGAATATTCAATGTGTTAGAGAGAGATTATTTGATTCGTACTTAGATCGTATGTAGAATGTGTTGGATAAAGAAAGGGAACGCCCGTACAGTTAGACAGTAGAACAGACTGAATATACTCTCTCAACCCTAACCACATAAACTCGCTATTCGTCTTCGTCTTACTACATTGTGGTAGATCAATCACTCCCGGGCGTTCATACGGTATATATAATTATTTTGTGACCTTGGTATGATATAGTAAATTCAATCAGTTGGCGATTTAAGGTCTGGCTTTACTTTAAAGTAAAACAACCCTACATGTTTCGGCAATGATGCCTTTATCAAGGATATAAAATATAAATGACAGTATACAAATGTCATATAATTGAGTTGCTATGGATAAAATTATTCAAAGATACATTCCAATATTTCCAATTGAATAATAATAAATCATGCCTTAGTATTCCAAAAACAGAATGAATGTTTTTGGAATAGTTATAGTTAGGAATATAGTTAGGTACGTACGTAATTGAATTCTCTAGAACGAGGCATTGTATACGATCACGTGGAAATAATAATCTGAGCCGGAACGAAATGCAGAGTCGTAATAATCAATTTATTAGAAATTAAATTACTAGGTAATATTAGCCTCAAATAAATTTTTAATATCAGTTCCGGATTTAATTGAATTTTAATCTCTTTTCTACTTTTAGTGGTAATTAATTTTTTAGAAAGGGTTCGCATTAAAAGCGGATTTAATTTTAATTAAATCGAAATCGGATATTGAAAAGATAATGAGAATCACAGACGAAACACGAAGTACTTCTACCGCCCTTCGAGTATATACATATGTAATTTGTGTATGTGTGAGTGTATTGGGCGATATTTTATTCGATCTTCTAAATTTTTTATTAATATATAGTGGAAATTTACAAGAAATATTTTGGAAACCTTGTGTTAGTAAGTACGTTATAAACTAAATGATGATTTTATATTTTAATTCGATCAAAATTTGATAACTAACATGTGTATATCAGAAATGTTGTTTCAATTTAATTGGATAAACAAAACTTATATGTATATACATACATACTAACAACTTCTGAATTTCAATTTAGAATTCAGCCAGATATGTCAACACGTGCATCAATATGTATACATTTACATATATGTATGTATATATAATGAGTATATTTATAAATCATGTAACCTAATTAATTTCACTTATTTACTTATTTGAACTAGCTGCAAGAGAAATATTCTTAAAAAAGAGGATATTCACAATTAACAAGCTTTTCATAAAGTCACGAGGGGAACACCGAAAAAATCTAGAATGGACATGTTTCTAAAAAAAATGAAATTTGCTTTTTCCAAATTAATTGCATTTTCGCGAAGTAATGTAAATATAAATATTGCTTTCTACATTTTACGACGCTAATTATTCGAATTTTTTAATAGAAAAAGTTCGCCCTTAAGCTGTATTCGAACCCACCTCTATGGTTTACCGGACCATTGCTGGCGCCACTAAGCTATTAAGGACTGTGGTTGTGAATACATCGGGAAGCCCTAAGTTACATTAAAGAAACATCTGTTTCCTTAACGTAACTTAGAGCTTCCCTTAGAGCTTAATTAAAATAAGTCTCGAAGATGAAGAACGTCTTGGACCATTTAACGTGTTACTATTCCAGAAATAGCTGAAAAAGTTCATGATATTGTATTACATGACCGAAGAAGTTGCTGAAACCATTAAGGAGAATATGCAAAAAATGCTTCATTCGGACGGCACGTACAAAGAAAAAATACTTTTATTTGTCAGTGATAGTGCTGCGTATATGTTAAAAACAGGCAGACTATTGAAGAAATCATATCCTAATATGCTGCATATTACTTGTGTAGCACATGCTCTCCATAGAATCTGTGAATATATCAGAGACACTTTTCCGGAAGTTGATAGACTTGTATCAGCTTTTAAAAAAGTTTTCAGAAAAGCACCATTGAGAGTAGTTCTTTTCAGGGAAAAATTTCCATCTCTGTCACTGCCTCCCACTTCAGTAATAACTAGATGGGGAACATGGCTGGACCATGGCTTCCAGTGGAGGAGATTGCCTAGACTGTATAGTAGACTTAGTGATGCAGTCTTTCGACAAAGAAGGTTAAGAGCGCGAATCTCCAACGAAAATTTGAAGCTCTTTTATTTAATCCATTATATTTCTGCATCGCTTTCATACGATTAACAATACTTAGCTTCATTATTATGTACCAGAATTGAAACGCCAATCTCAGTAGTAGAAACATAATAACTGTTCTCCGCCAAAGAAAGACAAGACGTTTCTTTCGGCTGGAAAGATAATAGCCACGATATTTTGGGATTCAAAGGAGATACTTCTTGTCTCCTTTGGGGACATATTAAGCTGCTCTTCTAGACAAAGTGAAAATTATCGAAAAGACCTACAATAGCTCGAAAGAACTCATCGTGACAGTGAACCGTCATACACCGGTCCCTTTATTGCGAAGAAGTGGATGAATTACGATTCGAGGTTGTACCTCAACCACCGCATTTCCCATTAAGAATTCTACTATTTTTTACCGAAATACAAGCTGTTTCTCGCCGAAAGGAAATTCAAGACGGAGGAGATATTGTACAAGAAGAGCAGTATTTTGACGATATTGAATAGCACTTGAGTATCTCTAGTCCAAGCATATTAATTTTGAAAGGGTTTAATTTGGAAAAATAAAGAAGAAATATATTTGCCGTAATTCAAGTGTTTTATTTTAAACCTCCCCTTCCATTCATCCTCGTATACGAGAGAAGATTTTTAGAAATGGATAAATAACAAAAATGATGTTATTATTTTTTTAAATATTCCCCTATAACATCATGAAACCAGTCCTTAAAGCAATAATGCCACTCTTCCTGAGACACTTTAGAAACCAGATTTTTATGTTAGCTTTAATTTTTGGAAACAAAAAGAAATTACGAAGTGCTAGGTCAGGGTTGTATGGTAGAGGGTCCATGGTGCTGATGTTTAGCGCATTCAGATACTCGGTTGTTAATTTTGCTTTATGCGACGTTATGGAATCCTTTGACAACAAAATTTCCTTACGTCTAACTGTTGATGTAAAATGTTTTGAATTACCCCATTGTCGCCCGAATAAATTCATATAATGTCCGTCGATCTTCCTCAATCCTTGCTCGAACCAGCAGTCCTTGGGCGTTCTTCACGAAATTTATTACTAAGAAAAAACAATATCTTTTTGAATTCGTTGTACCAATTATAAATTGGTACCTTGGAATTGAAATTGTGTGTTGCATTGGGGATTATCGAAAGATTTGGGATGCCATGGCCAAAAAGTTCATATGAGCTTTTTCAATGATATTTAGGCAAACTTTACACGAGGACACGTAACATCTTGAAAAATCGAATCTCCCAGCCTCGTGACATGGAGGAAGATAAGATTCAGAATATATATGAACACCAGATAGGATCTAGTTTGCATTATTAATGGCGCCCAATACCATAAATCAAGCAATTTGGGGAACACGCTGATAAATTCACACCACTAGCCTCTGATAACAAGGAAGAAAATAAGGTTAGAAATATATATAGTTAAAACCAGAGAGAATTAATTTCCTTCATTAACTGTGTTCAATACCATAAACCTAACAATATGATTAACAAGCTTTTCAATTTAAATTAAAGGTGGCGCCTTTTTCCTCATCTTCGCCTAATTATCTGATGGCAGTCATTCATTTCCAAATAAACTCTAGATTTGCTATAGTGAAAACAATCCTATGCTACTCGATAATTTAAATAGGGCCTTTTCCTGCATCAACAATTGTCGAAAAAAATATTCATCCATACCAGATGTTACAGTTTCATTGCAAAAAATTATCGCCACTTAGGAAATGGTAACTCATTTTCATTAAAACAAATGGATCTGAACAAGGAAATGTCTTAAGGTCTTATAAGATATGTAAAGAGAAACTAAAATCCAGAAGAATAAAGATACACAAATTAAAACAACTACTATGTCAAAAAGCATGGTTGCAGATGACTTGGTACTGCTGGAAACAGTGAGAAAAGGTTTCAAAAAAGCTTCATAGCATTGAATAGAGAATTAATGATGAGCAAAATGGGCGTGAAAGTATCTAATACAGAAATAATGGTAACGTGTTGGGATGAGGAAGCTAATATTGCGTTAAAAGGAAATGAAATATTGTAAGCGCCAATAGAAAGATGCAGAAGGAAATACGTACAGTAGTACCCCGTTATCCGCTGACTCCGTATCCGCGGCTTCAGTCATTCGCGATTTACCTATGATGAGCAGAAAACGCGTTATATCAATAAATATAAAAGTTATAGGAGCATGTGTCGATATATCGTCGTATATATGAGTCATCCCCTGAATTCGGCGCTCTCTTATGATAAGTTAAACAAGTTGGAACGTGCTTAAGGTGCCACTCGCTTTTACTTGTACATATAAACGCTCCTGTTAACTATGAGTTTAGTACTATTCGAATTGTCGGACAAGACAGTGCTTGCAATAGTTTTTAAATAAAGCAAGTAAATTTGAAAATCATTTTAAAATGGCTTCTAAACCAAAAAGAAAACGTGAAATGCTCACTATTAGTGAAAAAATAAAAATCATTAATATGATTGAAATAGAAAAAAAATCTATTGCAACTATTGCTAAAATATACAATAAAAACGAATCTTCGATACGAGAAGTGTTAAAAAACAAAGATAAGATTCGAGCTAGTTTTTCTAATGCACCCCAAACTGCAAAAGTTGCAACCGCAATACGTAATAAAGTGTTACTTAAGGTAGAAAATGTCTTAAATTTATGGGTAGAACATATGACAAGAAAACATATTCCTATCGATGGCAAAGTGCTACAACAAAAGGCGTTGGTTTTATATGAAGATATGCAGACCCAAGATTATACTGAAGAGGAAGGAAAATCATTCACAGCAAGCAGGGGGTGGCTGCATAGATTTAAAACTCGGTTTAATCTAAAAAATATAAAAATGACAGGGGAATCTGCGTCGGCTGATCATGTAGCTGCTGCCCTGTATCCAGAAAAATTTAAACAAATTATTGCAGAAAAGAATTATCATCCCAAGCAAGTTTATAACTGCGATGAGACTGGTCTTATGCGGAAAAAAATGCCTCAACGGACTTATATTCATAAGACTGCAAAGGGTGCACCAGCCTCTAAAGCAATTAAGGATAGACTTACCTTGATATTTTGTACACATGCAGCTGGTCATATGATTAAACCCGGACTTGTTTACCGATCACAGAATCCACGTGCTCTTAAATACAAAGATAAAGCTTGCCTGCCTGTGTTTTGGCAATCAAATCGAAAGGCGTGGGTTACGGCTGTTCTATTTACACAATGGTTTCATCAATGCTTTATTGCGGAAGTGAAAAGATATTTGGAAAAGGAAGAATTACCATTTAAAGTGCTGCTGATACTAGACAATGCTCCTGGGCATCCTGTGTCACTAGGCACAGAAGATAAAAATGTTGAAGTGCTTTTTTTACCACCTAACACGACCTCATTGCTTCAGCCCCTTGATCAAGGTGTCATTAGATGCTTTAAAGCCATATATATTCGACAGGTTTTCGAAATGCTGTATACAATGGCTAACGAATGCTCTGATATCGGGCTCATGGAATGCTGGAAGTCATTTACAATTGCTGACGCAATTCTATTTATCAAAGGAGCGATGGAGGAATTAAAGTCAGAAACGATAATAGCATGTTGGAAAAATCTGTGGAATGACATCGTTCTTAGTTCTGAAGACACACATGATATTAATTCACATCTAACAACGATATTTAACATAGCGCAGAAAATATATGGAGAAGGATTTAACGATATAACCCAAGAGGAACTCAGTGATTACATAAACGAAGAGGATCAAGTATTCACCAACGAGGAATTGGAAGACCTTGTGAAATCTTCTCCAGAAGCGAGTGACGATGAGGATGAAGGTCAACAAGAACCACCAGCATGGACGCTTGAAAAATTTTCAGCGATATTTCGAACTGCTCAAACATTAAAAGAACAGATAGTAGAATATGATCCAATAATGGAACGCAGTATAAAAATTACTCGCACTATAACAGAAGCCTTGAAACCTTTGGAGGATTTGTTTATTGAAATGAAAAGACAAAAACGACAACTACCAATAACAATGTTCTTTGAAAAAGTCGACAAAACTATCGATAATGCACAGCCATCAACATCGTTTGCTTCGGATCTAAGTAAACAATCGACTGCTAACTTGGACTTGGAGGAAGATGAATGAATATGTAGCTCAAGATGATAAAGTTTTTCTTGTTGTATATTTTCTTGTTGTGTATGTAAATATGTACTATATGTACATATGTATGAACTTATATATTTATTAAACTTAAATTCTATTTGGTGCCACAGCACAAGAATATTTATTTGTTTATTGTTTATTTATTTTAAATAAATATTATATAACTTATTTTCTCTTGTTTCATTGTTTTAACTTTGCTTCATATTTCATATTGTACTCGAAAATAAAGCGTTCGCTACTATCCGCGGTTTTCAGTAACCGCGGAAGACCACAGAACCAAACCCCCGCGGATATGGGGGTACTACTGTATATGCAAGACTGGCTAATATTAATAGATTACGTCGAAAATTATATAGAGATTTTATAAATAAGAAGGAACTTGCAGAGACATAAAGATTCAAAAAAATGCATATTCGAAAAAATATTTTTAGCAAGATAATACCAGACACCATTGTAAATCTGAAACTTTGAAATTATTAAAGAATGTTTTCGATAACAGACTCATTATTAGAAGTAGTGAAATATCACCCTTTGCTGATTTTTGTGATTTGACTTCTTCTGAAACTATTGCTTCATTTGAAGAATTTTAAACGGTAACTAGTAAAAGAAAAAATACATAAATAAGCAAGTGTGAAATGAAAATATTTTTAAAGACAGCTGAAGTGACTTAACTAGATAAAATAATAAGTGAAACAATTAGAAAACAACTAAAAATAAAAAATAACTGAGACGGTTCGGAGATATAATTAAGCTGTACGAAAAAACAGTGGCGAAAACTATAGATTAAACAGAAGTATCTAAATACTAAACGAAGAAAAGAAAGAGACCAATATGGAAATTGCAGAAGCACTTAAATAGAAAGGACTAAAGTGGACGGCAGCAAAATGAGGAGAGATAAAACAAACTGGAAAAGAATAAGGCTGAGCGTATACTGAGACACAGTTGATACAGGTGACGCAGTACAGATTTTTCTAGCATATGTAATTCCTAATACACTGTATACTGGCGAGATAGACGAAGATAGAAGTTCGCTTGATTATCCTGTGCTGAACTGCTCCATACTGTCCTGAACTGCCCTGTGTGCCAGTATACGCCTAGCCTAATTGTCTCAACACGAATGGTAGAAAATTTTGGAACGATAAATAAAAAATAACAAAAATTTAAAAACTGACAATTTCGTCATTGCTTGCTTAGTATGAGTTAGTAACTAGTATGACCGTGACGGAGGGCAAAAGTTAAAGAGTTGCTCAGTTACCACCTCATTTAGATTATTCCATAAAATAACATAACCAAAACGCTAACATAATTAAATAAATTACATACAATAGAACGCCATCTAACATAGGTGGGGAAAACTAATCTGAAGAAATGTGTGACGTCACATTAATATTTAAAAATTTGTAAAATTATGTTTGTTCATCATGGAATTTATTATTATCTCGTAGTAAATAACTAATAAAATAACCGAACTAAAGCAGTAATTAAAGTTGTAGTACCTATTGTAAACTTTATAAAATCACGAGATCTCAATCACCGACAATTCACACAATTTCTCGAGGATATTGAAAGCGAAAATGGTGATCTCCTGTTTTACACTGAAGTAAGGTGGCTAAGTCGTGGGTTGTCACTAGAGCGGTTTCTTAACTTGATTGAAGAAATCAAAATATTTCTGTCGGAAAAGAAAACGGACGTCTCCGAACTCGACAACCCTGATTGGCTGTGACTTAGCGTTTCTTGTAGACATCACAAGTCACTTGAATGTCTTAAATACGCGACTCCAAGGCAAAGATCAATTGATTTCGCAGTTATGCTCTCATGTTTCGACCTTTAAATAATAATAAATATAAATAAAATAATACTAACTAAGGAAATTAGTGAACCAATGGATGAAATTACATTTCAAGTTGTATAAGCATCAGGATAATCTGAGTATCAAATTGAGAGCAAATTGAGTCTTTTCAGGACACAAATCAATTCTGCCAATTACAGCCATTTTCCGAACTACAAAAAAATTATGGAGAAATTCAATAAAACAGATGTCAATTTCGCTTATGTTGAAAAAATTGATATTTTAATACAAGCTTTTCATGATCGTTTTCTAGACTTCAAAAAAGTTAAACCTCTATTAAACATTTTCAGCAATCCTGTCAACATTTCACCCGAAAATGCACCGGAATGAATACAGCTGGAATTGATAGACATGCAAAATGATGATAATTTATTCAACTTTTACCGTTGTGTTGACAAAACCGCTTATAAAGAGTTGCGAATAAATGCATTGAAATGCGCAAGCTTATTTGGATCGACGTTAATTTGTGAGCAAACGTTTTCAGTGATGAAACTTAACAAAACAAAAAATCGACACCGTCTGTGAAATGAAAATCTGGAAGCAATTTTACGTGTAGCGACAAGTGATGTGGAGCCAAACATAAACAAAATTGTTAGGTCAATGCAATGTCATGCATCAAAATAATAAAACATTAAATATTACATTGTAATGATTAGATTACATTACGATTACATAGTTACAACAAACATTTTTGAATGTTCTTTTATTTTTATCATTTTTAAATTTAAAAATAAAAATGTTTGTGTTAATAAGTATTCTTTGTAGTGGCCCGTCCTTGGCCCCTGTTCCCTATAAGTCTGTGCATCCCTGATGTAGATGATCTAACAGTAATAGAAATGAGAAAACACAAGAAAAGACCTAGTTAGAAGTACAGAACCTCTGATGAGAAAGGCACATACATTTAGAATGGAAATGAACAAAGAAAAAGACACAATATTTAAGGATGGGGAAATACTCATATAAAAACAGAAAGATGCAATTTTAAAACGTTTACTTCTTCGAATTACTAGGCAGTTACAATAGATACAATTGGGGCAAGCACAAGAGGAGCAGCAATTTGAAAGGGATACCAAGCTTATTCCTAACGATTAATTAAAACGAATATAAAGAAAATATAACTGTAAATGGTATTAGTAAAAATCAAGAATGCCATCCAATGACAAAAAAAGTAGATGTTTCATGAGTATTTGGACGTAAAATGTCAGTAGTCATTTTAAACGTATTTTATGTTTTTTTTAGATTAATGTTTCCTTTGCGCCTAAAACTTTATTAGGATAAATTGATTCCCCAAGGGTCCTCTAAACGGCCCAAGTATTATTACTGCAATTTTTAAAGAACGCATTGAATAAGATCAGACGTGTTTTAGAATCCATTAAAGTTGGCAACGGACAGTTTCGTCACCATTTTTAAATGAACTTGGATCATTTGCAAATTGTTGTTTATAATCCTTTCAATCTATATTTACTTAGTTTTAAATTTATAAATTTAAATATAACTTGCAACTAATCATTCAATTCAACTGAATTTTAGGCTATTTATTTGTTTAATTCTCAGATAAAGTTTCTCATTTCTCAAAAGTATATTGCAAATAATTTGAGCACTTTATTGTGCGTTTTCGACTTATACGATGTGTAAATAGCTTTTAACTTACAAATTTAATTTAAATAACCTGTCTTAAAGTAAGCTAATCCAATTTTAAGCCATAAACTATTTTAAACGCTTCGTATTTGAACACCATTTATCTATTAAATTTTTGACGTGAACTGGTAAATATAATCCTAATTTGACGGGACCTACAAGAAACTGATTGCTGTAGAAAAACGCGAACGACAGTTTTGAAAACTCACTTTCTAATATAATGGGTCAAATGTACCGTACGCGTTGAGTACCGTAGAAATATATACACAGACATGTACGTTATATCTAGATGTCAATAATACCTGAGAGTATATGCAAGAATTTATAAACAAAGCTACCGTTTCTAAATTTAGAAATATCTCGTTTTGTAAACTAGTAAAGAATTATAGCTCGTAACTATTCTAATCATGTATTTACTGGTTTGGTTTATGAATGTTATAAATATTACCCGTACCTTTTAAATGCGTTATATTGCCCCCTTAATGTAGTCGATGTAGAGATTATGTTACTCGTGATGTATAAACGTAAGAATCGAATTAAAACTTTCCAGATACTGCTGCATGTATGGGAGCATAAAATACGATTTTAATACTTGAGGGAAGTTTAATTGTATAGATTTAGTTTTATGTTACTTTTTCATGACCTGCTTGTATGTACGTATAATCACATTCGGGGATTTTTCTTTCTTTCAATGGAACTACATGCATTTCGTAAATGATACTTATCGTTCATAAAATTGCTTAAATTTATAATTACAAATCGAATGTAACGCTTTTTAAGGTCTATATGGATTTCGCAAGTTCAAAGTAGAATAATGGATACAGTACAAGTGTTTACACCCTCGATAGATTACTTAATACGCTCATTTAGCGCGCGTGATCACCGCCATTTTTAAAAGGACTAGATGCATACAAGACCCACTTACATTGGAAATTCCCATAAGAGACTAAAATTTTATTTTACTTAAAACTGTTCAAGGACCACTAGAAGGGACTCGAACGCGGTGAAAATGCATATAATAATGGTCACGTTGAAAAACTGACTTTCATCCATTATGTTACTCCTGCATTGTTGAATTTATCTATCGAAAGACTGTACGGTTAGTCATTACTGCTATTTGGCTTATACAAGTGTCCCGTATCGTTATGTTCAAATTTTAGGAGTCTAAAGAAGACTTCATTTCAAGTAACAAAAACGCAAAACTTGTATATCCATTTTTATTTGTTTCAAAGTTACAGATCTATGAATGTGATTGTCAGATCATGAAAAAAAATGTAATCCTAAAGTTAATACAAACTGATTTTATTTAAAAAAAGATATACGATTCAATATCAGGCCTGTAATTGTTAACATCGCATAACAAAATGTTATCCTAAAATAAATAAACACGTGTTGTAGTGCATACAGTAATTTCTTGGAGATCTACAAAAAAGAGTACTGGAAATTGATTTAAGATAAAGAAGGTTCTTACTTATTTCGTAAGTGCTGAACCATGAATATCATACAATAAACAAATGTTCAGATGACTGGTAACGTTGCATTTTTTAATAAAGGATTACATTACGTTTCAGTTCATACAACAGCTTATTAGTGAGTGGGCATGTTTTCTTATTCAAAATGCCTTACCGATTTTCTTCTCAAGAGTATGCGGACAAGTATTTTGTGTATGGCTACTGTAACGGCAGGGCACGTCAAGCAGTTGTTGAATACCGACATCGGTTTCCCATCAGGAGCATTTATCATTACAGAACTTTTCTGGAAGTACACAGACAATTTCGGAAATGCGGACTGCGTGAATATCTTTTCGACCGAGGAGTAAATTTGCCAGCAGACTTAGAGGAAGAAGCAGTAGCTATTGTTACAAGGGATCCAACTCTCAGTGTACGTCGAATCGCTAGACAACTAGGAGTGCCACGAACGAAAGTTTGGCGAATTTTAAAACGTGAGGGCTTATATCCATATCACTATCGCAGGGGACACGGTTTGCTTGAGGCAGACCACTATGCTCGTCTAGTTTATTCTACCTGGATATCAAGACAGTCACGGCTTCATTTTAATTTCTGCAGAACAGTCCTTTGGACAGATGAATCTACGTTCACGAGAAGTGGTGTTACAAATCTCAGAAACCTGTCTGCCACTTTGGCTAGGTGTCTGCTCCAATTCAGTTTCGCATCAAGTGTTATGCCTAGATACTTCACTTCATTGGTTAGTTCTAACTCTTGTCCAAACAGCTTTATGCTGCCCAGATCATTTAGTTTTCTCATGTTGGTAAAGGCTACCAACTTGTTTTTTTGAGGATTGACAGTTAATCCCACCTCAAGGCACCATCTTTCTACAATTCGCCACTGTCCCCGGGAATTTCCCCTGGGACACTATGACAATGTCATCGGCGAACCCCTGCGTCCATATTCCCTGGTCATTTAATGTCCTGAAGAGATTATCCACTACTAGACTCCATAGTAGTGGTGACAATACGCCTACTTGAGTCTCATCTTAGTATGCAAAGTTTTCTTTTTCTTTGTAGCGTCCCTGGGTAACAGTGCTTTCGAAATACGTACCAAGGCAACGATTCATGATAGAATTTTTAACGTTAGAGGGTTGAGCACTCATCTAAATTCACAGGCGTTTAAAAGCTGTTAATGGCTAAGATTATATGCCACCAAAACTCTGTCCTAGAGGCGACATGAAAGTGTTTGACGAGAAGCGATCAAGTCGACTACTATCACTGACGCATGAGAAGAATCATACACGAGTGAACGCACTTGATTCAAGAAAATCGTCGATTACGCGAAAACAAATTACTTGGAAATTAGGCATTAGTTAAGATACGGTCCAGTACATTGTTCAGACGTTGAATTATACAAAAAATTGCGCCAGATGGATCCCGCGACAATTAACTGATGTCATGAAATAGCAAAGCAAAACATTTGTCACGAACTTTTTAACTAGTATCGACGTGA
Source organism: Melolontha melolontha (assembly GCA_935421215.2). Classification (NCBI taxonomy): domain Eukaryota; kingdom Metazoa; phylum Arthropoda; class Insecta; order Coleoptera; family Scarabaeidae; genus Melolontha; species Melolontha melolontha. The sequence goes on from OW285235.1 coordinate 234,507,283, forward strand.
AGGAGATGATTTTCTCAAGTACATCATAACCGGGGACAAATTTTGGGTTCTTCATCACGACTCCGAAAACAAGCGGCAGTTCAAGCGGAAACATCTGCCGCTGATATGTGTGGTAAGTTACAAAAAGCATGGACGCAAATAGCACTGGAAATATTGATTAAACTAATAGCCAAAAGCAGAAAGAAACATAGACGAGACAAAAATTTAAAAATTCTAAATATTTTTTTTCTTTTCGTAAGTGTATCAACATAAATTTACACATTTTGGTTTGTATTCTTAATTATTTCTGTTAATACTATGATTTAATGAGGGTGCCCAAATACTTTTGAGTAGTAATGTAAGAACAGAGTGTGCTACCCAGAATTACTTCAATTTTAAGTGGGATTTAAGTGTAAAAGATGCAAGCTCACATTTCACCTAATAGCCATATCAAAACCTCGTAATTCGTTGACCAAAATACATAATTTTTCCGGTGATTTCCCTTGAAAACTCGATGAAAACACAATTTCGAACAATTGAAAAATTAAACGGCGAAAATTTCGAAAACCTGTTTATTTATTCATTATTTAAATATTGTGTCGTTTTAATTGAATGAATTGAAATGATTTGCCACGCTTGAATAGAACAACAATCACGCCATTGCTCTAACACAATTCACCGTTCCGAAATTATTAATTTTAAATATTTTATACAAATAGTATGCGGACACGGAGAAATTTGCATATGTAGCTTCACAATTAACGGGCGTTAGTATATGTACATTCTTTTTTAAAAATAAAATTATTGGTTTGTTAATGTAATTATGTTTACCTTCGTAATTTTTTTAGGCGATGAAAGAATACGATAAATATTTATATTTCGAATAGGGAATAAAACTGCGATATATATTTGTAATTATGTTATTCCTCTTGACTTAGAAATCTATTTAATATTGTACATTTAGACGGCGTTAAGAAATTTTCGTTTAACACACGCAGTTCTTTTTATAAACGATATTAATTATCTAATTATTAGCTTAAATCCAATCAAATTCTCGTGTATATAAGTTGTTACCATTTTCATCAACCACAATTGTAAACATTTTCCTTAAATAAAAGCTTAAGATCCTTGCCTATAAGCCTACCGAGTGAAGTTTTAATTCTAGCTAAGTCTAAATATTTTACAAACATTAAAAACTTAGTTTGAATTTATACGATAATTTACTAATATATTTTCATTAGTGATGCTATGCTAACGCTTTTCTAATTGTAATCAAGAAGTATCATGCAAACAAAGCGTGTGCCTACATCAATAATAACTACAATATAATCAGTATTTCTGTTTGGTGTCTATATAGTCAAGTAATTCTGTCGAATATAATATTGTGTGGTTTTGTGTTTGTGTGAGCGCGTAAGTGTAGGGTTCTGTATGTTGGCGTGTTCGTGCGTGTGTTTAGTGACCGGTCGCGTAAATTTAGAGAGATCAGATAACCAGCCGTTGCGTAGGGCCGCCAACCCTTTCCCGGCAACTTCTTTACTTTTCCGTGCCGTACTTCGACGGCCCGACCCCCGCCCCATGGAGGCAAGGCGCAGACCAGCGAAGCGCACCCTGCACGGGGTTGCTCATCGCCAACCGAGGGAAGACTCTTAGTGGCTACTTCGGTCGACGACTGTCACACTTTGTGCCATCTTAACGTTGTGCCACTGTGCTTTGATGGCATGTAAAGAAAATTCAGTCACTGTTATTTGAAACATTTTTTCATATATGCATTAACAGCGATGATAAAGTGTGAGAAATTTTTAATGAATAACTTGTACATTTTTTATTATAAATATTTACTTGCTTTTTTTCTCTCTCCATAAATTCTGTCTTGCAACCCGCTCCGATAATTATTTATTAATTCACTTTTCCAATGGTAGAATTTTTAAAAACGTATACCTAAATCCATGCTCAAATTCTTGGCATTACAAAAAGGAACTAAAATATTATTGGAACATTTGAACATTATTCATTTTCTTATATCGATTGCCGCATCTAAATATAATATTGCTTGGAATGTAGTACAAATTGAATATAGTACTTCGAATGTAGAAAGAAAAACATAGAAATCATTAAGAAAATTAAATATTTAGACTAATCATAGACGAGGCAGTCGGCATTTGCCACTAATAAACTTAGCAAGATCTGGGTCATTATTGTTAAAATGTCAACTTTACACGTTCTCATCTATTATTTACAGGACCGTTGCTGGTCTGACGCTATTATTTTATTATTTATTATTTTCAATAATGTAATGTGACGGAGAATGCACACATATACAACGGAATATACATACATGTACAGACAATCACGTTATTGTGTCTATTGACAAAACCCAGCAACTAGTAAATTGCAACATGATAAATGTCAATTTAAATCCAAGATTATATCAATTAAATTGAGTTTTGTCAGTTTGATCGTCACTAAATCGATATTAACACTAAACTAGCTTAGAAGAACGGTTTCGGTAACCTTGTAAAGGCGATTGTATTAATAACGAGAACTAAATCATAAGAAATTGTAGAGATTGCACTTTCTAATGCGCTTTATGGTTTCTTCGAGACTGTTATACGTAATAATATAAATACTTTAAAAGTGACTAATTGCGCAATAACATATAAAATCTTTATCAATACATTAGGTTGCAAGATGTGGCAAGAGCTTGATTATTCGCCATTTCGTTAAATCAGCGTTCTCAACCTGGGGGTCGCGGTGGTGATATCAGTGGCGGCTGGTACAAGAGCACGTGCCCACCCAACCACCATGATAAACACAGAAAGAAATTCGCATGTAATTCAGTGCATTATTTTATTTTATTATTTTTACGGATTTTTATAACGATGATATCAAACTATTAAACTTAAATAAAACACCTTATATTTCACAAACAATAGTATATTGACTATATGTACATTTCATGTGCACATCCTCAGTAGTTACTAATTTAAAAGTATTATTTTTTAAGTACATGTATAGTAAAAAATATCTATTTTTTTGGTTAGGGGTGTAAAAATTACAATTATAAATGGTCAACAAATGGTCAAAAACATGCAAATAAAAATATAAAAATATAAAAATTTTCTTTTTCTTTTTCTTTTTTCTTTTAATAATAATTTTTATAAACAAACATTCGGCACAGCCATGGGGTAACCCTTTATCACCATTCCTAGCGAATTTATTTCTGAACAACTTTGAAAACAAAGTCAAAACCATGTGCAATTTTTTTCCCAAATTTTGGGCAAGATACGTAGATGATGTTCTGGCAGTGATACCTGATTCTTTCGATACAGTTTCGTTTTTAAATATATTAAATACCCAATATCCATCAATCAAGTTTACGTATGAGTTGGATAAAAACAAATCTTTACCCTTCTTAGATTTAAAAATTACTATTTTAGACAGGAAGTTTGAATTTGACATTTACAGAAAAGAATAAACATAAACAATCAGACACTTTTAACAAATATAAAGAAAGTAGTTTTTATTTTTTAATTAATAGATTATTATCAATCCCTCTATCACCAGTGAATTTTAAGAAAGAACTAGACCACATAACAAAAGTAGCAGAATCCAACGGATACGATAAACAATTGGTGGATAAAATCAAAAACAAACTAGAAAAGAAGAAGCTAAAAACTTTTAAAACCAGATGAACTCCAAATACAAAGAGTAATATCAAAAAATATTGCAAAATTACTTTTCACAAAAGTTGGCAGAATAACGTAACTAAATTGTTAAAAAAAAATATAATCTAACTCCTGCATTTTCCAACACTCATAAGTTACAACAATATCTTCAAACAAAGTTAGTTAACACAGACCCACTGAAAGAATCAGGTATTTACAGAATTAACTGTAATTCTTGCCCAAAATTATATATCGGCCAAACAAGAAGAAATATTCAAACCCGTTTCAAAGAACATTTAACTCATGTAAAACTTCACAATGTAGATAAATCAGCATTAGCTCTACATCATTTAGATACCGGACATAATTTCAGCTTAGATAATGTAAAATTAATTAAAAAATGTAATAGCAAAAATTTAGACATGTGGGAAGCCATACATATGAAAAAATACAAAAATTACCTCCTTAACAATGACATGTCACCTATTAATAATAAACTTTTAAATTGTATACCTACAGTATCTAATAACTAATAGATCCTTTTCACGCTACTATATTGTTATTTAATAGAACCCGACATGCCAAACACAGTCAGATGTCTTGTTTTTCATAGGTAACGGTCTTTCCCATAATTTGTCCTTCTTGGAATTTCAATAGATTTTAGCAGGCACTGTTACAATATACGACCATAATTTTTTATTTTTATTTTTATTTTTATATTTTTATTTGCATGTTTTTGACCATTTGTTGACCATTTATAATTGTAATTTTTACACCCCTAACCAAAAAAATAGATATTTTTTACTATACATGTACTTAAAAAATAATACTTTTAAATTAGTAACTACTGAGGATGTGTGCAGTGCACATGAAATGTACATATAGTCAATATACTATTGTTTGTGAAATATAAGGTGTTTTATTTAAGTTTAATAGTGTAATAATTTCACAAGTGCTCAACATATATACTACTGATGATATCAAAGTTTACTTCCGCAACACAGACACCAAAAACTATGTTCCGGGGCACGACTTTAGATGTACTACTCCGAGTATGGATCAGCCGACTCCGCTTATCTTCGCCATATGCGCTTATGCCGTCGGCTTGGGGCACAAAATAGCTCGACTACAATTAACGTCGTGCATGCGTTGTGACTGTATTGTTTTCGGCGCATAGCGCACGTGTATGATTTCAAAGGCTTGAAGTGACGTTTATTATTAATGATGGAAGTTAACTGTGTGCAAAATCTTAAAAAAAACCCGCTATCATTTGAGGAAAAACTTTTAATAAAGCAGAAAGGAAGGCCTATCTCTGATCTTAAAATAAACTATACAAGAAGTAAAACTCGAACTTACAATAGAGTATTCAATAAAAATATATATGAAAAATATGAGTAGATTTGTCACTAACAATAATTATTTTGTTTTATCTGCTTAATTTTTAAGAAAGAGGTTAGAGCGTGGAATAAACAAGGGTTGAATTATTTAAAGCATATCGCAGACAGGGCAAAGAAAAATTCCGTTTCTCACATGAATTAATGCGTGGAATTTAGTGTTCTAGGCAAAGTGGACATACGTGAATAGTTAGACAGTGCATATTTGCGACATAAAATTAAGTACAACGAAGATGAAGAAAAAAATCGTCATATTTTGCGCCGGTTAATTATGTGTATAAAATTTGGCGGAGCTTTTGAATTGGCGCTACAAGGCCATGATGAGATATTGCAGTCGAAAAATCCAGGTATTTATGTAGGCTTCATTAATTTTGCAGGTAAATTAGACGCTGTCCTTATAATACATATGAAAGGTTCACAAGTGTTTAAAGGCGCCTCAAAAACTATTCAGAACGAATTGCTAAATGCAATGTGGCAAATTTACAAGCAGGATATATTAAAAGAAATTAAATCTGCAAATTTCATTGCTTCGGAGGCTGATGAAATTACAGACACCGCTAATAATCAGCAAATGGTTGTTATTATTCGATACGTGTTTAATCGACATATTTTTGAATGGTTTTGGTCTTTTTTTAAGACAGGTGGACATAATGCTGATGTATTAGTAAAACATGAAACATGCTGAATGAATTGCAAACTATTTTAAATTCCCCTTCTGGGTCTGATAACAATAAACTAATCGCTCAAAGTTACGACGGGGCGTCCGTGGATGAGTGGTAAGACAAATGGTGCCCAAGCTATTATCAAAAGAACATTTCCACATGAACATTATATTCACTGTTACGCGCATAAGTTTAATTTAATTATTGAACGAGCGGCACAGTGCAATAAAAATGCAAAAATTGTCGTTGCAGTCATTTTCAATTTTTTTCTCATCGCCAAAACGAACGCTAATTCTTGATGAAATTGTCAAACATAGATTACCACGCGCTGCTCCTACACGCTGGATTTTCAAAAGTCGAACTGTGAACACATTATTTGAACACCAGGATTCTTCAAAGAATGTTTAGACAAAATTATTGACGAAGATGGGATGGATTCAGTTACTATTAGTGAAGCAAATAGTTTATTGAAACATTTGAATTGTCCGGAATTTGAGAATTGTCGAAACGCTCTGTGCACCGTAGCAAGTTTTTAATTTTCTTTCCCATTTCTCCCATTTCAGCAAACAGCCTGTTCTGTAACGGTCGTCTTTTAATAAAATTAACCATTTTTACAGCTTCACAAAGAATTTGATTAAGATTTTCCGGCATGTTTTCTGCGACAAGAGTATATATGTGAGAACTTGAAAACAAACAATGCACTGTAGCTTTCTATCCAATGAAGTAAAAACCATAATTTAAATAGCTGCCATTGTACAACCATGTCTTTTTACCAAACGACATTGGATCTAGATGGTTCACTTCGTCTTTTTACAAGTTTATCTATTTTGCATAAGAAATTTAAAAAAAGGCAATTCATTTTCACGGTTGACCGCATACTAAAATGAAAGCACCAGACACACGGTTCGCATTTGAAACTTAACTGAAGTTGTGCAATCGCAAGTGCCTCTTTTATACTGGCAACAGCACGACTTGTTCAAACGCATCCATATGCATGTTCAAACATGCTCTCACAGCGAGTATTATAGAACTAGACCAAATTTCAAAGACAGGTACAAAGTAACAGTAACAGTGCTGCATATATGTTAAAAACAGGCAGACTATTAGAGAAAACATATCCTAATATGCTGCATATTACTTATGTACTCTCCACAGAATCTGTGGATATATTAGAGACACCTTTCCGGAAGTTGATAGACTTGTATCTGCTTTTAAAAAAGCTTTCAGAAAAGCACCATTGAGAGTAACCCCTCACAGGGAAACTTCTATATTTGTCACTGCCCCCCTCTCCAGTAATAACTAGATGGGGAACATGGTTGGAAGCTACTAGGTTTTATACAGAGAATTTCGATAGTTTACAAAATTTCATTACCTGTTTAAACGATGATACTTAAACTATTTCTGAGTGCAAGCAACTAATACAAATTCCAAATTTAAAAAATCAGTTGTACTGTCTTCAGGAACACTTTGGAAATTTGCCGAAACTAATCACTTATTTTGAAAATCAACACATTAGATGTTGCTATTAATAATTTGAAAAATATACCAAGTGACTTCGGATGTGGCCTTCGGCAAAAGTTAGACGCAGTTTTTAATATCAACAAACGCATCCATATGCATGTTGAACATGCTCTCACAGCGAGTATTATAGAACTAGACCAAATTACAAAGAGCATGTACACATCAAGTTGGAACTCGATATAAAATAATAAGAATAATCGTATTACATTTCTTATACTGTCGGTATCTTCTTATTGTATAGAAATTAGTGCAATGTGATTATATAATATAAAATAATTTCTTACATTTAGTAGTAGTAATAGTAAGGCTTACTGCTATTATTCCATAATATTAATTTTATTTACATTTGCTATTTGGAGAGCAGGGGGGGGGGGGGCGGTCGCGTAGTTAAGAAACTTGAAAATCACATTTTGATTTCGTTTATCTTTTCCAGTTTAAATATTTTTAATTACTACTATAAATTACATTTTTATTTTTACATTGTTTTGAGCAAAACTCTATAATCAGGAAGCAGGTAAAGTTGATGAAAGATTAAAATTAATTTTGAAACTTGAAATAAAAGGTATTTTAGCCAGTTTTTAAACGCAACTTTGGAATAGTAGTTTCAGTGTTATTGACTGTGTGTTAGAATCATTTACGAACACCGATTGATTCACATCATATGAGTTCCACCCAGTTATTTATTAAATTTCAATTAATTTGTCATTGTTATGGAGAGTTTTGTTTTTGTTTCGCGTAAATTGCTGGACACCGTATCTCCGTACAACTGGTATCTGAATTACCATAATACAAAAAAGTGTCATTTGTATTTACCGCGTATTTGCCGATTAACCTCACAAAATCAAAATAATAACTTCACTAACATTTAATTTATTGAATTATCCTTTCGTGCTTATTTTCAGTAGGTGGCATTGAGACAGGTTTGAATATATCAAAATAAATGAAAACAAATGACACATGTACATATTCTAAGAGGTACTATTTCAGGCATATTTAGAAAAAAAAGGGTAGTTAGGTTACATTGAAAAATAGAAGGAAACAATTTGTATATTTTATGCTTTTTCTGTACCAGAAAGGTAAAAATACTACGCATGCAGCGAATACGATATACGCTGTTTGTGGTGACGGTGTTGTACCGGAAAGAACTGAGCGAAAATGGTTTGGTAAATTTAAAGCTGGTGATTTCAACTTTGAAGAATAAGAACGTCCGGGTGGGCCCTCCACCACCCTGATGAAGATCAGATCAAAACACTGATAGGATTAATCCTCCTTATGTGACAGGTGGATTAGCAGATATGTGAAAAATATAAAAATCCAGGAGCATCCTTCACTATCTAAACTGAAAAGATTTTGGAGAAAATGAAATGCATTATCTTTAGCTCAAAAAGTCGGCATTTGTCGAAGAAGATAATGTTCTGCGACTTGTAGGACAAATAACCACTCGATAAATTCGGAAAAGTATTATTTTTTTTAAATTTAATTTCGGCCACTTGTTTTCGTTATTATTTCTTGTTATTTCTTCTTTTAAATTTATATTTTGTATTTTTGCTGTTATCTAATGTAATGCAATTATGTTTAACAATAATAATAATTTATTCAGTTCCTACTGTTAATAACATTGAACACGTTAACAAATACATATGTGTACATCTAGACCTAGTTAAATAATCAAATAAGGCATATATAACGGTTATAATTAGGAATCGGCAATCACTATGGGGTGAAAAGCAGGATATAAATAAAGAAAAAGTGTTATTATTTGTAACAGATGGAGCTGCATATATGAAGGCTGGTCGGCTCTTACAACAAATATACAGTAGCCAGAAACATATCACATGCTTCATACAAGCTCTACATCGAGTATTAGAGGAAGCCAGCAAATGCTACCCGAATGCAGATAAATTTATATCTTCTGTCGAAAAGGTTTTTGTGAAGGCACCATTTCATAAAATAATTTATGACAACAGAACCTCTTATAGCGCGCTGAAGTACATGCAGCACCCTATTATAATGTGTATTTTGACGAGGTTAAAAGTACATATAATGCAGCCACTGGATGCTGTTTCTATTTTACGCGCTCAACAAATATTTCCGGACCAAACTATTCAGGCAGATTTAGCCAATAGCTAGAATACCTGTAAGCGTTATCTAGATATTACTCCGGCCAACCCACAATGGCGTTAGTTGTAGAATAACTAACGCCATGAATATTGTATATGATCTTCGTCAATTCCTTTTCCAATTACCTAGAGCTACTGCTTGAATGTAAAAATAAAATGTGAAGCATAACAATCCCGGATTTCCTACTAAATGCCAAATTTTTGACTTGTTTGATGGTAAAGAAGTAGATTTTTCCGAACTTAGGATAAATGCGCCGTCACTAAAAAGCTTTATGTAATTTAAATATGCCTTTATTTCATGGGTAGATATTGAATGGTCGTATTCTATGTATAAATGGATTTACGGTGACAGTCAATTATTAACACGTGCCCACATAACAATTATTAGTGATTTACTAATTTTACTATCATTTGAACTCTTGATATAAATGGTGATGGTCAGTATATGTGATATGGTTTATATACCCTGCAATATTGCTTCTGGAGAAGATGTATTTATTCTTGTTTGGTAAGGTACTTGTTTCTCTGTACGTATTTTGATTGGCGTGTGAAAATATTAAATCAGAATTCACGATCTCCTTGCTCCGTCCCTGGTACTGACGTTATGTACCCCTGACTGCCGATCCCTAGTTATAATAAGCCAAATACGTTAAAATATGTAAGAAAAAGTTTAAAATTGAATCTGGATATCAACACTAGTACTAAAAAATTCTTCCAGGTTGTGAAAAGCTTTATGCATTAAACAATTTCGTAATACAGTTTGTGATATAAATTTTATTTCATACTGATGACATATTTCGGATTATTTATGGTAGAAAAAATGGAACATTAATGTCTTAGTACTTTAATGTAAAATATTAAAGTTCAAGTACTTTAAAATTATACGTCAGTTGCTGACAGGAATAATTCAAATTTATTCAAATTTCAAGAAATGATTTAATTTAATATCAATAATAACACTATTTCATTCACTATTTGCTAATACAATAAACATTAAAAGTGCAATCTCTTGGTTTTTTAAACTAGACCTGCGTTAGAGAAATGGGACATATTTATTGTGTTTTCTTCGGTTACTTCAGACCGCTTACTTAATTTTTACGAATAATTTCTGAAAGATATAAATAATCGGTATAAAATTAATGCATTTCTTTTTATTTATAATTCATTAAATTTGCAGTGTGAAATATACCGTTGTATTCACCACAAATGAAAAGTGTTTTTAAAGGTCCTCGCAAGTAATTCTGTCCTCGTCTGACGCCTCGGCCGTAAACAACTTTCTCGTCCTTTAAAACGTCACTTTTTGTTCTTGATAAATAAAATACTATTAATACTAGAATCTTGGGTTCTTGTTGAATTCTTTAGTTACATTGTACCTATTAGTATTTAGGATTATAATAATTCGTCGGGCAATTGGAATTTTTTATTCTGTTGGACAATAAGGATTATTATTATTATTATTATAAAAAAAATATATAATAAAATATTGTGTGAACAGTCCCCGTATAATTCTACCCGAATATTCTGGAAGAATCTTTTATTTTGTTTACCAGACTATGTATATTTTCAGCATATTATTTAGTCTAGAAAGTACTTTTCAAAATCGCTTAAAATACAAATTTCCATACACAAAACGACAGTATTTGCACAGCGTAGGAGATATAAATAAGCATATTGTTCGAATCCAAGGTAATTTTATTAGAATAATCGCAAACTCGACCGGGGAAAAGGAAAAACTTTCACAATACCCGCACGGATTATTAAAATTGCGGTCCTCCCCGTACTCCAAAGAAATGGGAACTAGACGGAAACGAGAAACACGCATTTAAGAGACACAATAACACGCGCACAGATAGATATACGCAAATAACCAAACACACAAAGCACGCACCCACACGTACAGTTGAATACACACACACACACACATCTTTACAGACCCTATACTATTGTACAAGGCCAACTGTTATTATTATGCTTACGGTTATGGTTATCATTTACTTTTATTATTATTTTTATTATATGTAATTCAAAGTTATAACGATTATTGTTATTATTATATGTACGTGAGATAGCTAAGGATTGTTTATATTTCGGGGTTCGTTTAATTTTACGATTTTAAATATTATGATTATTATAAAACAGTTGCCGTTATGTTATATAGCATCATTACGGATTATAATGCAAAATTGCGCGAGTGAGAGTGTAGAAGTTAAGCTAGATTTTAAAGAAAAAGCAGGACGGGAAATCTGTGGTGTACTGTCTGCGGGATCTTTGTTTAAAGTTGGTTGTTTAAGTACTGAACTACCTCGATGATTTTTTTTCTTTATTTCACATTATTACAATGCAGTCGTTTAAAAATAACTATTTCTAAATTTACTTTTTTTCCAAGAAATATCGCATTATAATTACAATAAAAAAGTTGTACAAAATGCATAAATACGTGGGAATTATTGTGTATTATTTGACAAAATGCAAAGGCCGGGATATTAATGTTTTTTATTAGCTATATTTAGATGCTACCATTTTGTTTTTTCATCACGTCACTGATATAACACAAGTACACACGGTTTTGGATCTAAGCAACCAAAAGCTGTTTCTATGGTTATTTGGGGCGCTGAATCCGAATCTGCACTCCGTTTTTTGATTTTGGTTCTAGTTTTCGAGATATTAAATAAACACAATTTTTACAATTTTTGACAATTAATCTCCATTTTATTCATTAAAAAGTGTTAAATTAGAAATGAAGAGCAGTCGAACTGAGTCGCTTGTACTGTTTGGGATCTGTTTCACGCATTAAAGTCTAACAGTAGTCGCTCATCATGCCCTCGTCCCAAAATCCTTGGTATCGTTTTTCGATTTTCGCCAAATCTTGGTGTAGTCGCTCTCCTTGCTCGTCGCTTGTATCACCCAAGTTTTCAGGAAAAAATTCGAGATGGGAATGCAGAAAATGTATTTTGAGAGACATTCGAGCTCCAATCTTGCAATAATTTTGCAACAAACTGTCGATTATCTGCTTGAAATCCGGGGATTTGCGGTTACCGAGAAAGTTGTGAACAACATCTTGAAATGATACCCATGCTGCTGCTTCATTGGGCGTTAAACATTTTGTAAAGTTTCTGTCGGCAATTAATTTTCGAATATCAGGTCCGACAAATATTCCCTCTTTGATTTTGGCGTACGACAACTTGGGAAATAACTTGGTCAAGTACTCAAAAGCCGGTCCTTCACGGTCGAGCGCTTTGACAAAGTTTTTGATAAGGCCAAGCTTTATGTGGAGAGGTGGCAAGAAAATGTTCTGTTAGTTCACAAGTGGTATAGAAGAGACGTTTTGTTTTCCTTGTTCATAATTGGCACATAATGTTGGTCAGTTGCACGGCTATCCCACAGACACAAAAAACAGCAAAATTTGGTAAAACCAGATTGCATCCCCATCAAGAGACCAATAACCTGTAGGAATAGTATATAAATCATTTATTCTTTAAAATTGAATTGAAATTTATTTTCAAACCTTCAAATCGCCACAAATTTTCCATTGATGCTCTTTATATTTTATCTTGGTAAAAATTTTACATATTGTATAGTAGCATTCCTTCGTTTGTACTGCATGAGCAATCGGAATTGATGGTTTTATATTTCCATTGTGTATCAGAGCAGCTTTCAGGCTGTATTTTGAACCATCTATGAACAAACGCCATTCATTTACATCGAATGGTGTATTCATCGCATCAAACAAACCGTTGATGTCATAGCAGAAGCATATATTCTCCTCTTTTTTGAAAAACGGTAAAAGCGCCTCATTTCTGATTCTATATACAGTGACTTTTGTTTGAGTGTCAAGATATTTCCACTCCTGCATCCGTGATGCGAGCAATTCTGATTTTTGTTTCGATAAATTCAAATCACGAACCAAATCATTGAGTTCACTTTGCGAAACTAAATGTTTTTCCTCCATGTTAAAATCGCTTCCACTGTTCGTCGGTGATGAACTACAAGTTTCCATGTAATTTGCACTCGTACCTGGACAAATTGGCAAAGGATCATTGCTCGCACAGGGAACTGGCTTAGACACTGATGATACTTCAGGATATTTATATTTTGATAGTTTTTTTGCATTCACACCGACGACATTCATCAAGCAAAACTAACAATCATCTACATGATTTTTCGGCTCTCTCCATAACATTGGCAATGAAAATGAAAAACATACTTTTTTACCGCGTGACCACTTGTATAATATTGTGCTACACGCGTTACAAAACAATTTCGGTACCCACGGCTTGTGAGTGTTTGATACAGAGAAACCAAAATAATAAAAATATGCATTTCTGATCACATTAGTAATAACTTTGCCACTTTTTCTGATCATATAACATCCGCAAACATAACAAAAACACTTTGAATCAACTTTAAAATTCTGTCTTTGCAATTTCACACGTTTTGGATTCAAAAAAAAACTATAAAAATACAAATTAAATAATGTTTCTAGCGACGCCAACAGCTGACTGTCATTATGATAGCGCAGTGCTGCCAACATGCGCGAACTCACAAAGTAGAACCAAATTTGAAAAACGAAACCCGGATTTGAATTCAGCACCTCAAATAACGTCAAGATTTGTTCTCATCTGCTCTGATCCAAAAGTTGACCGGAATTTGTAAACTTGTGCAATTTTTCAAAATGTCAACCCCATTTTTTTTTAAATTTTGTAAGCTTTTCCAATTCTTTATTCGACAATGTAAAACTTTTAGTATGTTACATTAGGAAATTTTTGAGTAATTATTTTTCAACTTTCTGTCAAACCAAAGTGATAAGGTAATTTTTTTGACAGATTATAAATAATCCGAATCAGAACATTTTTATTTAATCCTAATTGTTGGTGTAAAGTGTTTTAATTATTCATTCTCTGAGATGCATTAATCTGAACGGAAACGCATTCAGGTGCTCATGATGATTGGGTTTGGAGATAGTCGTCGAAATGTTAGGGAAGTCGCGGAGTTCTTTAATGAAACGCATCCTGAACTGGACCCTATCGGTTTTCCAACTGTAAGTAAAATCCACAGAAAATTTTTGGCGGAAGGATTCGTTCGAGATAAACCAAAAAGTGGACGTCCATCAACGGCTCTAGATACTCAAGTTGACATTTTGTCACAGAAACACACGGCAACTTAGTCGAGAATTTGACGTAGCAAGGGGTAGGGTTGGGAAACTTTTGCATAAATCAAAGTATCATCTCTATAAAATGAATTTAGTTCAAGAGTTGTCTGAGGACGATTTTCATCGGGGCTTTTTAATATTGTGAACGGTTGATGCAAATTTGTGATAATGATCCTCTATTTCTATTCGATATTTTGTTTTCTGACGGAGCTACTTTCACATTGAATGGCACTGTGAATAGACAAAATTGTCGATTTTGGTCGACTGATAATCCTCATGGATGCACGAGACACATACCCAATACCCGCAAAAACTAAATGTATGGGCAGGGATTATTGTGGGACCGTTTTTCTTTGATGGAAACTTGACTTGGAAAAATATACTTGAATTTTTTTAGGAATAAATTGGTACCCGTTTAGCGGTTCTTTTTCCAAATAATGAGGATCCACATTTGTCAGATCGTAGAATTTTTGATATCAACAAGATGGTGCTCCTCCGCACTATACGCTACTAGTATGACAATGCCTCAATAATACATTTCCTAACAGATGGATTGGAAGAAGAGGGGCAATTGAATGGCCAGCTAGATCACCAGATTTAACCATGTTGAACTTCTTCTTGTGGGGTTACTTAAAATCAAAAGTCTATGCGACACAACCGGAAAATTTGGCTGTTTTATGACAACGCATCATCTACGAAACCAGACTAATCACTTCCGAAATATTACAGAATAGGCGAAATGGAATTTATCATCGCTTAAGATTTTGTCAACAAAATGAAGGAAAACATTTTGAGCATTTGTTATAAATTTGATACTGAAAGTATCAAATATAAAACTTAGAATTTGAACACAATTTACTTAAAAATTTTCTAATGTAACATACCAAAATTTTTACATCATGAAATAAAGAATTGTAAAAGCTTTCAAAATCCATAAAAAAGGGAGTTGACATTAAAAAAATATATTAATGGCGTCATAACTTATTCAGGGTCTACGGAAAAAACAAAATGGTAGCATCTAAATATAGCTAAAAAAACATTAATCGACATATCTTTGCAATTTGTCAAATAATGCACAATAACGTTACTACGGGCTTGTGCCCATCTTTATGGACTGCTATATTTCTTAAATTTAGAATTTCTTTTTGATTCTTTGAAAATTTTGGAAAACTCTAAAGACAATCATTAAATCATTATGTAAAATTGAAAAAATCTTAAGACATCTATAGTAACATTGAAAGAAAAATTAACAACAGTATCTTCAGAAATCCAATAAAAACATTTAATTAAAATATAAGAAAATCCTCATTCCGAATTAGATTAGCACGTATATATGGCTTATTAGTGACTTTTCTACATATACCGATAGGTCCAACCCGCTACGGGCCATACGCAACAATATACGTATGGAACGTAATGCGATGTGGCAACGTATGTACGATGCCACTCCGCGTGCGCATACATAAGTCCGATGATCGAGAGCAATAGATTGCACGTCATTCGTATCTAGCTATGCAAACGTAAAGATTGCAATAGTTGCAAGTTCAACTGTTTAGAATTTTCGAGACAATAACCCCTAGAATTCTCGAGGGAGTGAGGCGGGAGTTTTACAATAGGCTCGGCTATTGTTTGGGGAGAGAGGGCGGTATTTTCGAATCCTATATTTAGTGACTTTCTTAGAATTAAAATTTATTTTGCAGAATTATTGATTTTTTTACTTTTATCTTTTAGAAAACGTTATTGTTTTTTTATTACTTAAAATTACTTTTCCGTAGCAGCTAAGAATACAATAATAATAACTTGGAGATATAACGACCTTATTATATCTGAAACAAATGTGCAAATTACGTATACAGAACGAATATGCAAACGACTATATCCTTGCGCGGTTTAAGTCTTACTAAATTCATAACTCTGCAATGTATGGTAATGTAAGCTACTGCGCATAGAGGGGATCGCTGTTGCCACTTATTGCCGGGTATGGCCCGTTGAGAGCTGGTTATATGTGTATATGTATCGGTTTAAAACATTCTCCGCTGTTGGCTCTAGAAACTGTAAATCCTTAAAATGCTCTCCTTTATTTGGAGGCCCACAAGGTTCACATTTAGGCCCTCTCCTATTTATCTTTTTCCTAAATGATCTAATATCGTCTTTGCTCTGTGCATTACTTGCATATGCAGGTCTATATATGAACAACATTAAAATTATGTTAGGATTATTTTATTTGTGTTAGTTTTCTTATAATAAAACTAAATTTTCATTAATTTTATTATGTTTTATTTTTTCAATCTGAAATTGAAGGTATCTTTGTTTTCATGTTTTTCTTTTTTTTTTAATAACTGCTTAATGAATTTTAATAAATTTTCATGGACAAATGCTTAATTATTTTATAGTCGGGACTTATTTTATTTACTAATCATAAACAGAAAAAAATATTAAATTTAAAACATTTATGGTTTTTATTACATTTAGGAAGATTAAGCGTAATTAATATAAAAATTTTAATTCTGTCTTATAATAAAATAATTTCTTTATCACTACATTCAGGATATTATTAAATCTTATTTATTCGTGTGGAATTATATTTTTTGATTATTATATTTACATTATTATTCAATGACGCTTATTTTTTTATGATAGGTTAACGATAGAAGTATTTATTATTATATTATTTGTTGATAAATTTAATTTCTTTCTCTCCTAAGAATTTCGCAACTAATCTTAATTTAATAATTTTATTTGTACAAAATTTTAAATTAAATGAGTTCCCATGAATATGTGAATAAATAATGTGACGTAAAGAGTTCAAATTATTTCAATATTTCCTCATATTTAAATTTAAAACCGTAAAACGTGTTCAAGTGAATGGATCTTATTAATCAAATTATTGTCATCATCATGTATATAAATTTCTGTATGGAAGCAAACATTACGAAACCTGAAATAATTTATTAACGATTAATTATTTAAATTTAAACGTAAATTTATTATTTCGAAATGCAAATCACTTGCGAAATAGTTATCGAGTTTCAACATTTTTTTTATATTAATACAATGACGTAATATGTATTTGTTAAATTTAATATCTTTTAATAGTTGACGAGAACAAATAAATTCATTGTTTACCATTCGCGATATATACGGTACATATTGCGCATTTAACATTTAAATTTATCGATTACGCTGTTAAATTATTAATAAACCCGAATGGAATTATACTGTAATAATATAATATTATATTATATTTTATAAGATATCATATTTTCATTTTTAAGCTACGATTTATTCATTTTATTTATTTAATTATTGAAGTGGTTACAAAGAATTGTATTTCATATTTAATATTTTATAAATACTAAATCTATAGACAACCATTCAATATGTTTGTCTATACGAAGTGCATTCAAGTTCTTTCTAACTACTCGCCCGAAAACTATGAAACTGGTGTTACTTCTCGACGTAATCTCCCTGCAGACGTACACATTTTTCACAACGTCGACGCCCATGATTCCATGGCCGCGGCGAAGGCTTCTTTAGGAGTCTGTTTCGACCACTGGAAAATCGCTGAAGCAATAGCAGCACGGCTGGTGAATGTGCAGCCACGGACAGTGTCTTTCATTGTTGGAAACAGCCAAAAGTCACTAGGAGCCAGGTCAGGTGAGTAGGGAGCATGAGAAATCACTTCAAAGTTGTTTTCACGAAGAAACTGTTGCGTAACGTTAGCCCGATGTGCGGGTGCGTTGTCTTGGTGAAACAGCACACGCGCAGCCTTTCCCGGACGTTTTTGTTGCAGTGCAGGAAGGAACTTGTTCTTCAAAACATTTTCGTAGGATGCACCTGTCACCGTAGTGCCCTTTGGAACACAATGGGTAAGGATTACGCCCTCACTGTCCCAGAACATGGACACCATCATTTTTTCAGCACTGGCTGTTACCCGAAACTTTTTTTGGTGGCGGTGAATCTGTGTGCTTCCATTGAGCTGACTGGCGCTTTGTTTCTGGATTGAAAAATGGCATCCACGTCTCATCCATTGTCTCAATCGACGAAAAGAAAGTCCCATTCATGCCTTGGTTGGGCGTCAACATTGCTTGGCAACATGCCACACAAGCAGCCTTGTGGTCGTCCGTCAGCATTCGTGGCACTCACCTGGAGGACACTTTTCGCATTTTCAGGTCGTCATGCAGGATTGTGTGCACAGAACCCACGGAAATGCTAACACTGGAGGCGATCTGTTCAACTGTCATTCGGCGATCCACCAAAACAAGTCTCTCCACTTTCTCGATCATGTCGTCAGACCGGCTTGTGCGAGCCCGAGGTTGTTGCCACACGATGTTCTGCCTTCATTAAACTGTCGCACCCACGAACGCACTTTCGACACATCCATAACTCCATCACCACATGTCTCTTTCAACTGTCGATGAATTTCAATTGGTGTCACACCACGCAAATTCAGAAAACGAATGATTGCACGCTGTTCAAGTAAGGAAAACGTAGCCATTTTAAGTATCTAAAACAGTTCTCATTCTCGACGCTGCCGCTACAATTCCATCTGCCGTACAGTGCTGCCATCTCTGTGACGTATTGACAACGAACGCACGCTCATTTTAAAACAATCCACATGCTTCTATCTCTTTCCAGTCTGGAGAAAAAAAATCGGAGACCTTAAAACTTGAATGCACCTCGTACAATATTTTACAACAGGGAAGTTATTTAAGCATGTGAAGGAATCTCACTTTAATAGTAATATAGATACCGCTTAACTCGGAGAAGTAGAACAATCTCCAAATTTATATTTCCATACATTCATGCTAAACAATGATACACTCAACAATTATGCCCAGGGGAAGCTGACATTCCTTATCATGATTTGGATTACCAATCCACATCTTTTAGCAAGTGGAAGTAACTGTCAATAATTTAGATAATTCTATGACAAAAAATGTGGATGCGGCAGTTACACCAGCTAAAAATGGAAAAGCATTTATTAATGTAAATTATTATGATAAACTTCATGAAATAGAGTTTTTATATACAAGTATCGCTCCAGTTAAAATGTATCATCCTCTAAAAGGAAACAAACAAAAACCATTATTCCATTGGAATTTGGAATTTGGAATTTAGGTATACCTAGACACGTGAATATGTATTTTGCTTTATTGAGTAATAGTTCAAGATATTCGCCTGTCCCAAATTCGGGAAAATATCAGAAGTACTCATGGATGGACGTCCGAATTACAAATGGGTAATAATGGGATCGTGCAAGACAAGAAAGGATCGAAGTACAAATCAAAAGGAGAAAGTTTGAATGGCTTGGTCATACTTTAAGAAAACCGAGAACAGAAATTTGTAGGAGAGCATTAGAATGGCAGCCCCAAGGAAGGAGGAAAGTAGGACGCCCGAAGATAACATTGAGAAGAACATTGCAAGAAGAGACTAATATGTCAGTGGCAAGATTGGGATCTATAGCTGGAAATAGACAAGAATGGAGACAATCGATTTCTTCCCTATGTCCCAAAAGGGACTAATGGGTTTTACTACTACTACCACTCATGGATAGCAATTGATGGTGTATACGATAGATAGAGTTTTATGCCAAAAATATGAGAAGTAGTAATTGATTATAATTGCAAACCAGTAAATGATCAAATCGGTATTAATAAACATCATTCAATGCCTTATCCTGTTGAAGGACCAGTATCTGACATTACTCACGTCATAATTTTTTTGTCATGATTGGGAACAGATAGAAACATGCGGTTTGTTTCAAAATACGCGCGAAGTCTTTATGAATGGCGTGGCAGAGATGGCAGCACTACACGGCATAAGAATTCTAGCGTCAGCGGCGAGAATGAGAACTATTTTTGATACGTAAAATGGTGACGCTTTCATTAAAAGAACAGCGTGTAATCATTCCTTTTCTCCAATTGAGTGGTGTGACACCGATTTAAATTAATCGTTAGTTGAGTGAGACATGTGGTGATGGTGTCATGAATGTGTCTAATGTGCGTTTGTAGGTGCGACAGTTCAAAGAAGCCAGAACATCGTCGTGTGACAGCAAGGACAGTGGAAGGTCGCCGAATGAGTGTAGAACACATCGTCTCCAAAGTTGGCATTTTCGTTGGATCTGTGCACACAATTCTGCATGAAGACCTCAAAATGCGAAAAGTGTCCTCTAGGTAGGTCCTACGCATGCTGACGGTCGATCACAAGGCTGAGCGCGTGGCATGTTGCCAGGCAATATTGACGCCATGAATGGGACTTTCCTTCCATCGAGAATGACAATGGATGAGACATTAATGCCGTTTTTCAATCCTGAAATGAAGCGATTTTCCAGTGGTCTAAGAAGGACTCCTAAAGAAGCGTCCGTAGCGGTCATGAAATCATGGCGTCTACGTTGTGAAAAATAAGTACGGCTGCAGGGAGACTACGCTGAGAAGTAACACAAGTTTCACATTTTTGGCGTGATTAGTTTGTGAGAAAAAAATCGTAGGTGTTATAACTTGAATGAATCTCGTATATTTAGCGATTTCTCTTACATTCAGGAGAACACTAATGACATTCCTTTTACGTAAATGTCAGTAAATGAAGACATAGTACTTAGAATAATGGCAAAATTCCCCCAAAGAAATATTTGCAGTGATGATTTAGGTAATTCTTAGTTTTATCCTACATGATGCAAGATTTGTCCTAGTAAACCCGCTTTTTATTATTAACATGGCAACTGGAACTTTCCAGGTTGTTCAATTCTAGGTAAGATTCTCATGCCTGACTCTATCAAATGCTTGACCCGCATCCAGGAATATAGTTGAACATGTATAGCATTTTAAGGAAGCATTTGTACAGCATGGGCTTGGTTAGCGAGCCCTGGTGCAGAAGATGTGAAAAACAGAAGGAAACTAGCCTTCATGTAATATGCACGTGTGAGGAACTGAAGGAACTCAGACAGAAATATTTCGGGAGAGATCTATTGGATCCTTCGAGTGGACTCAAACTTCCCTTGAGGAGGATAGTGGCTTTTATTGAGGACACAAGACTAACAGAGTGGAACTGAGAGATCTATTGGGGATAGTACAAAGAACAGTGAGCTCAAGTGCCTGGAAGTGCTGGCGTCCAACCCAAAACATAAGAAGTAGAAGAATAATGTATAGCATTTTTCACAATCTAAGAAATGTGCTGTGCAAATAGTTTAATAAGGACACCATGCGGTAAGGGTCTAGGCAAATACAAACGCTGATTATAATATCGGCATGGAAGCCAAAGGCGTATTAAGTAATTTTTATTCTGTACGACTAACAATAAGTGTTCCTTACGTTTATCTTCATAAAATAGAAACTTCATAAAATAGGAAATAGATTTTATTTTATATAATATTTTTTTAATTAATAATTATAATTAGATAATTTAATTAAAAAATTAGATAAAAAAGTATATGAACAATTAAAAAACATTATATAGTCAATCAAATCAAAACCGAAATGATAATTCATATAGATATACATATGCGCTTGAATCTTCTCCGGAATCGTCTCCATGATTCACATGGAGATGTTCAGACATGCCCACTCAATGTTCAACAGAACAATATTTTTACTAGTATCTTTCCTATACAAGTGTCCCGTATCGTTATGTTCAAATTTTAGGAGTGTAAAGTAAGTCCATTTCATGTAACAAAAACACAAAACTTGAATATCCATTTTTCTTTGTTTCAAAGTTACAGATCTATAGATGTGATTGTCAGGTCATGAAAAAAAATGTAATCCTAAAGTCAATAAAAACTGATTTTATTTAAAAAAGTTCATATAATAAAATTTTCGAAATGTGTTTCGAAACCTCCTTGTTGAATGCAAGCTTGTGCCCGTAAGCCAACAGAAGAAGTACTTATCCGAATTTCATACTTGTTTTGTCGGATTTGCTCGGCAGCCAGATGAATACGATTCAACAACTCTTCTCGTGTTCGAAACTTGCGCGTAGACTGAATTTTTCATGTACCCCCATAAATAAAAATCAAGGGGATTAAGATCGGGTGATCTGGGTGGCCATGCAACAGGACCACCTCGACCAATCCATCTTGAATAATTGACGTTAATCCAATTTCGGACAGCAATTCCGAAATGTGGTGGTGCCTCATCCTTGTGAAATCACATGTCTCGTCAAACATTCAGCGGGACATCCTCTAAAATACCTAGCAGTTCGTCAATAAGAAATTGAAGGTAATTGTCCGCATTCAACCTCCCAGGAAGAACGACAGGACCAATCAACAAGTCATCGATTAAGACTGCCCAAACGATAATAAAAAATTCATGTTGAAATTTAGATGGGCGTATAGATTTGGGATTTTCTGATGACCACCTATGCAGGTTTTTCAGATTTGTAACACCACTTCTCGTGAACACAGATTCATCTGTCCAGAGGACTGTTTTGCAGAAATTAAAATGAAGCCGTGACTATCTTAATATCCAGGTAGAATAAACTAGACGAGCATAGTGGTCTGCCTCGAGCAAACCGTGTCCCCTGCGATAGTGATATGGATATAAGCCCTCACGTTTTAAAATTCGCTAAACTGTCGTTTGTGGCACTCCTTGTTGTCTAGCGATTCGACGTACACTGAGAGTTGGATCTCTTGTAACAATAGCTACTGCTTCTTCTTCTAAGTCTGCTGGCAAATTTACTCCTCGGTCGAAAAGATAATCACGCAGTCCGCATTCTCGAAATTGTCTATGTACTTCCAGAAACGTTCTGTAATGAGGAATGCGCCTGTCAGGAAACCGATGTCGGTATTCAATAACTGCTTGACGTGCACTGCCGTTACAGTAGCCATACACAAAATGAATGTCCGCATACTCTTGAGAAGAAAATCGGTCAGACATTTTGAATAAAGAAAACGCGTCGACTCACTAATAAGCTGTTGTATGAACTGAAACGTAATGTAATCCTTTATTAAAAACTGCAACGTTAACAGTCATCTAAACATTTGTTTATTGTATGATATTCATGGTTCAGCACTTACGAAATAAGTAAGAACCTTCTTTATCATAAATCAATTTCCAGTACTCTTTTTTGTAGATCTTCAAGAAATTACTGTATGCACTACGACACGTGTTATTTATTTTAGGATAACATTTTATTATGCGACGTTAACAATCACAGGCCTGTTATTGAATCGTATAACTTTTTTTAAATCAAATCAGTTTGTATTGACTTTAGGATTAATTTTTTTTTCATGATGTGACAATCACATTCATAGATCTGTAACTTTGAAACAAATAAAAATGGATATACAACTTTTGCGTTTTTGTTACTTGAAATGAAGTCTACTTTACACTCCTAAAATTTTGAACATAACCATATCGTTATTGAAAAATTGCAATAAATCAACCGTAGGATCGTTAAAGCACGAAAAAAAATTGAACCCGTTGGAATCTGACAATTTTAACGAAGAACTCTGTGAAACTTTTATGGCAGCTAATATTCCATTATTTAAATTGAACAATCCAATTTTGAAGACATTTCTGAAAAAATATGCTGGTCGAAATATTCCTGATGAATCAACTTTACGCAAATATTATGTTTCTAGGTGCTATACGAGAACAGTAGAACGCATTAGAAGCCATCTTTTACATCAATACATATGGATAAGCGCCGACGAAACGGTGGATATGTTAGGACGCTGTGTGGTAAATGTTGTAGCTGGTGTACTACATCCAACTATTCCCTATAACTCATATGTAATAGCAACAAGTGTTATAAATAGAGTTGATGCGGAAACAGTTGCTGAAACCATTAAGGAGAATATGCAAAAAATGCTTCATTCGGATGCCACGTACAAAGAAAAAATACTTTTATTTGTCAGTGATAGTGCTGCGTATATGTTAAAAACAGGCAGACTATTGAAGAAAACATATCCTAATATGCTGCATATTACTTGTGTAACACATGCTCTCTACAGAATCTGTGAATATATCAGAGACACTTTTCCGGAGGTTGATAGACTTGTATCAGCTTTTAAAAAAGTTTTCAGAAAAGCACCATTGAGAGTAGCTCTTTTCAGGGAAAAATTTCCATCTCTGTCACTGCCTCCCACTCCAGTAATAACTAGATGGGGAACATGGCTGGAAGCTACTAGTTATTATGCTGAGAATTTCGATAGTCTAAAACATTTCGTAACACTGCTAAAGGAGGATGCTAGGAGTATTGGTGAGTGCAAGGAGCTCACACAAATCCCAAATTTAAAAAATCAGTTGTACTTTCTTCACGAACACTTTGGAAAAATGCCAAAACTAATCACTTATTTTGAAAATCGAAATCTCAAATTAAATGACGGATTAACCACATTAGATGTGGCTGTTAATAATTTGAAAAGTATTCCAAGTGACTTCGGATGTTGCCTTGCGCAAAAGTTTGAAGCAATTCTTAATAGAAATCCAGATTTAATTACATTGCAGCAATTATGTATGGAGACAATTCCACAAAATCTAACGGCTAAATATGAAGAAATAAAAGAATATTTCCAGTATGCACCTATAACCAGTTGCGATGTAGAAAGGACGTTTTCTATCTATAAGGATGTACTTAATTCAAAGAGAACAAAATTGACAGAAGAAAACCTTGAGAAACTATTGCTAGTCAATAGTAGAACGACAAAATGAACAAATAAAAATTTTCCAATTATAGAAATAAAATTAAAAACTTTAAAAATACAACTTTTCAACAAATACATATGTATTTCGTAATTTTATAGATCACCACTCGTTTGTTTTCCAATTATATAAATAAAATTAATTAATAAATATGTATTTCGTAATTTTAGATAGATAGATCACCACCCGTATGTTTTCCAAGTATATAAATAACATTAAAAACTTTATAAATACAACTTTTCAACAAATAAATATGTATTTCGTAATTTTATAGATCACCACCCGTTCGTTTTCCAATTATATAAATAAAATTAAATATTTTAGAAACACAGCCTTTCGCCAGTACTGCACTGGGCTTTGCGTCATGTGGTAAGCGTGTCCGTTTTCTATTTATAATCTATAGCCCAGTTTTCATTCGTTTTTCTTGTGGGTGCTACGTAGAGGAATTTTAAATTTCTGGTATCCCACAATGCCTCAATCAAATAAGATTATTAAAATTTTGATTTGTTACAAAATTTTAAGCTGGTATTACACCCACTACCGAAGTTTGTTAATATTGTAAAGGGAAGAACACATGTTCCATTTATATCTAAATCTAATTTACATTTTTCAGCATAACGAATTATTCTCATAAATATTTCCTTTTTTTACACAAAAGATCTATTGTTATCCGAAAAGTTTATTACAGGACGAACTGATTCTTTACAAAATGTTTGAAAAGGAAAATATCTTGAAAATTTCACAAAATACACAATATAACTTTTTAATGCCTAAAAACATTTTCTCTAAAGCTTTCAAGAAACCCTTCCGATTCGCTAACAAAATAAATTATCTTTAATAAAATTATAAAGCCTACATTTAGAAGTTTCCTTGTTTATACGGAAAAAAAAATGGAAAGGAATTAATTTATTCAACTTAACTTTCTTTTAATGTAATACATAAAAGGCAAGGAAATTAGGAATTAGCAATACTTATTTGTTCATTTATTTATTTGTCTATTCGGTACACAAACGGACGTAAATCCAGGAGTGTTTACATTCATGACAGTTTTCGATTTTCCTTTTTATTTTAAATTCATTTTGATGTTTTTATTGTAATAAAGAGTGTAGACATAGAGGTTATACTCGTATATGGAGCACATCCTACAAATGGCCGCCTTCTGACTGATTGCACTCGTTGGTCCTTTTAAAGAAATTTTCGATGACATTTTGGCATAGTGCCGGCTGAATTTCATCAATCTAGTCTGTCAATCTAGTCAGTCTAATCTGATCTTTCAGTTCAGGAGTTGTTCTTGAGTTATTGGCATACACCTTTCCTTAAAAAAAAAAAAAACAAAGAAAGAAGTTCAACGGCGTCAAATCACATGATTTTGGTGGCCAATTCACATCGTCGCCACGCGAGATAACTCTCCTTCAAATTTCGTCTTCAAAAATTCCACTGTTTCGTTTGCTGTGTGGCAGGTTGCGCTATTCTGTTGAAACCACATGTTATTTCACGGTAACGAACGCCGTTGACGATGATCGCCTTGCCAGCCGCATTCTCGATGAAGAACGATCCAATCACCCCACCAGCGTGGAGATGCATGGGACGTTGAAGGATCACTCTAGGATCCTCAGCTCCCCATTCTGTGAACGTTCGGCTCTGCGCATGGTCTTCTGGCTTCAAATGTTGTGTCAACTGAATCTTGTAAGCATGCAAAATTCGCTGTAAACTGCTTCATGAAAGTCTCAATTGCAGAGTACGATGGAGGATTGCGGTGCAAGGATTCTGGTCAACACTCTCATTAACTGCTGTCTTTTCTGGGTTTAAACTGACCCAATCGCTTCAAATTTCTTTATTAATCGGCCCACTGTACGGTGAGAAGGTGCGTTATGGTGACCGAAATCCGCTATATTGTCGAACCGTCTCCGCAAACTCACCATTTCGGTACTGGATTTTCACAATTTCTATGCGTTGTGCGTCCATGACTAAATCTCGATGTTCACACATGACAGCTGTCAAAAAAAAATGAATGCTTGAACTTTTTAAATACTTAAAAATATATGGTTGTACCAGGGATATCCAGTTACACTAAGGTACATTTGTGAATTACAGACAGACTACTTTATTTATAGAAATCAAACATACATCAAGTAGAAACGTGAACTATTAGCTACTTTTCAACAAAATTGCCGCCGATGTTCAGGCACTTATCCCAGCGAGGCTCAAGCTTCTGTATACGCTCTTCGCAAAAGGTGCGATTAAAGTTTCTAAAATACTGCCGTTGACATGGACATAGAGTACGTATTTACTAGCTGTATGCTGTATGTCCATGTGTACAGATACAGATTTGTTTTATGCAGATTTGTATTATTTGTAATAACGCTTGATGCGAGCTCTCGCATCCATATGCTAATTTGTTTTTGTCAAATTTTAGTTGTTCATAGTAATGTTTTACACTTTCAATGCTTCACAGAAAATACATAGCTTTGAGTTTTGTTCCTGGTAAATTATTTTTGTCCAAAATTCGATACGGAATTCACTTGTCAGCATTACTTTTGTTTTAGTAGTGTTGCTGCCCGTTACCAAACCGTTTATTACATTCGCTCTGTTGTTCATCGACGGATACATATTAGCTGCATATGTAGATATCTGCCACCTATGCAGTGACCATATGTATCAAATTATTCGAAACTCACGGATCTCTTACAGAAACAAACCTATTGTGAATACAAGGCAGACGTCTATGGGCTATGAATCATCAATGGGTCGAGTCCGCTCTCTGCTTATTGCTACTGCATTAATCCGGGATGCCTTTGTGACAAAATGTCGCTGTAAAGCATACCAAACACCATTCACCCTACCAAAAACCTACTGATATTGATATATATATATATATATATATATATATATATATATATATATATATATATGATTTGCTTTGTAATTTGTAGACAACAATGTTTACATCCCCACTTACTTTGCAATTACATACATACTAATTTGATATTTGTAAATATTTCATATAAAAGCCGAAAAACTCCAATAATTTATCAATTGTTATATTTAATAAACGGTTAAGAATAGCTATGGAGTAATAATTAGCAATTTCAAACATTCAAATCTGACATCTGCTCTCAAAATACTGACATCTGCTTTCAAAATAGGCATCTGCTTTCAAATCTGACGTTTACGTTCATAACAGACACCTGCTTTCAAAACAGACATCTGCTTTCAATAACTGACATTTGCTTGCACTAACTGACATCTGCTATTAAAACTGACATCAGCTTTCAAAATTGACTTCTGCTTTCAACTTGACATCTACATTCAATAACTGACATCTGATTTATGAACACAGTTACTTTATAATGCATTTCTAAATAGCTTGAACCAAGGTCTATTGTGACTTAAGTGGTAAAAGCGACAGTCCGGCAAACTGTAGACTTGGGTTCAAGTCCCAACATAGCCAATATTTTTCAATTAAAAATTTCGTATGATTTGCTTTGTAATTTGTAGACAGCAATGTTTACATCCCCACTTACTTTGCAACTACATACATACTAATTTTATATTTGTAAATATTTCATATAAAAGTCGAAAAACTCCAATAATTTATCAATTGTTATATATATATGGTAAACTTAATCAGTCGGCGATTAAAGGTCTGGTTTATTACTTCAAAGTATATATATTCAAGAAAACCCTACATGTTTCGGCAATTATGCCTTTATTAAGGATATAAAATATAGATGACAGAATATAAATGTCAAATAATTATTTGACATTTATATTCTGTCATCTATATTTTATATCCTTGATAAAGGCATAATTGCCGAAACATGTAGGGTTTTTTGAATATATACACTTTGAAGTAATAAACCAGACCTTTAATCGCCGACTGATTAAGTCTACCATATAATACCAAGGTCACGAAAATATTATATATATATATATATACAGGGTGGCCCATTAGTGCGAGGAAGTCCAATATTTCGTTTATTACAACACATATCAAAAAATGTTTCAAATCGAAGTTGTAGCAAATGCAACACTTCATATTTGTAAAATAATTGGAACTATACAGGCTGCTCAGATTAGTAGAGGCATTTAACCGAAATATTTTTTTAAATGGCATGGTAGCAAAATTTTAACATTATCGCAATCAGTATAACGGTGTACTAGATTTTTTCGACAAAATTTTACCGCGTTGCCAAATTATTGCGAAAAGTATGAAATTTTAGAGAAAATTGCATGATCATAAATGTATCTCATAAAAGTTTACTAATAACATGTAAAGCGAAATTCTTCTTAATTACAAAGAGAAAGAGTTTATTAAACATATGGCACAAGAGTATTTTTTTTCATACACAGGGTGTTTAATATGAAGGCACAAAATCATCACATTTTAATAGTTCAAAACTTTTTTTTTTTCAAATGAAACAGCCTGTATATTATTGCACAATTTTGTAAAGCTACTTAATCCCTTCAATTTATGTATATGCCATATAGCCTCTAAAACCAATAGTTTCAGAGAAATTACCGTTTTATGAAATTCTTATTCTACATAAATTAATTTCGAAATGCGACATAATTTATAAAATTTATTAACCCTAAGTAAAATATAAAAACATAAATTTCTTTTCTTCTAGATATCTACAAAACAGTTACTTTATTAAATGCTCAAAATGGCCACCATTTACTTCTAAACAATAATACATGCGGTCCACAACATCTTCAGCGGCGAGGTCGAAGTATTCTCCTTGGTTTCTCGTCGTCGAATGATATCGACGGTATTAATAGTAGAAGTAGGGATCTGGGTGATTTCGGACTGGCCAATGGCAGAAGTAGGGGTGGGGGTGACATTTTCTAATTTATTATTATACTACTGTCAAGAATAAGTAGTTTAGTATACCTACTCTACATTTCGTGTAAATTAGGTTGCAAAAATTAACTTCGACAATCAAGAACTGATAGATATGATTTTTGTGCTGGGTGAAAGTTTAAAAAATTGCTTATTTGCCTCAAGATTATATCATGAAAAATATTCACTTAGAAGGCAGCCTAGAAAAGAAGCATTTGAAAGTTTATTGTTGAGATTTACACAAACTGGAAATGTTGCATATCCAAAAGGTGAAAGAACAAAGACTGCAATAACAGCAGATGATGAGATGACAGTTATGTTAAAGGTTATAGAAAATCCTCACACATCTAGTAGAGAAATTTCGCATCAGACTAACATAAGTCGCACTGTTGTCCAACGAATTCTGAGCAAAAACAAGATGCATCCATACCACATACAAATGATGCAAGAGCTATTACCCGATGATTTTGAAAAAAGAATAACGTTTTGTGAATGGGCTTCAGGAAGAATTGAACAAGACAGACAATTTTTCAATCATGTTTTATTTTCTGACGAAGCGACATTTCACAAAAATGGATTTGTCAATAGACATAACTTTCACTATTATTCCACCGAACAACCACATTATGTAAAGACTACTAGTCAGACAAGATGGTCCTTGAATGTTTGGGGTGGAATAATAGGAAATTATGTGAGTGGGCCGCATTTTTTTGATGGGAAGGTAACTGCTCAAATTTATTTGGATTTTTTACAGATTCATTTACCCCATTTAATACGACATTTGCCCAATCAAGTCAAGCAAAGGATGTGGTATTTACATGACGGAGCGCCAGTTCATCATGCCGGTGTAGTCAATACGTTTTTAAATAACTGGCTACCTGAAAGATGGATAGGCCGAGGTGGGCCAGTTAAATGGCCACCCCGTTCCCCGGAATTAAACAAAGTAGATATTTTCATGTGGGGTTATGTTAAAAGTCAAGTTTACAAAACATTCGCAACAACAAAGGAAGATATGAAACAAAGGATAAGAGACACTTTCCGAACTATTGATGAGACCATGCTAAGAAATGTTAGCAGAGCTTTCAATGACCGCATGTATTATTGTTTAGAAGTAAATGGTGGCCATTTTGAGCATTTAATAAACTGTTTTGTAGATATCTAGAAGAAAAGAAATTTATGTTTTTATATCTTACTTAGGGTTAATAAATTTTATAAATTATGTCGCATTTCGAAATTAATTTACGTAGATAAATTAACTCCTATATAAAAATGTCCATTTGCGGGTGACATTTTTGTCACTTTGACAGCGATATAAACCTACATAGCTTTTTATCACCGATAAAAATGCTTCTTCCTCCGATAAAAATGCTTCTTCCTGTGACATATCTAGTAGCCGTGCATTACTTAATTTATTTTGGCAGCTGACAGGTAATAACTATTAAGTATCGTTGAACGTAAAATGTACGAGTCGGTTTGGGGAAATTTCAACAAATATCAAGAGATCAATACCGCAATACACAAGAAATACAAAATCGTCAATATGGAGACAATTTAAAAAGTTTTATTCATGTCGTTAATTTATCTTGCCAAAAAACACTCGAGCTTTTCTTTCAATCGGATAAATTTCTTTATAACTCAATATTTTTCCAATCAGTAATTTCGCTCGAAAAACTTACATTAGAAAAAATCGCTCGACCTTTCGGTCTCGCGATTTTTTCATGTAAGTTTTTCTCGTCAAATTACTGATTGGCAAAATAATTTCGTTACAAAGAGAAATTTATCCGATAAAAAAAAAGCTCTTGTGTTTTTACTTATGAATAAGAATTTCATAAAACGGTAATTTCTCTGAAACTATTGGTTTTAGAGGCTATATGGTATATACATAAATTGAAGGGATTAAGTAGCTTTACAAAATTGTGCAATAATATACAGGGTGTTTCATTTGAAAAAAAAAGTTTTGATCTATTAAAATGTGATGATTTTGTGCCTTCATATTAAACACCTGTGTATGAAAAAAAAAATACTCTTGTGCCATATGTTTAATAAACTCTTTCTCTTTGTAATTAAGAAGAATTTCGCTTTACATGTTATTAGTAAACTTTTATGAGATACATTTATGATCATGCAATTTTCTCTAAAATTTCATACTTTTCGCAATAATTTGGCAACGCGGTAAAATTTTGTCGAAAAAATCTAGTGACTTATATACACCGTTATACTGATTGCAATAATGTAAAAATATAGCTACCATGCCATTTAAAAAAATATTTCGGTTAAATGCCTCGACTAATCTGAGCACCTGTATAGTTCCAATTATTTTACAAATATGAAGTGTTGCATTTGCTACAACTTCTATTTGAAACATTTTTTGATATGTGTTGTAATATACGAAATATTGGACTTCCTCGCACTAATGGGCCAGCCTGTATATATATATGTATATACATATACATATATGTATGGTGGAATTTAACGTGTATGTTGATGGTGAATAGCACTATTGATACATATACATATATATATATATATATATATATATATATATATATATATATATATATATATATATATATATATATATATATATTATATAGATATAGATATATAAAGCACACCACTTGGTAGCAAGCAAAGTGTAGATGATAGAGAAAATCCAAGGTCATTTTCTGCTTTTTGGTGAACGTTTACAAAACCCATCTCACAAAAAAAGTTTATTTTTGTTTAGCAGTATCATAGAAACAAGTTTACACAGGACAGACTGTGTTTTTATAAAACGGTGGTGTATGTGAAAATATTTTGATATAGATTATGGTTAAAGCATCTAAATTTCAATAAATTCGAGTTAAAAAATAGAAGATTTCGAAATATAAAGTCGCGAAATTTATAATCGAATCAAATTTCAAAAAAGCAATTCTGAGGATGGGATTTCAACCCATTAATCCTACTTCTCATTTTAGAATCGACGATTTTTTAAGTAATAAAGCACCTATTTAATAATTTTTTTTTCAATTTTAAATTTAACAATCGAATCCTCTCATAAAAAATACAAACACATATGGGTCAATAGGTTGTGAATACGTTCACGGTATGTTCCTCCGTCCACGAGAGAAGGGGGCCGCTAACCACCACCAGCGCACTCGACGTGGCAGTACCGCCGATTGAACGAGGGGTTTGGGAGTGTCGGGCGGAGGATCGACACTCCCCCCCCCCCCTACCCACTGGGGGTTGATTATGTCGAATTCGATGGCGAACCGCAGGCGCTCAAACAATGAGATAGATGTTCTTGAATCAGTATCTGAGCTTAATCCTCTCAAACATGCCTTGTTTGCGGTACCCAGCTATAATGCATATTTGTGTATATGCAATTATTGTACTGTTGCAATGTAATGTCACATAGTGGACCACGTCAATGTTAACTATCGTCGGGTGAATCTACACATACACAGTCACCAAACGTATTCAACGAGATACACCAAGCGAAACACTGCCTTTCGACGGTCGACTTCGCCACTACCACCTCGATTCCATTGGTCATCTGCTTATATGGTCGTTGTTATTTGCATAGTGCATTCAATACCGTATTGATCACAAGCATTTACTCTCATGATGCCATGAATTATGGTTGTGCACTATCTATTTGTTTAGCTGATTAGTTAGTAACATTATTAGATCACTGCGATACCTGCTAATCAATTAATTATTTATGCATAAACCGCCATTGCTGCGCTGGAATCATTGTGTTTGCATGTTCCACCTCTGTACACATACTGGCGCGTATAAGCCTGTATACAAACACTTCCGAATATAATGACATAGTGCTTATAGATTAAGGGACATAGCTTTAAGGTATTCAGAGCCTAAAACGATGTGTTTGTAACTTATTTATGGGGGTTTCATGAGAGATTGCATGCTGCTGTATTCTTTGTCTCTTCTGATGAGACAGTCTGTCATTATTAAACACAAAACATTCAAATAATTAAGTTTGCAACTATGCATTCGCATGAATAGAAAAAGATAATAAAAGTTAATTTAGAAACGTATATGCGTTTCGACAATTAAGTTGTCACCAATAGCAACAGAAAAAAGTATTAGACTCGAAGCCCTAACACGTATAGTCTGTCCGTAGATATAACAATTTAACTTCTAATAACAAGAAAATGATTTTCTACTGTAACACTTTAATTAGGCACCCTGCAGTGAGGGTTTAGAGAAATGCAAAGTATGATTATAATATCGGCATTAAAACACAAAAGAATTATGTATTAATTTTTATTCTATTAGGACTACCAATAAAGTTCGTAGCCTTTATTTAGATAATATGGAAATAATAATTTATGTAGATATACGAGGGGGTATTGATATATAGTTAGCCTAGACCGGTTGCGTGGATAAAAAAAATATTGCGATACCATAGCAACGAAAAATAACTTATTAGAAGTGTCAGTGTAAAGTATCACGTCAAAAAGTTGCGCACTAAAATTTGAAAAAAAGGATGTCGATCGAAATTGAGAAAATCGAAAAATTGGAGTATCGAGCCATCATCAAGTAAGTACCTGTATTTCAAGGGGTTAAGAGGTAAGCAGATTTACGAAGATAGCTTAATACCCTTGGCGATCAATGTCTTTCGTATGCGACAGTGAAAAATTGGATTCAAGCTTCAAAAGGGATAAATTTTCCATTTAAGCCAGTTTCTGTGTCCGTCTCCGAAAATGTTGATGCAGTTCATAACATGATTTTGTCAGATCGTCGAATTGGGCCAAAACGAATATCTGAGGTACTGAATATTTCATATGAACGCGTCCATCATATAGTTCACGTCGATTTGGACATGAGAAAAGTTTCTGCAAAATGGATTCCCAAATGTCTGAATGTTGACTAGAAGCGTGCAAGAGTGGAAGCATCGCTTTCAATTTGTGCTCGGTTTTAAAGTGGCGCAGACTTTTTAAGCCGTATTGTTACTAAGGATAAAACGTGGGTACATTTCTTCGACCTAGAAACAAAGCTACAATCGATAGAATGGATACACTCTGGTTCTCCAAGGGCCTAAGAAGTTTCGCGTTCAAAAATCAGCTGGAAAAGTTCTTGCTTCAGTTTATTGGGAATGCTATGGGGTAATCATGATTGATTTTCTGGATAAGGGTAGAGTAATAACTGGGAATTATTATTCAACGTTAATGACCACTACACGAGAAAAAATTATAGAGAGAAGACGCGGAAAGTTATCCAAAGGTGTTTTGTTTTTGCAGAACAATACCCCTGCACACAAATCACATGTTGCCATGCAAACAATTCGTGATTTAAGGTTATAATTTTTCTATTCACCAGATCTGGCTCCGTCCGACTATCATGTCTTTCCTCAACTGAAAAAAGGTTTAAAAGTCGTAAATTTTCTTCCAACGACGAGGTGATTGAGCTGTGGATTGAGCTGTGGAAGTCTGGTTTGCAGAGCAAGATAAAAATTTCTTTTTGAAAGTTTTAGAGGCGTTGTAGGATCGCTGTATTAAGTGTATTAATTTAGGAGAAGAGTATGTTGAATAATAAAATATTTTGACTTTCAAATTTTGTTTACTTCTATAGTAGGCTAAGAATTTTTCAATACATCCTCGTACATCCGAGGGAGTATTGATATCTAGTTAGCTTAGGCCATTTTCCTTGAACATAACAAAATCTTGTTAATACAGGAAAAAATAATGGCATTTCAAAAAAGTGTCACTGTAAAATCTTACGCCAAGAAGTGAATTATTGTTGTGCAGTAAATTTTGAAAGAAATCATGTCGAATGCAAATGTGAAAATCGATAAATTGGAGTATCGAGGCATCATCAAATATTTGTATTTGAAGAGGCTAAGTGGTCAGGAAATTTACAAAAATATGCTTTACACACCTAGCGATCAATGCTCATCATATGCGACTGTTAAGAATTGTATTGCGTCATTCAAAAGAGGAAAACTTTCCGTTGAAGATGAGAAGCGACCAGGAAGACCGAGTTTAGAGTCCACCCCCGAAAATATTGACGCAGTTCATGACATGATACTATCAGACTATCGAATTGGGCTGGAATATATAGCTGAGGCACTAAAGATTTCATAGGGTTCACGTCGATTTACATATGAAAAAAATTTCTGCAAAATGTATTGAACGCCGAACACATGCGAGCAAGATGAAAGCATCACGGTCAATCTGTGCCTGTTTTGAAGGAGATTCAGATTCTTTGAAGCATCTTGTGACTATAGATGAAACATGGGTTCATTTTTACAACCCAGAAACAAAACAGGCATCGATGGAGTGGAAGCATCACGGGTCTCCAAGGCATAAAAAGTTTCGAGTTCAAAAATCCGCTGGAAAAATTTTTGCTTTAGTTTTTTGGGATATCCGTGGAATAATTATAATCGATTACCTAAAAAAGGATCAGACCATCACTGAAGATTCTTATTCTATACTTCTATTACTGACCACTCTGGGAGAGAAAATTAAGATAACAGATAAGATTTTTTGGGCAGATTTTTAAGAAATGTTATGAATTTGTCTCAATTCCGTTGTCGACACTTGACTATTTTCTTGTATTGAAAGTAAAACATTCAAACTGGAGTCTTCATCAGTTACTGTTCTTGTACGTCCAGTTCTTGGCAAATCTTTTATTTGGCGAACTGCTTCGTACTTCTGAATTGTTCGGCACTTGTACTTTTACTGAGTTGGCAATCAAGATAAACAGAATTTGAATGTTGACGATCACCATATCCACACATTATCAAAATTTCAATTCGCTCAGATTGTGTTAATTTTAATGCCATTTTAAATATTTATAATTAGTCAATATAACTGACACTAATAAATTTTCACAACAATTTGACATATTAAAGCAAAATGCTTGCTTTCAAACATAACTTGATTTTGCATTAACTTTTTTTTAATTTTCCTGTTAACTTTCTTTAGGACAAAGAAAAAAATTTTTACATTTCTGAATGTAGTTTTTAATTCTCTTTCCAAAATTGCAATATACAGGTGTTCTATTTAAAAAAATATAGTAGGAAGCATTTCCGGTCAAATCGGCAATAGAAAATAAATAACAAGTGTTCATTTGAAAAGTCAATCTAGGTTACTTTGAAATTTTGATAGAATAAGACGCAAATATATTAGTATGTTTGTTGTTCCGTAAACGTAAATCCAAATAACATTTGATAATGTCAATCACAAATATCAGTTAGTGCATAAAATAATCGTGCCCCGATTCTGGTTTAAATAAATTGCTTCTCAGTTTTAAAATGGCTTTCACTTTAGAACATAAAATTTTGTTAGTCCAGGCTTATTTTCGAAGTGGTAATAAAATTGATGGTTTATGGGTTTATTCAGTTAAAGATTGCATGGTAGAATTTCAAGTTGAGTTTCCACATTTTGTAATAGATTATATACAATTTAAGAATACTTTGGATAGAATTTTAAAACTTTTTTCTGAAACTGGTAGTCTATTAAGAAAATCAGTCAGCGGAGCAGTTAAGAAACGTACACCTCAAGTTGTCAATCGTGTTGAAGAAATAATGGAAAATGAACCACAAACATTTGTTCGACATTTGAGTCAACAAATAAACCTTTCTGTTGGTACAACTCACAAGTTATTAAAAAAAGATATGCAAATTTATCCATACCGTGTCACAGCAGTACAAGAATTGTTAGAAATTGATTACCCACGTAGACTACAGTTTTGTAATTGGTTTGTAAATATGAACAATAATGGAGAACTTTCGCAAAGAGTCTCTTTACGATGAAGCATGGTTTTATAAACCGGGATACCTAAATTCACAAAAAACAAGAATTTGGAGTAGTGAAAATCCACATGTAATTAATGAAGAATTGCTACATCCAGAGAAAATTGATGTTTGGGCAGCGATAAGCCAAAGGCGAATCATTAGACCAATATTTTTTCAGGGAACGTCAAATGCAATTTTACAACTATTTGTCAATCAGTTGCATGATGATGAACTTCAAAATGAATATTTCCAACAAGATGGAGCACTTTGTCGCTGTACTGCAGAATCTTTGGATTATTTAAGAGAATTTTTTGATGAGCGTATAATTAGTCGAAATATTGAAATTGCCTGGCCTGCACGTTCATGCGATTTAACACCTTGCGACTTCTTTTTGTGGCCTTATCTAAAAAATAACATACTTCGAACACCTATATTGAATTTGAATGATATGCTACAGAGAATCGAACAGAAATGCATGGAAATTAATAACAATCCAGTAATGTTGCAGAATATCATCAGAAATTTTGAACGGAGGATTTTAAAGTGCATTGATCTTGAAGTTTTCAATAAATACCTTTTATTTGTATGTATGAAACTGTCAAAATATACGACTTCGTAGGTTAAGTAGTAAATTTTAATTTACGACATACTTCAAAATGTTCTCAGTAAATCACATGCTACTAGATTGACTTTTCAAATGAACACTTGTTGTGAATGTCATGAATAAATTCGTAATTTTTAACTATGTATCAACAATAAATTTAAAAAAAAAATTACTTTTGGAAAAACAAAGCTATGCGACCGTTCCAAGACTTTATACTAACCCTGTATATACAGGGTAATTCTAAATATATGCGACAAATTTCATGGGCTAAATCCTAGGGTTATTATGATCATAAAAGTTCATATTAATGTATATCTTAAACGACTTAGTCTTAAAGTTACGGTGTGTTTAATAGTAAATTAAAAGTTCATACAATAAAACGTACCAAAACAACCAAATTAACTGCACAACAAAATTCAACTGCAATACAAGCTTTTATCCTCTGTTGCATTGATTGGTGAGTGAGTTTAAGAATACCAGTCAGGGGTGTTTCGAATTGTCTCAAATGCGGCAACAATACGATTTATTTGTTATAGTAAAACTAGCAAGATTTAATATCACTCATGTGTCTGAAGAGAAAATATTTATTTGTCACTTCAATATTATTGTGTCAGTATCGTCAAAGTATTGCCGTTTCTCCAGATGAATTACACAAATGCTGAGTTGTGCGATATGAATTTTGTTTGCGGTCTTACCAATGGTGCAGCCAGACGTCTTTATGAAGAAATCCATATCTTTTGCCGATGAAGTTAAAGTGGCCGCTTTCTTGATGATAAGTTACCACTAATCCTGTTGCAATTAAGATTACAAATGTATTTTATGCACGATGGTGCTCCAGCACATTTCAGTTTAGTTGCTCGTGAGTTTTTGGGCGGGTGCGTATTCAAATCGGTGGATAGAGCCAGGCCGTCCACAACCATGGCATCCGCGGTCTACAGACATAAATTCTCTAGATTTTTTCTCTGGCGTCACCTTAAATCACTAGTTTATACGACTCCCATTCAAAATATTGATGAACTGAGATCCTATTGTTGCAACATTTGAGACAATTCGAAACACCCCCGGTATTCTTGAACCAACTCACCAATCGATGCAACGTAGGAAGAAGCTTACAGTGTAGTTGAAGCGGTCATTTCCAACAATTTTTATAAGTTAATTTTGTCGTATGAACTTTTAATTTACTATTAAACATCTCGTAACTTTAAAACTAAGCAGTTTAATACATACATAACCCTAGGAATCAGTCCATAACATTTGTCGCATATATTTAGAATCACCGTGTATACATTAAAAAAAGCAGTAACCTTATAAAATCAGTAAAATGTCCTTATATCCCTTATCAATGTTTGAATTAATTATTTCGCTCGACTGTCTGTAACCTAGCCTAATCCTTTGTAATGTGCTTTTCTCCGTACTACTGCATTTCTATTTTATAACACTCACACATACGTTGTCTCCAATACACACACACACACACACGAACATACACATACATATATAATCGGTTCGTTAAATTCAAGATACTATTGTGTTCGAATGTTATTAGTTCAATTTGCTATAAATTTCCAGTTGGTCGAATTTACTGGAATGGCTCGTGCTAGTTGTAGTGTTCGTTCCTGCTACTGCTGAATAGTGCAAAAGTGGGTGGATGGTGTCGAAGAGGTGTTGGGTGGGATAACGTGTCGGTGGCGGTAAATTTATGAGCGCCCCCTCGTATAATATATTCTCAATTAAATATTACGATTTATCATTTACAATAAATACCGCAACTATAATATCTTGCTCGACGCTACCGACTGCTATGATGCCCCGATGGTTTCGGTTGCGGTGTCGGTGGTGGGAATGCCATTGTTCTCCGAGGCGTTTCATGCGGATTCTATGTATACATTGGACCGGCCAAGTCGTATTTTATCTATTCCTATTGTGTTCATTAATTATGCAAGAGGGAATACCGATTTCGAGACATACACAAATATATGGTGACTATTGCAAGTACTGTGCAATTCAATCGTTCAGTGTTAACAAGCTGGTATTAAGGCTATATATATATATATATATATATATATATATATATATATATATATATATATATATATTGTAGAAATGCAAATTGGTCGTATAATAAATACAAAGCCAAATGATAAAATACAGTGAAGCTGGTATTTAAAATAGGCCCCACGTTGGTTCGCCTAATTGTAGAAAAGCGAATGGTACTTATAATTGCCCCTAAGTTGGGCTGACAAATTGTAGAAAAGCCTGAATGTAACAGCTCCACGTTGGTTCGTCAAATTGTAGAAAAGCAAAATTACAGTGAAGCTGTAATGTAAAATAGGCCTTAAGATATTTACAAAATTAAATGATTAAATATTGAAGGTGAAAAGGTAATTTTTATAAAAGTGTATTATAAATATCTATATAAATATGGTTTCAAATATTACATACAGATGGAGTTACTTGACGTGGCATCTATTACATGTGTATGGTTCAAATAATAAATAAAATCGTTTAAAAACGAAGTATACTTAACCTCAACGGCTTTACATGAGAATAACTTCTTATTGTTTAATTTCTTTTGGGCTCTAATTTATGTTAAATGTCCGGCTTATAAGAACAATGAAACTCTTTTTGTTCTGCATAATAAATACACTTATAATGTAGGTTCGGTGACTCAATAAGAATACGTACAAATGGAGTGGTGAATACAATAACATGTGATGGTATATTTTAAATGCAATATCAACAAAATGAAACGATTGAGTTAAAGAATAATATAAATGGTTTTATTGATGTATAGATTAGCAGGTAAGTGATTCATATAAAAATAGGATTAATATTAAAATGAATCAAGTCACGTGAAAATATAAACATAGAATAAATTCTAGGTTAAGCAAAGATAATTCAAGAAAGTGAATTAAATTTAACTAATATACATAAATGCTTCTTTTAAATAAACAACTATAAACAGAGGAACTGTATTCCAGTTTTTAATCAAATAATCCTAATTCTAAATGTACCTATAAGGTATATCTTTTTTAAAAAACTTTGATAGTGGTTTTACTTTATGAATTGAACTAATTCAACATATTCAAAATTTATAGGAGATTTAAGTAATACTTAAGTTTGAAATAGATGGGAATGGGTTAGTCTGGAGTCTTCTTGTGGTTCCAAAAATGCAGGATACAGGTTTAGGCGGGTAATCTGATGGCGTCACCGCTTAGCTTCGGTCTAGCTGGATGTTATTCCCGGTGAAATGAAATTTTCGTTTTATGAGGAACTGGTTGATGCATGGATACGCAAAATGCGTCAAAAAGGTGCTGGATAAACAGGTGATATTTTTATATGTTCGTTGTATAGTTTTTCTATTTTAATTAATGGTTTTTCTTCTTATTTCCAGAGTGGCACTTAATAAAACGTCGATGTGTTTTTGGAATTTTTACAACATGACGCTAACTCTCGTATGTTTTTAATGCTCGCTTCTTATTCGTCTAATTTGTATGTATTAATATAATCTCGCTAATAATTTTAGTGAAAATGACAATTTAATTACTCTAACCATATAGATACTTTACAAAAATTATATATATTGTTCTTGTAAATAAATAATTATCATATGTACATAAAAATCTCATTTCTATGCTGATTTATAGTCGAGATATTTCCCGCGGTTTTTAGTTTGAAAATGGACAGCTTTCTCTAAAGAATATGTGTCATTTATTATTGATCAATTAAGTTGAAATGTCTTCGGTAATACATGATATTGGAATAAAATGACTAAGGCAAATGAAAAGATAAAAATAATTAAATATGAGAATTAATTTTGAACAATTAAAAACGCGAAACCAACTTTATTGATACGACAGATGAAGAATTCAGTTCCAAAAATTTTGTATTTTCTGATATTTACATACTAGCGAAAATCATCTGTATCTTACAAAACTAGGGCATTCTTATGCGTAAGTTTGCCCTACTACAATATATATATATATATATATATATATATATATATATATATATATATATTATTTCTTGACCTTTGTATATTATAGTAGATTTAGATAGTCGGCGATTTAAGGTCTGTTTTACTTTAATATGAATGTATTTTAAATAATCTCTTACATGTTTCGGCAATTAATGCCTTTCCAAAGAATTTTAAATTATAAATTACAGTATATTAATGTCATATTTATATGTGATGTTGTCATGAATAAAAATGACATTATTCAAAAGTTAATTCCAGTTTAATAATAATAATTCATGCCTTAACATTACCCAACAGCTTGACACCAATTACAGGAGGCATTGGCAAGCCATGAGTTATTATTATGTCTGCGCCTTGGAGCGATTTAATATGTTCAGCTGTCGGCATTCGCCATGGGCTTTATTCTAGCTGCTCCTATTGCAAATCCGGTAATAGAACATTTGGAACAAAACATTATCAATTCATTAGACTTCAACCCCATTTTCTTTAAAAGATATGTAGACAACATCATAACATGTATACCAATAAATAAAATATCTATCTTTTAAATAAATTCAACAAATTTCACAGCAAATTAAAATTCATAATTGAAGAAGAAACTAATAACATTTTCTTGATATTTCTTTAAGCTATGATAGACATGGTACTATTTAAACAAATTGGTACAACAAACCCACAGCTTCTTTTCAATATATGAATTATCCGTCAAATGCACCTACAGTATTCAATCAAATGATTATAAATAATCTGATTGATAGAGCAGTAAAACTATCACATAATACAGAAAAGATAATATCAAGAAAATTGAAACGATCGTAACAGATAACAACAGACTATACACCACAACTTATAGAACAAATAATTAAAAAAAGAATCCACCAAATATACAAACACTGCAGATACCAATAACAATTTAAACAATACAACAACATATATCAGGATTCCATATGTTCCACAATTATCAGAAAAAATAAAATATACTTTAAAAAAATATGTTGTAGCTACAACATATAAATTTAGCAATACTAATAAACATCTCTTCCCAAAACTAAAACCTAAAATAGAAAAAATCGAGAAACACATGTTATCTATAAAATACCATGTCGCGATTGCGATAGTTACTACATAGGTCACACTAGACAATATTTATATAGTTAATGGACGAAGGAGATACTTGTTGAAACTTCATTATAACGCTAAGAAATAAGTAATTAAACTTCTAGTTTCAAAAATTCATCCACCTGATGAAGCCATTGT
This sequence comes from Melolontha melolontha, assembly GCA_935421215.2. Classification (NCBI taxonomy): domain Eukaryota; kingdom Metazoa; phylum Arthropoda; class Insecta; order Coleoptera; family Scarabaeidae; genus Melolontha; species Melolontha melolontha. The sequence goes on from OW285235.1 coordinate 234,550,837, forward strand.
ATGGCGAAACAATATTGTAGTGGTATTTACAATAAAAGAATTTTTGAAACTAGAAGTTTAATTACTTATTTCTTAGCGCAATATTTATATGATAGAATACAAGCCCACAAATACTCCAAAACGGACAAAACTGCTTCATTTACACACAAACTGCAACGAGATCACCATTTATATTTTGAAAACACACAGATAATCAATCAGAAATTAATTAAAGAAAAAAGAAATTAAAGAAATGATTAATATTAAATAAGAAACAATTCAATTAATAACAGAAGTGACATAAAAATCTAAGCAGTATATACTACAACTTAATAATGTAAAGTAACGATCTGAAATATACTATCATGAATATATACAATTGTTATATAAATATCTATCAAATGATATTTAAATATCTGCACACTGGCTTATCATGTTGGCAGTCCCGAGTTTAGATCTGGGACTGGGCTCTCCGAGTAGGTTTTCGTGGTTTTCCTTCTCGTTGGAAGCGAATGCCGCAAGCTGAACATCTTAAATCGCTCCACGAGCGCAGATATAATAATAATTCATGGCTTGCCAATGTCTCTTGTAATTGGCGTCAAGCTGCTAGGAAATGTTAAGGCATCAATTATTATTATTAAACTGGAATTAATTTTTGAATGTCATTTTTATCAATAACAACGTCACATATATCAATATGACATTAATATACTGTCATTTATAATTTAAAATTCTTTGAAAAGGGCAGTAATTGCCGATACATTTAAAATCATTTTAAATATGTACATATTAAAGTAAAACAGACTTTATATCGCCGACTATCTAAATTTACTATAATATACAGTTCAAGTAATAATTACCTTTATATATACATATATATATACATAACAATTGATAAATTATTGGAGTTTTTCGGCTTTTATATGAAATATTTACAAATATCAAATTAGAATGTATGTAATTGCAGAGTAAGTGGGGATGTAAACATTGATGTCTACAAATTACAAAGCAAATCATACGAAAACATATATATATATATATACAAGGTGTGTATAAATTGGCGGACCCACTACACGCGGCGATGTTCTTCGTTAAATTCGGAGTCCAAAATCCTAATACGAAAATGCTGTACCATGCTCCATATCTTTGCACGAGATTCCTAAAATTCGGACTTTCAGTCTTGAAATAAGCATTATTACTCGATATTTGTTGACAGAAAGAGCTACAATTTAGAAGAAAGAAGAATTGTTGTTATTATCCTTTCGTTAAAGTTTTCTTTTTGATTTTAAAGTTTGTTTTTAATATTTGTTTATTAACTTATTTTGACGAAAAACACATCTGACAACGTTGTAAAACAATAAGTAGGCAGCCTAATGCTGTTCTAGTCAAATACATTACTACTGTCAAATTCATTCTGAAGACAAGGGAAGCCTGATACATCGTTTTAGGATTAGGACTTTTAACTCAAAATTTGACCAAGAATGTCCCCACGTGTAGTGGGTCCGCCAATTTATACACACCTTGTATATGTTTTCTTTCAGGTTTCCGCGGGTAGTAGTATGTGTTTTAACTGGATTCTGAGTTATCTTCCGCGTTTCCACTACTTTTTTCTTTTTATTTTCATGATATAGTCTACATGTATACACCTCGACACTTGAAAATTCTCGAAACTCGACGTATTGCCTAAAAAAAACATCACTCGACCTTTGGTCTCGTGGTGTTTCAGGCAATACGTCTCGTATAATCGAGTACATACCTTCAAGTGTCTTGTTGGTATAATATATTAATATTTCTGCCTGAGCAACGTATATTTAAATAATATTGAATTTATGTTTTAGCATGATCTATTTATTTTTATGCTTAAATAATATTTGCTATTAAGGCACATAATAGCCAGGACTGTTATGACCAGATTTGGATTCTCTGATGTCTTGTAATCGGGAGCTGGTGTTAGTAGGATAGACAGGAAGCTCCAAGAAAGCAGGTGGTCTAACCCAAAAGGTTTCTTAGGTCTCAAATTTTCGTTTTTGCGGGTAGAGTTAATTTTTTACACTTTTGAAGACATCAATTTCAGGTATTTACATAAATTTTAACGGTGATTTATAAATTTCAGTTAGTGTTTTATAAATATATTTGTAAAAAAACACTTGTTGGCTCTTTATAGTTACTTTAAAATCGCCAGTTTCGCTGTCTCACCCTGTATAACAAATATTTCAAAATATTATTCGCGACTATTTAAACTGTCTTAAGTTGCAGTTCTAGAAAAAAATTTAATTAATCTGTATCGAATAAGACGTACCGCTCATAATAAGACTTATTTATGTTTCCGGTTAATTAGTTATTGTTTAAGAAGTTGGTAATGGTTTTAATTGCGGCGGATAAACGCTAACATTATGTCATGGCATCCTTTTCACGTGCTCCTAATAAATACCATAACATGTAATACCCAATACACGACATTGCTAACCTACCATGTTACTATTTATGCAAGATACATAAATTCGATAAAATAAATTAAAGAAATCGAGGTGAAAAGCAATAAACATACTAAATACCTATTACGCACTCTATCCGGTGTAGTGGAACGTATAAAATAACTGAATCAGAATATAACCAATAGGTATTTATTATTAATGCATAATATAACTTAATTCGACGAGTTTAATTTTCCGGCGTAAGCCGTACGCGATTAAAACTAAATATTCACTTCGCCGGCGGCTTCATTAATATTCGAATCCTCTTTTAATTCCGACATCTCCCGTTCGCCCCAGAAAATAGAGTGTTTATATATTCAAAACATTTATTTACCATTAATTCGTGCTGTCGGTGAATTTTTACATATTACACACATACAGGCAATGATGGAACTGCCATATAATTACTTTATGATTATCGCGGCATATAATAACGCGATTTCGTGCTGGTAGACGGTAAAATAAAATATAAATATGCTATTTAATGATATAGAAAACATTAATATATGATCGTGTGTAAGTATGTTGATTGTGACAAAGTTATTTCAAAATACCGTTTAAACTACCTAAAATATCCCAGGAATGTAAATTTTTACACGAAAATTGAGTTTCCAATCGTCACAATAATAAAATTTAAACTTTTCTTTAATTAAAGAAATAAACAATATTAAAAACTGTCTTCACACCAGATTTTTAATAATATTTTATATTATTAAAAATACCTTTGTATAATATTAAAAACTGTAAAATTAAATTTGAAAACAAATAATTTTTTTGTTTAGTTTAATGTATGATTGTGAGTTAATAAAAAATATTCTTATTACTAATCTCTTCTTTTATTATCTGTTATAAACGTATTTTTAAAACTGAACATAACAATTCAAAGTTCGTGTCCTTTTCCACTTCCTTGTCAAAGATTTAATGTCACCTTTTCTATACAATTTTCTTTCTGCAATTACAAATTTGATCTTTCGCTTTGTTTGTCTTTAAATTTTATATTTATCGTATTCCTTTGTGTTCCTTTTATAAATTCATTTTCTTTTGAAAATCCTTGACAATTTTAAATGTCATTTATTTATAATCTAGGAAAAAGTGATTTGCCGAATTTTAGAAGTTAATGCAACAAATTACAGCGCCAATCGCATGTAAAATGAGATTTAATAGTTATTAATAGAGCCGACCAATTTCCGTGCGCGCCATGAGCGCTATGGGAGTGTAATTCGTAATATATTAGAATATGCGATAGAATAGGGACCCAACATGAACTTGGTACCGATATAAGTATAGAAGTAGAGACATTTATTCTATCAGAAATAATTAAATATACATTTGGTTTTCTGCTATTAAAGTAATATGCATAAACACACGAAAAATAAGAATAGTACATATTATAGCAGCGTTGTTGTATGTAAATATAAATAAAATGGAAAATGTATGAAATCAGTAATTGTGTGCACGACAGAGGATTTAAAAAAACACTTACCGTTTTAAGCGTCTTCCAGGGATTGACAAACTAGAGAAACTCGATTGTATATTTTCAACATCAGGTGCATTTCTAAAGTTATTTCTGAAAAACATGTCCGCCGTGAGGAAAATATATATTTATATTCGGAAAACGAGCGTTCTACATCTAGTGATGTTATATTCGCATAATCAAAATACTTTTTTAAGCAACTTTATGCATCTGTGGACGTGCCCACACAAATACGTGTTAAGGTGTCAAAATCTGCATTTCTGTCTAAAACACTTTCAAAATTAATTAGAACACTTTCACTTTTTGCGTCTTCTACAGCACACAGTTGTGCGTGAACATCTTTAGCGATTTGCAGTGATTCCTCTAACGACAGCGACGAATTTTCTAATTTTGTTATTACTTCTTCTAGTACCAAGTAATTCTCACGAATACTTTGTAAATCCATTTCAATCTGGGCATCTTAAGATTTTTTCTGGCTTGTATCGATTGAGCTGCACTTTCTTTCGGATCGAATGATGAAACCAAGTCCTTATTTTTTTCAAAAAGTTCATGATAGTAAAACCCCGCTCGTAACAATGTACCCCAACGTGTCACAATCGGCTGTGGTGGCTCAGGGGTATGGGGACACAATTCGTGAAATTTCCGAATGGAATTTTGGAGATTTCAGGAATATTGCCTTTGTACTCGATATTAAAGCATCTACATCTGGATAACATCTACGAACCTGTTCTGCCTCAAGGTGTAGAGCATGGAGTTTACAAGTAATATGTAACAAGTTAGGACAATATTTTCTAAGAGACCGGCGTACAGAACACATGGTTGCGGCACCATCGGTCATAAAAATTAATACTTGGTCTTTCGAAAGTTTAAATTTTTCCAAAGTATCTAATAGCACCTCTGAAATTTTTTCGGCATTACATTGTACTAGTCGTCTGGATGCTAATAAAATTGAAGACGTTGGTTGATGTGGTTCCATATTACGCGCCATCACATTAACTACAGATTGTTTTTTGCTGTCAGTTGTTTCGTCCACACATAACCACAGTTTTTTATTTTTCAGTTCGGCTTTGATTTTATTTTCAACCTGTTTACGCACCGATGGTAAATTCCTTCGTAACGTTGTCGTGCTCGGTAATGTTTGATTCGCGTGTTTATTCCAAAATGAAATAAATGAATCATTGCTTAACAAGGTAAACGGCAGTGTACACACAATCATAGCTACACATAGTTCATGTATAAACTGTAGTCGATTAATTTTGTTATTATTATGCTTCGAGCTGCTTACGTGCTCTTTACAATGTGTTTTTGACCAACACATTAGATATGTATTGCACACTAAACATTTAATTTTTGAGTCATCGTATGTTAAGTCCGGGAAATTCATAATAAACTTATTCACTTCGTCTGACAACGGTCGTTTTCTCGATTTATGTGTCGACGATATTTTATTACGTATGCTTACACTTACATTTAGTCTAAGCAAGTACCAAACACATACTGAATGCTTTTTATTACTTCTGATGCAATACAATCATCCTCACATTGGCGCACACGGCGCGCACGGAAATTGGTCTGCTCTAGTTATGACAGATAATTGTCATATTTGAAAGGTGAAAACATTAACGACAGATATTTGAAAAAGTATTAAATCAGTCGCTGTTTTTCTTTAAAGATACAAAAGTATTCTATTGATTATGGATAGCAGTGAAAAAAAAATAGTGTTTTACCAAAATTTGGAATTTTTTGATGAGTTTCTTTCTTTGACTTTTAGTTAAACATTTATACGTATTGCTCAATTCATGTACATTTGGTGCTATTTAGCAATAATTCTATATATATCATGAAAATATATTTTAGCCATCTGTCACCCCACCCCTCTTCTTAATCTACTACCACCCTGAAATTTCTCCCTGTTCATCTTTCGTTCACCATAGACTCACAAATCTGAATATCGTGCCCAATCGATCCAATATAAATGGGGGAGGATTCTCTCTCTAAAGGAATACATCAATACCTAAAAAGGCAATAAATTGGAAAAAAGCCCCCTTGTAAATAATTCCTCTAGTTTTATAAATATTGTATAGGTTATCGTGAAAATTTTTAACGTTCGGACGTCGAGCGTCGCAAACCTAAAAAGGGGATCCCAAAAACGCTGCCCTCCCTCCGACCCCGCGTAGTACCGCACCATACGTCGCTCAGATATTGAATTAACCTCATCGGTTGGTTGCCGTCTGTACAAAAAAAAAAGATCCGAGAGTACGCATACATACACATGTGCCACGTGCAAAACGAGAGACGTGAGGGGTCCGTTATAAAAAAATCCGGGATTTTGCCGGTAAAATATTGATGATTGGTGTGTTAAATATTTAAGCGATTGACCTAACCGTTCTCTTTCCCTTAGCAGGGGATTTAGTAATATTGGTTCGATATTGGTTTGAAGTGCAAACAACTTGGAGTTATGGATGTAAAGGGTACTGCAAAAGTAACAAGTTTTAAAAGGAAAAGTTAATTCAGTTCTGGTTTATAAATAGTTAATTATGCATTTGTAAGAGTATAGATTTAAGTAAGTATGATATGTATTTTAATAATAAAATATCAAATTCTTTGGCTGCTAAGATTAATCACACACTAACGCAATATGTACACCGTGTTCACTTAATCCTGAGATTGTCATATTGCCATAGATGCAACCGAACATACACACTAGTTGATAATTTATTTATTTAGTATGAGAAGTGATGTTAAAAAATGAATATTAGATATCATTGTATAAATCACTTTTATGACAAAAAAAAGGTCATAATTAGACTCGGCAAAGAGAAGCAATTTCCAGTACAGTGCCGAGAGCAACGTAGAGGGGAGAAGCGGCGGTACGGAAACTCAAGCGTCCGCATCAAAGCACACTTGTTCAATATTATTCCACTGGTCGTTGTGAGTGCATGTCAGTACACACGTACTTAGAAAATGTCGCATCTAGGTACGTTTCGGAAACGGCGTATTTCGAAGAAACTAGAAAACGTAACAGCGAGTATGCTGGATTTAGAATACGAAGACGATAGAATTAAATGTGTAAGGTGCGACGACTATTTGATATGTACCAGCAGGTGGAAGTCTGAACGCCACCTAAAAAGTATAAAACACTGTTCTGCAATAATGGCAAACGATACAGCAAACAATAAACATTTGATATAGGTGTTCGTTTTGTAATCTGCCGTTCACTTTGATAGACCAAAAAAGCATTTGTCTCCTTTTGGAGTAAGTATTAGAATTATATATTATCAAGTTGGACAGCGATAAGAAACGTTATACCATCTGCTCGTGACTATACTAAAAGAATAATTAAAGCAGAATTGAAAGATACAAAATTGTGGATATGTGTGGACGAAATAACCGATCGGCAAAAAAATTCTGTGGTGAATGTGATGGTACGTACAAAGGAAGAATTTGAACCGTCATCCTCTATCTTACTTGCTCCCTAAAGAGTTGCAAGGTGTACTAGCGATGAAATTTTAAAAGTGATGTTGAGAGCATTGAACAAATTTCAAGTTTCAACAAACCAACTTTTAATGTTTGTGAGTGACGGTGCCGCTAACATGCTTTCCTTAGGCCGATCTCTTAAAGAAGAGAGTGGAAATCTATTACATGTAACATGTACAATCCATGCTTTAAACCTTGTGGCGCAATTGATACCTAAATGTTATCCACGAGTAAATGCTGTAATAGCTCATACGAAGACAGTGTTTCTAAAGTCCCCAAAACATACAACAAAATTTCACGAACTGTGTCCCAAAGTGTCTGAACCACCACAGGCGATTACTACGCGTTGGGGAACATGGTTAGACGCTGCGTTTTACTACTGCGAACATTTTAATGATGCAAAGAACGTAGTTTTACAATTCGATCCGAGACACGCCGAAGCTATCAAGAAAAGCCAGAAAATGTTTCAAGATAGTCGGGTAAAAAATGTTTTAGAAACTATTCGCAAGAACTATTATGGACTAGCGGAGGGAATTGAAAAATTGTAAAATGATTTAATAACGTTTATGGATTCTGATCAAATTGTGGATGATGTTCACTGACATCTATGTACGGCGGAAGGCGAAAAAAATGAGTGTGTAATACGAAAACTTGAAAGTGTTATTCACAAGGATTCAGATTTTCTCATACTAAGACAAATTTGTGAAGGTGCGTCGAAAGATCCGTTAAGTTGTCACAGGGATTGCTTTCAATTGGCAAATACAGGGTGGGGCATAGGAACCAAGTGTTTTTGGTTTGGGTAGTACTCGGCCATTAGAAAAGGGAGGGGCGCGCGGTTTATTACAATCCATTCCTCGACTCAAAGCATTTCACTTTCTCAGTTGCCACTTGCCATCATGGAGAGGTGGACGCTAGAGCAACGCGTGTTCGCGTATGATTGTTTTGTTCGAAGTGGCGAGTCGGTGACTGCAGTACAGCGTGAATTTCGCAGAAGATTTAATATCCATCGTTATGACTCTGTTCCTGCCCGAGACACCATCTTACGCTGGGTCAATAACCTTCGAACAGTAGGTTCAATAATGAAAAGAAAGCCGCCCGGCCGTCAACGTACTGTGCGTACTCCTGAGAATATTGAAAGGGCGAGACAAGCATTACTGCGAAGTCCACGCCGCTCTGCACGTCGACATTCAGCTGCACTTCAAATCAGCAATCGCACTGTACGGCGGATTTTGCATGGTGACTTACATTTTCACCCATACAAAATACTGGTTGCCCAACAATTAAATGTAAGAGATTACGTCCAACGCTTGAGTTTCGCACAACAAATGCTTGAACTTGTTCAGGAGAATGAAAACATGTTGTTACTCATGAGTGATGAAGCTCATTTCCATCTTACGGGGGCCGTCAATAAACAAAATTGCCGGTACTGGGCTGACGAGAATCCACGACAGTTACATGAGATGCCATTGCATAGTCCTAAGGTAATAGTTTGGTATGCGGTGGGAAAATTTGGAATCATTGGCCCATATTTTTTTGAAGAAAATGGGGTCACCGCTACAGTAACATCCGCACGTTACATTCATATGGTGAATAACTTTTTCATACCTGAATTGCTAAGAAGAGGTGTGGATATTCAAGATTTGTGGTTACAGTAAGATAGGGCCACGGCACACAGCGCCAGAGCATCTATGGCTGTTCTTCGCCACCTGTTTCCAAATCGTCTAATTTCGAGATTTGGTGACGTTTTGTGGCCTCCTCGGTCTCCCGACTTATCGATTTGTGATTTTTATCTATGGGGGTACCTCAAGTCACGTGTTTACGAGGCCAAACCCCGTACGTTAGACGCATTAAAGGAATCGATTCGTTATGAAATCTCCCTAATCGACAGAGACATGCTGGAAAGAGAGGAGGCCAATTTTCGTCAACGGCTGCAACAGTGTATCAATGAAAACGGACATCATATGCCAGATGTAATATTCCGTACTTGAATATTTCAAAATGCTTTATTATTAGCTATGTTGTACTACCAATAAATTTTTTTTAGAGTAAAAACTAATAATTTTATTATCATTTCAAAAACACTTGATTCCTATGCCCCACCCTGTATTACATCACTCGATGTGAAACGGTCGCTTTCATCATTGAAAAATTTTTATTCCGCACGCCGTACTCATTTGACTGAAACAAGTGTGGAAACATATTTAATGATTCAAATATTTAATAGGTACCTCTCACAGTTTGTGATTTCATGGAAGCTTTTTAAAACAGTAAGTGTTTCAGCACGTTATATAATATATTTTTTATCATTATTTTATGTGTAAACATTCATGCATCCGCATCGCGTATGCTCACTCATGAAAGTCACGAACATAAATTATGCGAGTACGTAAACGTTACTGAACGCTCGCATTGATACGGCCGCTAGGCCCCTCCACGTTTGTGTTACTGCAATGAAACTTGCCTCTCTTTGTCACTCAAAATAGCATAGTATGTATCAAGCTTTATAAACGTAATTTTAGCCACGAGCTTTATTAACCACGAGCGAAGCGTATCGGAGTGAGTGTTTAATAAAATGAGTGACTAACAAGTTTATAAAACGAGTTGCATACTATACTTTTTCTACAACCGCATATCTCTAAATAAAAATTTGGAAATTAGTTTTATTATTTTATTTTTATTTAATTTGGTTTTACACTTTACTTTGTAAATAGGTATTCTTTGTCTGGAGCAGATGATAAGAAATCTCTAATTTGCTAGAGTGTCAATATTTTCGACTTTTTGAGTCTGTAACCATCTGATTTACGCTTAAGGAACGCACACAATTTGGGGTATTTGCTTATATCAACATTGTTTTTTTAGATTAATCGTAATACGCAGCATTGAATAGATTGCCCGCAAAGAGGGCGGTTTCATCTTTTTCGAAAGATTTTGAAAATAAGCAAGTAGCACATTTTCAGATAATGAATTTGTTTGGATTTCTTGACGCAAATCTTGGAAAAGTTTATATGCACGTTCGTACTGACTTTTTCATTTCTTCGACAACATACTAGCAGTCGCCGATGTCGCTGCTTGGGTAATTTCGGGTGTAGTACCAATGAAAACATCTTCTTCACTTCCACTTTCGTTTAGGTTCATTTTTCCCATAAAATACAAAATTACTTGTCTCTTGTCATGCCGCGTCGAGTTATTTTGACAGATTAATGACAAGGGACACGCATAACTAATTTGATATTTTGCAATTAAAAAATCAAAAACTAACTTCAGTCCATAACTAAAGCGCTCGTTGCGTCATGGAAACATATACGACAAATTACATTTTAAAGATGGTTGAAGAAAATTTTTCAACCAATCCAGGTGCTGCAGAAGTTGTCTAGTTCGTGGATGCCACCAGAAAAACGACTTCTGGTGCAGCTGTTTACTATGTGGGCAATAGTTTGTTCCACATTTCCACAGCGGCAGAGGCTAAGCACCTGCTAGTTCCTATTTATGCAGCAGTAAGTTGCACCTTCCATGTCTATTTAATTGAGACCATTGTCTATGTGGGACAGTTACGTCCGACAGAGGTTTTGAAGGTTTAGAAATTAAATCTCCATTCCTCAATTCGGGGTGTTGTTTGGGGAGGGCTATCCAGTAATCACTCATATTGATCGGCTGCTGAGTTTCCGTATCCAGGCAAATCGGCCTCCTAGATTTCAATCGGATCCCGGGGACGCCCTTTAAATCATCGTGTATAAGAAGATCAATGCTGTTGGTAACCTTAGCCCATTCATTTTGTGCTACAGCGAGACGTCTGATATCCAGAGTTAGAAAGAATCGGTAGCCAGAGACTAGGTGTTGATCTGACAGTAGCGGTGACGATCCTCATTGTATCGTTAAGTTGTAGATCTATTGGCTTAGTGTGAAAGCTTCGATACTGACAGCAGCTCAATCTTCAGCCATATTCATCAGAAGAGTAAGCCGGTGCAATGCTGCCGTGCGCACGTCTGAATCAAGCACATATGTCTTCTTCAAATTTGCATCGCGTTTTAGATACCAAATTATAATTTTGTGTGATTTTGTGGTGTTTCTTATTAATGAAATTTTGACTAGCTGTTGGTTGTGTTCCGTATTAAGTGTGGATTTGGTATTTCGCCGAATTTTCTGAGAAAAATCCAATTTAGAGATACATTCTAGATTATACCTATCCTTATTGTAATCATTATTTCTCGTTCCGAGTTGGATGAACTTAGTTTATTAGTTTATTACATTATTAGTTTGCAGGTTATGGTTTTATCTACCTGCTTTTTGGTGATACCTATGCTTAAATTTCTGAATTAAATGCCAATGTGGTATTTTTGTTTTATTTTTATTTGTCTTTTTGAACTGTTTAAATTCTGTTAGTGGGTGTAAGTGTGGATTACCTCCTCGTGCGACACCCCTGGATCTTGTTAATTTTTTTTTGCAGATTTTGTGATGTTATACTTGGATTTGAGAGGATACTGCTATCACAGTGGCATCGGCAAACGTGCCGAGTGTTGTCTATATTGTGATTATAAATACAGAATAATAGAAAGGACAAATAATTTTTTTTGTTGAGTTAGATTTTTGTGCGCCGAATCCAATCAGAAACTTAACTTCTCAAAAGAGTAAAAGTGTTAAATTAAATATATTAAAACATTTATAAACACTGAAATAATACAAATTTTCTATAATCAAATGAGTTTTAAGGCTTTTAGTTTCCTATTTTTATTCCAGACTCGACAAGTATTTTTTTTTCATTAGTAGTTTAAAATAACATTAATTATTTAATTGTAACTTCTCTAATATTTACTTCCAGTCGTGATGCTATTTTTTTTTATAATATATATTTCGAAATAAATTTGTATTAAAAGCAATTTTGTTCAGACATATTTTAGCAAACTGGCGAAGAAGAAAGCTGTCCAACTCATTAACATTTTGTAGAGTAATATGCAGATCCTAGAAGTTTCTACAAATAAATAATACTTGGCACTAATAGTTGATATAGTTTAGTATTTTTTATTTACAATTATGTTATTTTGAAATAAACTGTTTAAATATCTTAACATAGTTTCAAAATGGCAACAGCATAAACAATAGCCAAGGTCATGAAAAATGAATCCTAAAACATCAAAGGCACCGTGGATTGTATCCTTTCTGTTATCCTGTGTTATAAACGACAGGTCTTAGGATACATTCCTACACTAGACCGGACAGGCTGTAGGTCATTGTACTTAATGCTTGATAAGGAAACGTCTGTTGTTAGGAAGGATGTAATATATTGATAATAGTGATAAGGAAGATTGCTTTTTAATTTGTACCGTAGTTCTTTATCGAAAGCTTGGCTAATGTCCAGAAACGCGGCAAAGCAAAAGCAACTTCAATTTCAATTGATTTTTTTTGACTATACGATGTACTTATTCTACGGTATAGTGTTAGTTTAGAAATCCAAATAATTGGTTAAGGATCAACTTTCGGTTTAAGTCGTATAGGAGAGAATTAATGAGCCTTCTTCTTCTGTTTTGGGTTGGGCGCCAGCACGTCCAGGCACTTGTGCACACTGCTCTTTGTACTATCCCCAATAGATCTCTCAGTTCCACTCTGTTAGTCTTGTGTCCTCGATAAAAGCCACTATCCCCCTCAAGGGAAGTTTGAGTACACTCGTAGGATCCAATAGATCTCTCCCGAAATATTTCTGTCTGAGTTCCTTCAGTTCCCCACACGAGCATATTACATGAAGGCTAGTTTCCTACTGTTTCCTACACCAGGGCTCGCCAACCAAGCCCATGCTGTACAAATGCTTCCTTAAAGGACAATGTCCGGTTATTAACCCGGTAATTATTTTAATTTCTTTTTGTTACTACGAATTAGGTTGGCTGAAAACTTTCCGTCTAGCTCCCTTAGTAGTGTTTTGGTATGGAGTTGACCTTGCGTTAACCTCCATTTATTTTTATTTTCTTTTTCTAGCCATAACCAGATCTCCCTTTTAGGGGAATCCTTAGCGATTCCACATACAGGTTCTGGTCCTATGAAGTTCCTATTAGTACCTTCTTTGGCCAGTTTGTCGGCTCTCATTGCCTTTAATTCCCTCATGTCCTGGCACCTATATCAGCGACACTGTATTGTCTTGTGCCAGTTTATTGAGAATCTGTTTACAATATTTCACCAGCTTAGACCTGGTAGATGGGTTCATAATGGCTTTAGTAGTCGCCTGAATATCAGTCATTATGTTAATTTTTTTGTTTGCGCAGCCTATATGATCTTACATCATCAGTTTTTTGGCGGCTTAAACTAGCAGCATAAGAATCGTTTGGTTGTAAATATTTATCAAATGCTTCTTGATATACTGCCTGCAACTAGATCAAAACCAGGCGCTTTTTTGCGTTTATTTGAGTCTTCATTACTCCTTTAACTTCTTAAATTTTAAAAGAGTTTATGGGAAAGTCCATTTGAAAGAGAGCCTCTAAATTTCAGCATCTACTACTATGGGATGTTTTGCAAAAGCACTTGCTAGTGTACTTGCCGCTTCTTGACTATATATTAGCTTCTTCGTCTTCTATTGCGGCGATCAAGTTTAGAGGTTTTTTAAATTTTCTGGTACCTTCCATAATATTCAGTAGCTTCCGATGCATCCAAACCTTCTAAATAACCCTGAAGTTTCTGATATTTTATTTGCAATTTCAGTTAAGAATTCAATTTTAGTTTATTGAGCTTTGCCTTATTACATTGTTAGCTTGTTTTTGGCTACCGTTTACGGAATGCGCACTTCTCCGATATTTTCTGTTTAACCGTAAAAGGTAACCTTTGATCATTTTCTCATTAGTATCTGGAGTGGCTATCCATGCGTTATGTATAGCAAGCGCCAATTAGGTTGGCGCGAGGAGAGGGTGCGCAGAAGCCGTTTTTAAAAACGTCTACCCCCACTACTCAAGTAATTGTCAGAATACATTTGTCATTGACGTTTGACGGAACATACTGTCTTTCCTAGGGGATCATAAAGTGATACACGCTCAGAGGTTAGAATTATCTGACATTTGATGTAAAACCAAATACAAATCTCCCCACTACTTCTAATCCTGCGCAAACTTACCCCTCCTCGCGCCAACTTAATTGGCGTTTGCTATACATAGGAAATGTTGTATCTTTAATTATTAGCTTTTTAATGAATCTACGAACGCTTAATTAACTTTGCGCTCGTTGTAAATACGCTGTGAACATCTTAACGGAAATGCTTTCGAATTTTTTCTTTTTTATAGAAATTTTAGCAGCGCTCTTAATTTTCTTAAACAATATGGTGGATGTAATTAATAAGCACCACTCATATATACACTTCATATTCATTTTATGTGTATACATATACATATGTATATACCATTATGTATGTACATAAATGAAGCAGAGTGCATGTACGCATCTGCATTGCAAACCCGGTAATAATATTATATGTGCCATACCTAATATGCAATGCGGTACATTTATTACATTAGCAGGCTCTGCATGGATTGCCTCGTATATGAAAAGGGGTTCCTCAAATGGCACGGCTGGGGTGGAAATCCGACTCTCGCCACCCTTAAATTTCATGATATGATCTTGAGCTCACCGTTGTCACCAGCCTACTGTAGCACTTTACAATCTCCATTGTTCTATGGTTCGTGCGTACATATAGTTCGATATTATTCTACGAAGACTTGCATTGCGGTTACTATGTAGTCAGATATATTAAAAAATTTGTATTTAATAACTATATACAGTTCATAAACTATTTCTTTTCAGTCCAAGGACTTAAGGAAAAAAGAATACCTTAAAATGACTAACGTGTGTAGTATTAGAGCGCGTATTTATGTATATTAGAGAGAGATAAAGTACAATTTGTCGCTCGCACTTTGAGCTGTACGAACTGCAAAGACTTTATCAACTGTACTGTCGCGAGCAATAAATACTGGTCGTCAATGTTAGTTACTTCAAAATTTGATTAGATTGTCACAAATTGTAAATTTTCCCCGCCTGATAATACCTATGTCAAGCCAACTAGGACTGCATTTGCTTTGCTATCGTTTTCCCAAAGTTGCAACATCTCAATGGAACCATTGCCTTTGTTCGTCGCTTATGCCACCCAAATTTTTCGGAAAAAAATCGATACGAGAATCGAAAAAATGAATTTTAAAAGACATATATCGTTCCATTTCTTTGTAATTCGGTCACATGATCTTAATTTTAGCAGATGCTTCGAGGAAAATTTGTCACATCTTCGTTCAAACTTCAAGATTCTGGTGGTTTTGGAATAGAAAGTTATTAACTTATGTTCGACGGACCGTAAAGCTGATGGTGAATTGGGATACTGCACAGTATCATCTGGACTTCGGCCGCTGCGCAGTATGGGAGTGAGGAAAGAGTAACAATCTGTGGCATAGTCTTTCGGTTCTCTACGCACTAATGTTACCGCAAAACAAATTTTACAATTTTGTACCTTTCAACCAACCTATTACAGTCAGTCACAATATCTGATTTGAGTGTGTACTTCTTGCTTAAACTTAATAAACTCTAATAATACACAGAAGTGTACTTATCTTAATACGGTATATTCATCACTTACTACTTACATTCCGTGTCTGGATAACCATTTTAAATTTTATACCTACTTTATCGACTATTCAAACAAACAGAGTTGCACCAAAAAAAAATTTTTTTGTAGGCCTGTGTTAACTTTATATATGCGTAGATGAAACTACTGTGTGGCGACTAGTGTGGGCCGATACATAGTTCATTTGATGACTGGTATCCTTAACGTATCGGTTCCAACAAAATCTTATTTAATTTCATCCAAACAGCTGGAAAAGGAAAATAATTTGACGATAACAAGGTTTATACAGGAAGCACTGGCAACTTTCTTCTTACCTGAATCGATTCCAACAGAGAAAATTCTATTGTTTTCGACGCATGCTGCACCATACATGGTGAAGGCAGCTTTCAACTTGAGAATCTTTTACCCAAATTCAATTCACACAATTTGCTTACCGCGCGGACTAAATCGTGTTGGAGAAGAAGTCAGAAACCATTTTCTCTTAGTAAATACTTTAATTAATAGTGTTAAGAAAGTATTTTTAAAGGCCCCATTACAAGTTCCGTTTTACAAACAACATCTACCCGGTGTTCCGCTTCCTCCTCAACCAGTAACTACACGATAGGCAACGTGATTGGAGACTGCTATTTTTCATGCAAATCATTATGAAGGAATAAAGACAATTATTATGGATCATGATAGGGATGCACAATCTGTGATAGACGTCCAAAAGGTGTATTCGAGTAAAGAAATACCTCAGCAGTTGGCGCTTATTAAAGCCAATTACAGTTTTATTTCCACTTCTATATTGCAGTTGGAAAAACAATCTATGTCGCTAATCGAGATTGAAATAATAAACAAATTTGAAAAGCTATGTTTTGATGGAGGCTATGTTGAGGAGGAGTGACAGTCTGTGTATGAAAAATTTTTAAGTGTAATAGGAAAAAATGAGGGTTTTAAAAAACTAAAGGACAATGCTAAAATATTGTGTGGTGATTCAGTAGAAAATATTGAGTTGACAATAGATGATATTTCTAATTTGAAATATGCTCCTACAACAAGGGTCGACGTAGAACGAACCTTTTCAATATAGAAATATATGTTTTCAGATAAGCGTCACAGTTTTTCTGTTAAAAACTTTGAGAAATATGTGATTGTAAATTGTTTTCATAGTTAATTATGTTGTAAAATGTTCTAAATAAACTTGTAGTAAACATAATAGAATATTTTTTCTACAGTATTGCATTTTCTAACATTCCTCGTATTTTTTTACCGGCATATTTTTTTATAAGGAAGTGCATATTTAGACTAAAACGTCTGCATATTTATACGCATATTTTCAGTTTTGTTTTTGCATATAATCCGGCCCTTATTCATCATTATCATTTTCAAACAGGTTACAGCTTTACCGACTAGAGATTATGGTGGCAGGCTGCAATTTTTCCAATGGCTATTCGATCAAACAACAGAACATCCAGCATCATATCTAATGTACTTTAATTAATAAAAATATTTGTACTTTATTTGTAGTATTTGAGTTTGCGCACGGATAATTTAGAAACCCAGTATATCGCAAACTATTAAAGATTTGCTACATGTACATAGGAACTTATTTGTTGAAAATAGCATCCCTGATTGCCCATTTACGTTTGTCGAATGAGTTATGATTAGAGTGGACCAATTCGGAGCGAAAGCAGAGGCGTGACTAACGAATTGGTTCCCGCATGCGAAACATTATTAATATCTAGAGATATACCATCACGAACGGTGCTGTTATTATGTTATTAAGTAATATAATAAGTTATTATATTACTTAATACTACATATTTGTATTATATTTTGTTTATTTTAGTTCCAATTTACAGTCGTGTATTGTGCATTCTATACAACAGGAAAGTGTTTTATATTTATATGAATATGAATATCACCTATGCTTATATTGCTTATAGTGCTAAAGTTTAATATAAGCACTTATATAATATAAGTGCTTATATTAAACTTTAGACGACGGATAAAGGTAGGAATTATAATAAATCAAAACTAGGGAACACCAAAAATTTGTTGACAAAAAATTTTTATAAAGCAGTGTTGAGAGAAATATAGGTGATATTCATATTCAAATAAATATAAAACACTTTCCTGTTCTATAGAATGCACAATACACAATACACGACTGTAAATTGGAACTAAAATAAACAAAATATAATACAAATATGTAGTATTAAGATTAAGTAATATAAAAACTTATTATATTACTTAATAACATAATAACAGCACCGTTCGTGATAGTTTATCTCTAGATATTAATAATGTTTCGCATGCGGGAACCAATTCGTTAGTCACGCCTCTGCTTTCGCTCCGAATTGGTCCACTCTAGTTATGATTCAGCCTATATGTATCTGTTGGGCAATCAATAAATAAATAATTTCTTGCAAAAACTCAATCGGAATTTTCTCTGTCTCAACATGTATTACTCTTCCATCTCTCTGTGACAAGAAATTCCTTTTTTCTTCGATTGTTATGCATTAGAAAAATACTAAAAGAAATACTTGAATGAAAATATTATATGTCTACTCGTGTATAATGAATAAAACATATAGTAATTGAAAATATTAAGAGTAGGAGTTCCATTTATCATATTCGTCATTTCCGCATTTCTACTTTGTAAGCATTAAACGTTCATTTAAATTTTAAATACGTTCTTTTCTCCGTTTCTGTTTCATTCGCCGCGCTTAATCCTCGAAGACAATAGTTTTTAATGACACAAAATAAACGTCGCTGTTGATTAAAAAAAAAGATATAATTGTTTTCGACATGCCTAATACGTAATGCCTTTTCTTTTTCTCGGTCATTTCGATTGAGAGAGAGTTTAAACATGGCTAACGGAAAAAGAATTATGCTGGTTATTAATTTTCATATGTGCACGTTTCGAAGAAATCTTTCTTCTAACGAGAAATGCACAACGTCTCTTGCCACTAAACGCATTATGAATTAAAATTATTTGATTATTTTTTCTTTAGCAAAAGGTACGGAATCGTTATCTATACGTAATTACAAGAATAACTATTGTTAATGTTGAATGAAAAATAACATAAGAACTAAAGAGATTACACTCATTATTACTTATATTATGTTACATACAGAGACACACAAATGCATTTACATAATAAAAAAATATGAATTACTTTATGCAAAAATGTATTTATGGCCGTCATTGATATAAGCTTTATAGAGAAGAAGAATTTCTACAGCATCGTTCAATATTCTTCTACCGTCAAATTAATTATTCTCTTGAACATCTGTACTGTCTGAGTACCTTCCTTTCATGTTAGCAAAGCCGCTGACTATCAGGAATATTATCCAATGACTTGCCTTTATTTAAAGCCTGTTGTGTAATGCAACTTTTCGTGCCAATTACCGGACAATACAGTGAATAAAAGTTCAGATTCGTAGTATGATTGGCAAGGATAACATTAAAGGTAAAATAATGGAAATGATAGATAAAAATCTAGGTTCATAATACAGGAATGAGATTCTTGTAAAAAATATAAGAAAGAAGCGAATTAGAAACGAGACGTTCAAAAAGTCAGGTTAATTAATTTAGTATGTCTTGAGATGTGAAGAAGATAGACGAAACGTGAACCGGAAGATGGGTCACACTAAGCAAATTCTGGATGTGTTTGTGTTCTATTCTGTATGTATGATTATGTTCTATATTCATATTGACGATGTTCTATCTGTATGACTGTTGTGTTACAAGTATATATAAAATATATCACTATCTCTACCTTAACATAACTAAAATGTGTGTGCATGTTTTACGTAATTGTTGTGGAATTTACCTACATTATTACTTTTTATAAATTGTATCTATTATACATGCAAACAATACCCATGTTTCCGATAGTCTTAAAGATCTTACTGATAAATACAACGTCGCTATGGCTGTACTGATTCTGGTGATAATTCGACTAGCAGAACCTTTTGACACACATACAAAGTCTGCATTTGCCACTAGCATACTTCCAGAAGCATAAAAGCGTAGTGTGCAAAGCGTAAAAGCGTAGTGAGCAATAGTTTAACAATAGGTTCTTTCTATTTTGCGTTCGAAATGAACTCATTATGAAACCCAAAACAGTATCGAGTATATTCATTTCGATACGCTTTTTTTCATTTTTCAATGTTGGCGTTGTTCGAACACAGAAATAAA
Organism: Melolontha melolontha; assembly: GCA_935421215.2. Taxonomy (NCBI): domain Eukaryota; kingdom Metazoa; phylum Arthropoda; class Insecta; order Coleoptera; family Scarabaeidae; genus Melolontha; species Melolontha melolontha. The sequence goes on from OW285235.1 coordinate 234,571,008, forward strand.
TATCATTGCTGTCATTTGATTTTAAGAATTTAAGTACATTTGACAGATATGATATATGTTCGTACTCTTCACAAACAACGTATATTGTATACAATTGACAACAAGATATACTCATGTTTATATTTTTAAATAAAGTATCAAGTAATGTTAACGAAAATTAATAAATAATATGTAATATAATATACTTCGCGGATAGCAAGATTTAAATTTGACAATGTAAAGTATTAATGTGACCAACTGCATGCTTTATAAAATTCCAAATTAAATAATTCCAATTTATTAATGAAAAAAATGCTAAATAAAAAAAATAGTATAAAAAACTCGTTTCATAAAGCCTTTTGCCGCACTCGCTCTTTACTGATCTCGTGCGGCAAAATGGTGCCTTATGAAACTTGTTTTTTAATATACTATTATGCATCCACATCTAGAAAAAATCAATTTTTATATAACTACAACAATATATCTAAATACCGTATGTGTTAAATATCACTAGGCATAGAGAATCAACGTATGAGTACATACAATGTATACGTACATAAGAAAGCTAGTCCAATGCCAGCGAAGACCGCGACGATTGTCTCCGATACCGATTGACTGGAAATTTTGCATTCAGTCTAGCTTCGGCCGTTACAGTTTGAAAGCGTACAATAAAATTAATGTATAATGGCCCTTTATACACCCACTGAAAAGCTTCTGTTAGTAAAATGGTTTTATGCTGGCAAGTCTGCAATGGAGTGCATGAATTTGTTTGCGTTGACTTTTGCAGACCGTTCTGTACCTTGCAGACAAACAATTTATAATATTATAAATAAATTTGAAACTTGTTTCTGTCTCAATAACTGTACGAAATTCAAACCAAGAGAGGTATCACCACAAAAAATTGAGGAAAGAGAACGGCGGGATGTATTAATTTGTAGTATTGTGGAAATTGATAACACGAGGTCTACTAGAAGTGCTGCCGAGGAATTGGGTACAAGTAACACAACTATTTCACGTATTTGGAAACGTAATGGTTTAAAATGTTTCAAATATTCGAAAACTCAAACAATTTTTCCCGAGGACAATTTCCGGAGAATGGAGTTTTGTCAAGACGTTATGGAAAAGATACATCGAGATGAAAATTTCGTTAAAAATATTCTCTTCGCCGATGAATCAACTTTTCCCTCTGTTCTTCGATATTGGACTTCGGAAAATCAACACCGGAATTTTGCAAATCGCGCTCAGTATCCTCAAAAAATAAACGTTTGGGCAGGTATTTTAGGTGACCATTCTATAGGCCCCTATTTTATTTATGGTATATTAAATGCCGACAAGTATCTCGAATTACTGAAAAATCAAATACTTCCTGCCATTCAAAACATTGGAATAAATCAGGAAATCGTTTGGTTTCAACATGATGGCTGTCCAGCACATAATGCAGTGAGGGTAAAGGAATTTTTAGGAAATACTTTTCCTGACCGTCTTATTACTGGAACAGGAAACATTAAATGGCCCCCGCGATCTCCTGATCTATCTCCAAATGATTTCTTTTTGTGGGGATATCTAAAAAATATTGTTTATACTCATGAAGCTGGTAGAGCAGAAAATCTAGTTGCCTTGAGAGAAAAAAATAACTGAGGCTGCGAATTCATTAACTGCCGACATGTTAGCAAATGTAAGAGCTAATTTCTACGACCGCCTAGGACAATGTTTTGCTATGCAAGGAGGAATTTTTGAACCTCTTGTATAATTTATTATAATTTTTAGAATCCTTTTTTATTTATTTTATTAGGATTATTCTTTAATTTTATTAGAATTACGCTTTTGTTTATGCGACGCACCGCAGCTTAAAAATTTCCTGCATCTACTGAAAGAAATAAGAAAAGCAAATCCCTTTGCAATTCGTAAATGTTATTTTAGAACGCATTACAAGTACCTATGTCGATGGTCAAATGATTACTGCCAACTTGTATTTGCGAAACAATCGGAGACAATCGTTGCCGGCCGTCACGGTCTTCGCCGGCATTGGATCGGCTTTTCCATATACATATACATATACACATACATCGTATCTACTCATACCTATTCCCTATGCCTAATGATATTTGACACATGCGGTATATGTTCTACCTGTTCGTAGCTGACTGTATTTCACGTTCAATTTCATTTAGTAAACATGTAAATGTGGGCTTTGTTAATCTAAATCTATCGAAAAAATCTATATCGTCGTATATTTCCTTATAAATCTTTCTTCTTCTTACAAATATATCTTCGTCGTCTTCGGAAGTGGAACTGGAGCTTGACGAGGAGGTATAAAATTCATCCATATTGACTAACGTTCGCAGTTATAAAGGACAGCTCATGTGTTATTTATAGGTTAAATGGTCATTTAAATCATCTAAATGGCCATTTTTCTTCTTTTAACTAAGAGCCGATTTAAAACAAACTTTTAAGCTAACTGGCAATTACGAGACAAAATATTTCACTAAAAGCCCTTTTAAAAAATAAAAGGCCATTTAAATATATTCTGAAATCGACCGTAATTCGTATACGTAAGAAATACGTGCACTAATTACGAACGCTAACGATGATATCAATATATCGAACGCATACGTTTTGTAAAAAGCGTTCAAATAAGCTTTGCCTCTAGTAGGCCATTCCTTTAAAAACGTATGATTATTAATAATTTAAATTTGCATTAGTTGTCAATTAGACAGATGCATAGTTGACAAAAATTGCTTTGTAATTTAAAATTGATTTAACATGGTTTTTACTATACAACACAAATCATTCATGCTAGAATCTTATTTTCGAAACGGACGTAAGATTCACGGACAATGGCAGTATTCTCTTCAAGATTGTTTAGAAGAATTTAGAAATGAGTTCCCTAACGTCATCTTTGATTATGACAGTTTTCGGCACACAGTGACACATTCCGTTATGGTTTTCAGAGAAACAGGGAGTGTTAAACAGAAAGAAGGCGAAGGTCGGGCGAAAAAGCGTACAGAAGAGCTAGTTAATAATGTAAGAGAAATTATAAATAATGCACCAAGAACTTCCGTACGAGCATTATCACAACAAGTGGGTGTGTCAATTGGCACATGTCATACAATTTTGAAAAAGGACTTACATTTATTTCCATATCACATGACCTGTTATCAAGAAATCAAGGATATCGACTATCCCAGAAGAATAACGTTTAGTCAGCGGTTTATAAATAATTTTGATAATGACCTTCTTGACAAAACCTTTTTTTCTGATGAGTCATGGTTTTATCTGAATGGATATGTGAACTCACAAAATATGAGAATGTGGACTAATGAGAAACCACATAATTTTTTTGTTGAAACTGCACTTCATCCGCAGAAAATTGGTGTATGGTGTGCGATTAGTCGAAGGAGAATTATTGGCCCTATTTTTTTTAACGGAACCTTAACAGGAGAAAGGTATCGACAAGAAATTATTATGCCATTTATCGAACAGCTTGACGACGAAGAAATAACACAGGGTTACTTTCAACAAGACGGAGCTAGAGCACACACAGCAGGTGAAACAATTAATATTCTGCAGCAATTTTTTCAAAATCGGTTGATAAGTTAAACGCTGAACATGAATTTCCACCAAGATCTTGTGACATTACCCCATGTGATTTCTTTTTATGGCCATTCTTAAAGAACTCAATTTATCAAGTACAGATACCTGATCTTGCAGGCCTTCAAATCAGAACTGCTGAAAGAATTAATGGAATTGACAATGCGATACTACAAAATACTTTTTCCTCCATTAGAAGAAGATGTAAGAAATGTTTTGAACAAGGTGGTGGACACTTTGAACAATTTTTATAAAATTTTGCTTGTTTGTTGGAAATAAACATATTTCATTCACTTAAAAATGTTCGTTTTATTATTTGGACATTTGTCATTTCAATCAAATATCTCATCTCATAACCAACAAAATTCCTATTAAAATTAGTAACAAGCTAAGACATAATCATAATTTCCAAGGGCTACTTTGAGGTAAAATTTATTTGAATTCTTTGTATTTTTCATGTTTACACCCATTGTGAATGAAGCCTTAACACCCTCTGGGTGGGTATAAAAGGAATTTTATTGTAGATATATATAATTTTTTCTTGTTTATCAGTTTAACATACGGTTTTAAAAAGGAAGCATTAGTAAAACCTTGAAAACATTGATTGAAATTATTAAGAACTCAGTTTTGTTTCAAATATGCACTTCAATTTTTGAGCAGTGTACAATAGGGTGGAGCGATAATGTATGAATAAAAAAAAATGTTTGTGTTTTAAAATGCTATATCGATATAACGTTGCATTTCAATGAGTAATTTAACTTACGAAATATTACCTATTTGTAATGATGTTTTGAGGTGCCCCAACACAATTGAAAATTTAAAAAAAATTACCTATTTTTCATATTGTGATCAAACTATATATTTTATTCGTTAGGTCTTATATTTTTTATACAGATTTAAAGAAGCGAGATACAAGAAATAATGGTAAACTAGATAATTCTTCAGAAATACAATAATTATATATTAAATTGTTTTTTTGTATCAAAAGTGGGCATTTGTTGACGTGATAGTAGCCTTGCCCTGATGAAACCGTCTCGTTTATTTTTTCCACAAACTGCACTTGAAGCTTCTGTCACCACTTTGATGCAGCGCTCAACGGCTTGAGTATGGCATGGAAAATCTTTAATTTTTTGACATGTGCCGAGACCGTCTTTGACAATGGCTTTCAAGTCGTCATTAGATAAATTTAAAGTCAGAGGTGGCTCAGTTATCTCACAGTCTCGCCACGTTATAATGTCGGTATAATCTTCAGCATCGAAATTAAATGAAAGCAGTTTAAACGTTCGAATTCCTGGAGCTTTCTCACTTCTTGCTTTTAAAATTCGTCGATATACTAGATCTCGTATGATTTGCCTTTCATCTCCAAGCATAGAAATAAGAACATTTTCTGAGTGACCAAAAAATCCATTTCGTTGGATTACCTTGTCAATGACCTTCTTTATATCGGAGTTCAAATAGCGACTCAGACTAATTGTTTGCCACTAGTGCTTAGCTCCGTTTATACACGAGGGATTACATTTTATTCTAAACCACATCGGACCATAAACTCTCATCACGTACGTGGCTAATATCACCAATTTTTCTTCGGGGTCCGGTTTAGTAGCATATAATCTTAGATTTGCTGTTGTAAGCCATCTAGAGTGGTTGAGAGATCCAGGTTCAATGTTAGCTAAATCTGAAGCAAAAACGCCAGTGCTGATAGCGATCATAATATCGTACAGATATTTTTGGTGGGTACTCAAATCACCCCTGGAAATTTGAGGTAATATTGTAGGAATGGCGTTGAATTCGACTATTGGCATTGTTTCACATTTTTGTAACTGATATCCAATGGCACCTGAAAAGCATTTAGGCCCTGTAGTTTTTCCGACAAAATGTAACAACATATGTCGCAGTGGTGATTCATTGCAATGCAACTGGCAGATAAACCACTGTAATGGTTTATTCAGTTCTTCTTCCATCAAATGAATAATACCAGCTTTAAAACCTGTGTTTACTGCTGTTCCATCGCAACCAACAACAACTATTTCACCGATTTTCACCGATTTGGATTTCAAGTGAGTTAATATAGTATCTTTAATACATTTAGCAGTTCCCAACTCACATGTGACATGCCCGAAATAGTCGCTTCCTGGCTCTGATAAAACCACATAATGGTCTTCTAGTACCATTTTTCTGTAAAATTTATTTTTTTTCCGAATACTAATCAACGTTTTATCTTTTTCCCATCAAAATACATACCGCGTAGGGTTTTCTTGCGATCTGCATCCTGTAAAGCTGTTCTGACTTTAGTTCTTTCACGGCGCAACTTTGAACGATCAATAACACCACTTGGATCCTTTGGTGAAATAATGCAAACATCTTTTAACACAGAAGAAGCTTAAATTTTGTCCATTGTTCACTGTACAATCGACAAAATTTAAGAACGACATCTATTATGAACTAAACATTAAAATACCAAACTCTTTCGTACACATATGACGTCAACCGAAATGCAAAGCCGTCCAGAGACAAACAAAACTGAAGGTAAGAAAATGAGAATCCCCGCTGAGGGCGCCGTAAAGGGGACAAAATGCAGAAAAAGGAAAAGTATAAAAAGGGAAAGAAGATCGGTGCAGAAGTGTCTTTGATAATGATGCGTATATGACGCCAACAATCAAAGTTTTGCGCCCCGAGGCTCGCTTGTCTGACGTAGGGGTTGAAGCGACAGTTTGTTTGTCACCACTGCTCGCCGGTGTTGAGAGGGATCGTGACAACGTTTGGAAGGAGTTATGCGGGGGTGGTAAATAGTATGTATATATACATACTCGGATATGTACATATATATATATATATATATATATATATATATATATATATATATATATATATAACCAGCAGACATATTCACAGGGGTAGATTACTAGGGGTTTCTCTTATTCACCTTCCCTCACCACCCCCTCTTTTGGCATCAGAGTTAGGGTTGTTTTTTATATTTTGCATAGTCTCTACATATACACGTCCATATCTATATTGATCCAAACATATTGCCATATTTTCATACGAACATGTAATACACACATATATATTTCATTCTGAATCACTGCTGGTACATAATGAAAAATTATTGTGAAATGACGTTTACATTTTTGCTTGTGTATTTATGTATGTCCTTTTTTTCTCTGGTTGATTTCATTTTTTTTTTGGAACGCGAGCGACTGCAGTGACACTGCAAAACGGATTACTTCGCCTTGTTTCCTCCTGTCTCTCTCTTTCTCTAGACACATCGCGTTCCCTGCCTCTCACTCCCTCTTATATTTGTTGTTTGTTGTTATTCGATTTTATGTCGTTTGTATCTTACGGGTCTCTTTCTAGTGTTCGCGTTCACTTAGGGATGATTTACCTCCATTTCGCGGTGTGGTGGTATGGTGTCGCTTCGTTTCCTCGTTTTAAAAGGGGGCGTTAGGATTACTTTTAAAACGTACGATTCTATGATATACGCGAGTTTAATTTATTGCGAGTTTCGCGGTTTGTGTGTCTGGTAGACCGCTGAGGGTAAAACGGCGATTAGTAATCGGAAAATGATTGGGTAGAAATTACGAAAAAAATCACAAAAAGGAAGAATCGACGCAAAAAAAAATTTTCGAAATTTATAGCACCCTGTCCGCTGTTATCGTCGTGTATAGTATACAGTACGATAAATATGTTTTGGTTAACAATATGATTCGTCTAGGTGTTTAAAAAGTTTACCCTAACTCTGGTAATTTTTTGATAAATCATAAGGAATTCATACATGAATGACAGTAATGTTTCCGTTTGGATCCCGTTATACAAACCGTAATCGACAAATTTTAATTTCTGGTACGAAAGTAGCAGAGGAAAAGAGCGCGACAGAGAAAAGTAAAGAAAGACATATAGCGAGGTTACCAATTAATGTATGCAAGTACGAAGTGGGGTACAATCAAGTTCAGTCAGATTATAGCTAGTCAGTAAGTCTATTGCTTCAGAGGGTTGTAGAACGGATCTTAGAAATACGTACAAAATTCGCCACGAATATTTACAGAAAAATATTTATTTCATGGTGTATTACTTTTATAAGGATGTACAACAAAGCTTATATTTTCCGCGTATAAATAAAATGAAATGAAATATTAATTCTAAATTATGTAAAAAAAAATAAATAAATGTAACTCTTATGAAAAGAAAATAAATGAACTCTTCTCCGATAATAATAAAAAATAAATATTCTACATTAAAGGTTCAAATAATCCACCACATTGTTCTTGGCAGTATGCCAACCTATAATAAAATTCTTGGCGGACATTACTGATATGTCTCTATAGAAAGAACCGACAATTGAATTATTTAAAATACCAGCCCATACAATTAATTTTTGTGGATATCGGGTATGTACAGGTACATTGAGGTGTCTACCGGCATAATACCATTTTATGATTTGTGTCTTTTCTTGAGTTGCAAAAACATGCATGCTGAAATCGACTACGCACGTAGAGAAATAAGTGTTTTGTACACCCGGTAAGTGTTTGATAGAGAATAGGGCATGTTAAATGTGTATGTGTGTCCACCGCTCTGCTCCCTCCACTGTTTGAAAGCTGGCATCGTTGGATATAACAAGCATACAGTATATACGCAAACAGAAATTAAAATTTGTCTACGGTATATGAATGACGGGGTATTTATGAGTAAATGCCACGGCATTGAAATATGAACAACATTAACGGCTAATAACTATAGAGCGTTATTGTGTGGCCTGTGAAGAACACACTGATGTACGTGGTTTGGCCAGATTGCCACATGTACTGTTTTTACAGTGGTTTAAAGCTCCTAAATTATAAACAGAAGAACGTCTACTTCAAACCACTTTTATTTTGTCAGTTCTGACAAAAAAAAGCATATTTACATACTAATATCAGACTTCAAATAAAAACAAGCATACATGTAATAAAATAGCTACTTATTCTCAAAACAAAAACCAAAACTTTTAGTCCTAAACCATATCGCTAATAAAAACAAAGATAAAACACTTTACAATCAACAGAACAACCAGGCAAGTGAAATCTTAAGCCAAAACACTATAATCTTGTTGCACAAAATTTATTTCTGCAACAACCGCCAAGTGGTACTAACCCCATCCATAGCATTAAGCCAAAGAACTTTTTTACTTCGTTGGTATCTGTCGGTATCCATTTATTGATACGAGCATGCTTTGTTTGGGGACGAATCGGACTACATTGTTCTGTGAATCTATTTCTTTGTTTCAGTTACTATAAGATTGATGACTTCATCATAAAATATTGGAGACAATATATCAAGAGGAGAACTGGTGCATGGAATTTCCTGGTGTAGTCCCTCCTTACCAGTGAAAGGAAAGCATTTCTGATGGCCTTCAAAATCAGTCCGCCCGCCAGCAATTTCAGATGTATTTTCTTGTTTCTGGATTTCATCTTCACCAGCACTATCGTTTCGGCTATCACTCTCAGCTTCTACAAAAGTACGCGTCAAATCAAGTCCTTCACCAACATCTTCTTCCTCTGAGGAACTAGACAACTCCTCACCTGATGACCAACCAGGGTCTCTGGTAGAGTCATACGAACTAAAAGATCTTGATCGTCGGAATTTTAAAGCTCTGTGTTTATGGCTATTTCTTCTAGCTGGTGTTGTGTTAGCGATTCTGTGCGACGTCTCTTACTCATATTGGATGTTTACACCAGAAAATAAGCACGCATTTCATGATTCCTAACATATTTTTGTGCCATTCATATATGAATGACATGGCCTACTGCATGAAAAACCAGTACGCTTTTGGGGGCGCGTCATTCATCATGACAACAAAATATCTCAAAAAATGTCAAACAAAACGTCAAAAATATGACAGATAGCCTTAATGCGTAATAATATGAAGCTGTACGCCAAATTCTAAAGTTTGATCACCTTGGCCCCCTAAACGACTTAACCTACAATCCCGTGGCAGTTAACATGTTAAGTGGGGATCCACCAACCCTAACTCTACTCCACTCTTAGAATATGTTGCCAAGTATTTTATGTTTTAGCCAACTATTTCCTTATATTTCGTTGGGTTTTAAATCTCTTCATTCTATTTTGCGATATTTAGTGCCTAATGACAGGTCGAAACTAATATTCAATAAAACGAAATAGAAAACATAATCACGTCTCGTAAATTGGAGAAGGCACCTGGCCCTGATGGGTTCTCTATGGCGGCACTGAGAAATCTTGCAGGATTCGTTTTGAAAGTCTTAACTGGAGTTGTAAATGCTATCGTAAATCGTATTTTCCCTCGACTTGGAAGATGGCTGTGGTGGTCAATATTCCCAAATTATATAAGAATCTACTGTTTTCCCAGAATTATCGATCTATTGGTTCTCCTCTCCAATCTCTCCAAGATAGTTGAGTCTGTCATTTTAGAAAAACGGCACTATGAAATTCAGGGACTGAATGTTCTGCCTCCGGAACAGTTGGATTTCCGTCGTTCTCTATTTGCTGATCTCAAAGTATATCGGTTGTTCGAGACAATAAGAAAGGAATGAGGAATATTTTTCGGTTTGGCTGCAGCCTTCGATTCCGTATGGCACGACTGCCTTTGCTACATGATGACCGTCATGGGATTCAATCCGTCTTTAACTAGATTTATTTAATGAAATCCCAATGAGCAGTTACTTTTTGTTAGGATGGACGAGAGCATGTCGACGGTAAGGTCAGTTCGGGTTGATGTACCGCAAGGCTCTCTTCTTTGACCGGCGAACATTATTATATATATATATATATATATATATATATATATATATATATATATATATATATATTTAATGTTTAAAGAAATTTGTTTTTTCTTTTTTATTTTATTGGCCGTGTTTTAATATTAAAAATAATAGATTTTTATTGGTTTTAGCGACCTTTTATTGAATTTAGATGTTTGTTTGCGACGTTTCGACCTTTATCAATTCAGTCTTTTTCAAGCATATTTGTTGTTTTTTCTACACGGATACGCCACATGTGTTTCGACACCCGGGTTTCTTAGAACGAACATGCTTGTGCGGATTTTGTAAGTTCACTTACAAAATCCGCACAAGCATGTTGGTTCTAATAATAATGGTTCTTTAATTGGTTTTTTGTATAATGATCCTCAAAACATAAATCATTTGCTTCTAAAAATGTTTTAATATCTTTCTTATTATTACATTTTGTAGGAACTTTGGTTTGCTGTCGAGAATGATACGGAGCGTTGTCCATCACTATCACACTATCTTTTGGTAAATTTGGTAGCAAAGTGTCACAAAACCATTCTTCAAATAGAGATGAGGTCATATCTTCATGGTACTCTAAACTTGAGGATTTAACATTTTTAGCAGATAATAGCGGCTGTCCGATCCATCCTTTTTCTGATCCAGCATGAAGAATGATTATTCTTTTCACTCTCGAAACCGGCGCGTCCAACTGACACATACTCGAACTATCCACCCAACCTTTGCAAATTGTGTCATGGGTGTCATACCACGACTCGTCTAAATAACATATGAATCGTCCTTCCTGTCTATACCTTCTAATTACCGTTAAGTATTCATATCGAAGTTGCTGTAACCTCGGGCTTTCCATAATTGTGCGACGTTTGTCTATAGTGCCAAACTTAAAACCAGCTTTCTTTAGCGTCCGCCACAAGGTTACTTTAGAACACTGAATATTTATAAGCTCATCACTGATTCATTTATGTAAGCAGTCAAATGTAGATACAACATTTCCACTGTAGAAGGAGTATACTTGTTGCCTAATAGTATCAATTTCATACTCTTCAATTTTTCTCGATACTCCTTTGTCACTTCTTTGCTTTCGAGGCCCTGCGTTATTCTTTATTATTTTATATATTGTTCCAAAAGGCACCTTGGTTAATTGTGACGTTCGTTGAATGTTCTGGGTTTGTAGTTCGTTATTTTCTTCCATCATCCATCCATATGCTTTTTCTGTCGTGCTCCAACAGTATTATCACTATCCACATCATAATCACTAACACTTTTAGCAAAAGGTCGCCACATGTTCGTTAAGTAAAGAGAGAAAAATCAAATATGTATACAACAGTAAAGATTAACAATAAATGATAAATAGACTCAATATTAGATGTAATATATACCAACTCTCCTAACTATATTTACTTAAATTTTGTTTAATAAATATAAGCACTTATTTCATCTAAATTGTAATTTAATGACTATTTAACTATGTATAATAACTATATATTCAAATTAACAACTGTTGGTACTTATATTATTATTAAATTTTATTTCATCTAAATTGCAGTAATTACAATTTACTTAAAGTTTGTCATTGTCGTACGCAATTGGCACACACGGTATACACAGTTTATGTATCAGAGTAAATATGTAAAGTTTTTAATTTATGGAGTCCTTTATTTCCTTCATCTTAATTATAAAAGTGCAAATTAATGAATATTCCACGTGTAAGAGCATATATACTAAATTATGCGTTATGCAAATAACAGATACTGAATTAAAATTAGTTGCAATTGCAAATTGTTTCACACTGCGTGTCTTGATTTTCACAAAATAGATAAACATAAACGAATGACAAAAATGCGCCAGCTTAGTAGCGTCGACCAATAAGAACGCATAGAAATGACCACGCAAGAGAGACGAAATGGAAAACTAGAGACAGATGGAACGGAAAAAATGGTAATTACCCGACATGGAAGCTCGCTGTATGGGAAATAAAAAAGTATTCACAAAAGCTGCATATACATATACGGGCATTCGTACTGCTTTACTGCGCGTACAGTATAGTACGAGGTGCCCATATATTGATTGCATATTAAATAAAAAAAAGAGAGTATAAAAATGAAACAAATCGTAAAGTCATTTCGCTCAGACACATTGAAATTTCATACAAAAATAACTAAAAATGCTCGTCCGTTTTGGTGGAGCAGAACCGGGCACAGCACAATTTCAAAAACGAGAAACACAACCGTACACATTTTCCTATACTCATATTTCAAATGGCTATTTTTATTTGTCTGTCAAACTTTTTCCGCATGCCTGAAAAATGTTTAATTATTTTTGCGTTTCATATCGAGAGGAATGGAAGCCGGGGGGAATGAGTGAACGAGTGGAGTCCAGGGTGGCGGCAGTAGCTAGCAGTCGCAACAGCAGTAGCACATCTATATCACCGATATTTCATTTAAAAAAATGTGTCCAAACGAGCGCCGGAGAGAGGAATAACCCCCATCTACGTTCCCTAGCGCCGGCCGATGAGGCCCCCCGCCGATTCCGTCAACCCCCCATCATATATTTATATTCTCGGTGGACGGACGACTGCCTGCCCTGCCACACACTGAGAGTCATTGTGTTGTATTCCAGCAGTTGCAGACGAAAATTCAATGTGATTTTTAAATTTAATGAAACAGAACGAAGTAATCATATATGTAAAACGTTGTGTTTGCGTTTTTTTTATTATTTTTTATTTTCGTGGGGGCAATAATTTTTTAAAAGCCTAGACCGACCGCATTTTTTTTACAATTAATTTGATTAAAAAAGAAGTGAATGTGAACATTTAATATTTTAAATTTCATTTTGCATAATACATAATGTAAATGAATTCAATACCGTTACAAGAATAAAAAATATTTCTCATTTCTCAAAATTTCAATTAACAATAAAAAAAGTTTGTACTATATATCTAAATTTTTCAGTAGTCCACATTTCGTCGCTTACTTTAAAAATTATAAAAAAATTCTTAAGGGGATAATTAGATTATCTAAGAAGAACATTTATGCGGCCAGGATATGTTCTTCCAATAATGTACCGAGGGAAGCGTGGAGAACGGTTCGGGAATTGACCAATACCTCCAAAAAAAAAACGATAAAATCACATGTGTCGAAGTAGATGGCATATTGGAGGGCGACGCTAAGGTTGTCTCCGAGACACTTAATAATTATTTTACAACAATTGCTGCAGACTTAGCGCAAAAAATTAATCACGCAATTGATCCTCTATCTTATATGAAAATTAACAGGGCTAAAAATTTCTTCTTCTTCCCTACAGATACAACTGAAATTGAACATACGATTCGGGAAATAAGGAAAGAGAATTCGGGTGGGTCGGATGGTGTTCCCATGAATATTGTCCGATGGCTGCCTCCTCCGGCCCTTATGGCATTCGCTGATTTAATAAACTTGTCATTTCAGAGCTCTGTATTTCCTACTTGCTTCAAAATTGCAAAAATAGTTCCTGTCCGTAAGGGAGGATGTGGATTTGCGCCGTCCAGCTACAGGCTCATTTCCATATTGCCTGTATTATCTAAAATAGTTGAAAAGATCGCGAACAGAAGAATTCGTAACTTTATTGGGGGGGGAGGATTTATTGGTTAATTGTCAGTTTGGCTTCAGGCTCCACACATCTACGTCCGATGCTATTTATTATTATCTCGAGAATGCGTACAATTTCATTAACGAAAAACAGGTCGTCGCGACCATGTTTTGTGATTTGGCGAAGGCATTTGACTGCGTTCCGCACTCGCTTCTTCTCCGGAAGCTCGAATATTATGGGTTCCGGGGAGGAGCGAATGACTGGTTGAGATCTTATTTGCTAACACAATATGTTAGTCTGGCCTTTGGGACGGGTTGTGTGGAGTCTGGGGTCAGGGATGTTATATGTGGTGTGCCGCAGGGTTCGGTTTTGGGTCCGACGCTTTTTCTCTTATTTATTAACGATCTTGCACTGTTGGACACCAGGGCTCACATTGCATTGTTTGCCGATGATACATCATTAACTTGGCATGCTGCGGACCCGCGATCTCTGGAGGGCCTGATGAACGACGAGATTCCGATTTTTCAGAATCGGTTTAATGCTAATGGAATTACCCTAAATTTGAGTAAAACACAACTTTTAATTCACAAACACAATTGTGTAAGTGTGAATATTGAGATTGGTGGCATCACTTTAGAGCCTGTGAACTCCGTGAAGTTCCTTGGTCTGATTGTGGAGCCAGGCCCTTGTTGGACCGGGCATGTTCGTCGCCTTTCGTGTAAGCTCTCATCTGCTTGTTATGCGATTGGAGTGGTGCGTCGTAATCTGGGAGAGTCCACGGCTAGGACTGTATATTTTTCATTGTTTGAGACTCGTCTGCGGTATTGTATAGAATTTTGGGGATTCACGACCGGTGGGAATCTTCTTTCGATTTTTAGGTTGCAGAAGCGGGCGGTGCGGCTCTTGTGCGGGGCGGCAGCGGACGCCCACTGTCGGCCGTTGTATGCGGATAGTGGAATCATGACGGTTTATTCATTGTTATTATACGAATCATTCTCTATCATCTTTAAAAAGCAAAGTAATATCCAGCATAGGTCTGATATTCATTCGTATGATACACGCGGCAACCAACTTCTAAATTTACCAAAGCCCGCGACAAGTGCGAGTCGCGATTCAATAGTTTATATGGGCTTGCAGTATTTCAACAGACTGCCACTGAACATTAGGCAGTCTTCAAGCTTAAACCAGTTTCAGAGAAAATTAAAGATGCTGCTCCTCGGGCAGGTTTTATACTCGCTGGATGGGTTCCTTGCGGGTTGACGTTGGAATCCTTTGCTTTTATTTTTAAATTCTTTTTATTTTAAATATTGCTTTGATCATGTATTTTTTATTAGGTGACATGTATTTGTTTGTTTTGGCAACCTAATCATTTATTATTATGTGTTTATACTGTAATTGTATGTGTATATTGCTTACTGTCCACGCACTGTATGTGCTTATTGACAATAAATCTATTCTATTTAACATTTACAAAGAATGTTAAAGTTTGCTTATGAAATATGACATATTTTAGGATGAAAATAAAGTTCATATATTAGTTCAATAACATTGTAATTTCAGACAAAAGCTTCTTTACATAATTAAAAAATGTCCCTTTATTATAAAAAGTTAATAAACAATTTTATATATATATATATATATATATATATATATATATATATATAATAACTTCGTGACCTTGGTATGATATGGTAAACCTAATCAGTAGGCGATTAAAGGTCTGTATATTACTTCAAAATATATGTATTTAAAAAACTCTACATGTTTCGGCTGTATACGCCATATATTTTGAAGTAATATACAGACCTTTAATCGCCTACTGATTAGGTTTACTATATATATATATATATATATATATATATATACAGGTGTCCAGAAAGTCTCCTGACAAACGAAGACCGGAGATTCCTCTAATAATTTTAAGACAATTAAACCCAAATTCACCTAGTCCGAAAATGCTTCCTAAGGGAGCTAGAGTTCTTTGAAGATGGCGCCTTGTATTTATTTTTTTTTAAATTCCTCCAGAACGCTTCTATTTAGAAAAACAAAAACTGGTATGCTTATTTAGCCTCCAGAGATGAATCGATTCCATCAATTGCGAATTTCTAGTACCGGTCATGGGCATCCGTTTTGGGTAGGTCAACGGTTATTTTAAGGCATAACTTTTTTGTCTTTAACTTTTAAGCATTTGTGACACTAGGTTATTAAATTTTCAGGTATTCCAGTACTAAAATGTACTCTTACTTTAAGTCGGTAGGATACACCGTTTTATAGAAAAATCGATTTGTAAATTTTTCGTTTTTTCTTCATTAAAGTTCAATTTATTATGTACCTACTTATTTTTAGCGACGAAGTTGGCTTGGACTATCAAGGCATGGATGAAAATTAATTTAATAAATTAAAAACAAATTATTTATTACAATGGAGCGAAACTAACAAAAAAAGAACAAGTATCAAAGGTAGATTGTTACAAAAGTTGCTCGATGTGATGACCATTAGTCTCTATGCATAAGTTTACCCTTTTGCTTAGAGAACGCCGAATTCTTGCAAAAATTCCAAAGTTATTTCTAAATTCGTTGCAAGCATCTTGTATCCTTAGCCAGAGTTGTGAGCGATTTTGTATCGGAACGGAATAAACAAATGCTTTTATGTATCCCCAAACACAATAATCGCAAGGATTCAAATCCGGCGACCTTGCTGGCCAAGCAACTGGACCGCCTCTTCCAATCCAATGGTCTTCGTAGTTATTATCTAGAAAGTCTCGTACATTCCTGCTAAAGTGGGCCGGACAGCCGTCCTGTAGAAACCATAAGTTTTGCCGAATATTTAAACGCACCTCATCTAACAAATCAGGTAAAATATTTTGCAGGAAGTGTAAGCAATCAGCACCATTTAAACGAGCAGGTAATTCCACAGGTCCAAATAGATAATCGTCAACGTACGAATAATAATGTGCATTATGTACATTAAAAATTCCATTTTTTGAGAATGTAGCTTCGTCACCAAACAAAAATGTTCCTGAAGAAATCTTCATCTTGATTTTTCTGATTTTGTAACCATCTAGCGAATTCTACGCGAGCAGGAAAATCTCCTTCTAGCAGTGCTTGCACCTTTGTAAAATGAAAAGGATATAAATTTTCTTTGTGTAAGATATTTCCTACGGAAGATTTTGAAATTGTGGGGTACATGGCAGATAGTCTCCGAACGCTAATTTCTGGATTTTCCTCAACTTCCATTAAAATAACATCTTCATGTTCTGCTGTTACATCATTATGTCTCCCTGTTTCATTATTTTTTGGGACCACTGAACCTGTTTCTTTTAATCGTTGATGAAGAGCTGTAAATGTTGAGTGAGTGGGATGCTGACGATTGGGAAATTTTTCAGCGTATCTACGTTGCGCCGCTCGAGCGTTACACCTCATTTCGCCATAAACTAAATGCATATCGGCGTATTCCTCATTAGTAAAAACCATTTTTTTTTTAATTGAAATCGTGTTTGAATAACACAAAGTAAAAAATGAAAAGATAAACTTCGCGAACTGACAACAATTTGACAATGAAAAACGTAGGTTTTACTTCTGTTGGCAGTTCAGAGCTAACTATTGCAAAAAATAAAAAATTGAACTTTAATGAAGAAAAAACGAAAAATTTACAAATCGATTTTTCTAGAAAACGGTGTATCCTACCGACTTAAAGTAAGAGTACCTTTTAGTACTGGAATACCTGAAAATTTAATAATACGCACAATTATAGCATTTGGTCGGAAAATCATCCGCATACTGTAATTTAGGGAAGGATTCATGATTTCAAAGTAACCGTATGGATTGGGTTCACATCCCGACTCATTTTAGAACCATACTTTTTTGAGGAAAATCAAATATTTTTTATAATCTAGTGCACAACAACATCGATTGCATTGACTTGGTTTCACAGTTGCCTTTTCTTGCAGCGAACTACTATCTCTCTTCCTAAGGCTAAAACAAACGTAGTCTACGCATCTTCCGTTTTCGTCATTTGTAGCAATTTCAATGAGATCTGACACATGCGATTTCAATGTTCTGCACCTTACTCAAGTCTGCACGTAGTGTCATGTGCAAGTTCTGCACCTTACTCAAGTCATTGAAATTGCTACGTCCCGGTTTTCGTAGAACTTTTTTTTATTTCAACTTGTGTTTATATGTGTAAATTACCTATGATTATAATTTTTCTTTTTTAATGAATTTAGATTGTGCTATTGAGTCATAATTTATTTTATTAGTAAGTGTTTGTCATATTGTAATATATATTTGTCCTGTTATTGGAATATGAAATTCTGTTGGACAGTAAATAAATAAACTGCACCTATGCAGATCATTTGTATCATTCAGAATATAGATAGAACTTGATAACACATACAAGTTGGAATCGTATTAAAAATCAGATTTTTCGAAAATATTCTTCCAGCAACTTAGCGAAAAGACAATAAACATCCAGTTACATAACATCAAGATTTCTCTTATTTATAACTACGCCATAGCAAGACTTTTGCTTATAATTTGTTCATGTCTTGCGAATTTTCTTTTCTCATTGTAAATCTCCACCCACGTAAATACTGGAATTAGCAAAAGAAAAAAATCTGTACAATACTTTACTGTATATCAAATACAAGGGGGTTGGGCGCGTTGTCCATGAGAGAAACCTCTAGATGCGTGTGCGCCCACTTATTTACCTACATACATGCATTCGTACATGAAACGCAACAAGAGAAAGTGCCATACATGAACTTACACATGCGTGTATGTCTTCAGTAAGTTTACTATTTAATTTTCCCTATATTCCGAATCAATGTTCCCATGGCATAATGAGTACTTCGACTATTCGCTTTCGCCCTCCGCACACACCAAGCCGAAACGTAGCGTACAGGAGGGGAACGAGACGTCTGTGGAAACTGCACCGCGCGCTTCATCTGGAGTTATTAATCGCTAATCTGCAATAACCAGAACGTATGGAGGCGTACGAGTTTGTTGACTTGCTGTGTTGGGGATATTATTCAATGGATGGATGATGCGGATTTTTAATTTTATTCCTGACGACGATGTTGATGATCGTGTTGATAATGATGATGATGCGGGAATTGTTCGCTTAGTGCGGCTTGGACGGCCGACTGGCTGGCTGGGAGTCTGGTGAAATGATGAACAACGAGGAAAAAAAAGTTCTTTTTAATATATGAATGTGCGGTATTTCCAGTATGTACATACATTATGTATATTGAATAATCTGCATTTTCAAATCTGCAGTTATGAATTGAAAGCGACTATTCGACAGAACATGTAAAGGATTTTGTGCTAATTTGGTTGAATAATCCGCAACTTTTTTTTTGAGCTTTGTAATATTAGAATTTAACATTGAAATGAAAGTCCTCGTCTATTTTTGAGCACAATTTTCGGTAGAAATACGTTTATTTATGTTAGAATATATTGGTGGCTGTGAAACAAAAGTTGCTTATACGGAACCGTAAGTACAAAGAAATAATAACTGGGAATTTTTGTATTACTAATGTTTCATCCTCCTGGTTTGAAGGAAGTTCGGTATGCATCGACCGAAGTATGAGTTGAAATAATAGTTTTTGAATAACACTAATATATTTACAAATTTAGTCTTGGAGTTCCGTTAACTTAGTACTAGAGAACGGATGCAATTGCAATTTCCATAAAACGCAATCGGCAATTGGAATTGTGTATAACGTCGCTCAGTACATCCCGGCGTAATTCAATGAAGTATTTGTTTGACTTACTCGGATACCTGGTCTCGCAGCAATAACAATGGACAACCCAGATATTGTATTCGGAGAATATACTGTTTTCAGTGGTGTCGTGTACGTAGATAAAATAAATAAGTTTATCGTATTTCTTAAGAGAAATAGCACGTACATTTCTTTTCTTCCAATTATTTTCACGTAAGTGTGCATAAAATTTCGTTATTTAATTTCGTTTATTTGGATCTAGAATATTCTTACTTTTTCAGACAATGGAAGAGCGTCGTGAATGGCATCGTGAAACAATTGCGAGTTGGATTGAGGGCCATACTGATTGTATGTACATTGCCAGTGATTCCGAAATTTATTGTGAAGTGTGTGAAACGTTATTGAAAAATTGCAATAAATCAACCGTAAAACGTCACGTAGGATCGTTAAAGCACGAAAAAAAATTGAAACCGTTGGAATCTGACAATTTTAACGAAGAACTCTGTGAAACTTTTATGGCAGCTAATATTCCATTATTTAAATTGAACAATCCAATTTTGAAGACATTTCTGAAAAAATATACTGGTCGAAATGTTTCTGATGAATCAACTTTACGCAAATATTATGTTTCTAGGGGTGCTATACGAGAACAGTAGAACGCATTAGAAGCCATCTTTTAAATCAATACATATGGATAAGCGCCGACGAAACGGTGGATATGTTAGGACGCTGTGTGGTAAATGTTGTAGCTGGTGTACTACATCCAACTATTCCCTATAACTCATATGCAATAGCAACAAGTGTTATAAATAGAGTTGATGCGGAATCAGTTGCTGAAACCATTAAGGAGAATATGCAAAAAATGCTTCATTCGGACGCCACGTACAAAGAAAAAATTCTTTTATTTGTCAGTGATAGTGCTGCGTATATTTAAAAACAGGCAGACTATTGAAGGAAACATATCCTAATATGCTGCATATTACTTGTGTAGCACATGCTCTCCACATAATCTGTGAATATATCAGAGACACTTTTCCGGAGGTTGATAGACTTGTATCAGCTTTTAAAAAAGTTTTCAGAAAAGCACCATTGAGAGTAGCTCTTTTCAGGGAAAAATTTCCATCTCTGTCACTGCCTCCCACTCCAGTAATAACTAGATGGGGAACATGGCTGGAAGCTAGATAGTCTAGAGATAGTCAAAAACATTTCGTAACACTGCTAAAGGACGATGCTAGAAGTATTGTTGAGTGCAAGGAGCTCACACAAATCCCAAATTTAAAAAATCAGTTGTACTTTCTTCACGAACACTTTGGAAAATTGCCAAAACTGATCACTTATTTTGAAAATCGAAATCTCAAATTAAATGACGGATTAACCACATAAGATGTGGCTGTTAATAATTTGAAAAGTATTCCAAGTGACTTCGGATGTGGCCTTCGGCAAAAGTTTGAAGCAATTGTTAATAGAAATCCAGATTTAATTACATTGCAGCAATTATGTATGGAGACAATTCCACAAAATCTAACGGCTAAATATGAAGAAATAAAAGAATATTTCCAGTATGCACCTATAACCAGTTGCGATGTAGAAAGGACGTTTTCTATTTATAAGGATGTACTTAATTCAAAGAGAACAAAATTGACAGAAGAAAACCTTGAGAAACTATTGCTAGTCAATATTAATACTCCTTTACTCAACTTGAACGACAAAATGAACAAATAAAAATGTTCCAATTATAGAAATAAAATTAAAAACTTTAAAAATACAACTTTTCAACAAATACATATTGTCGTGGATTTTTCCATTCAGAGAGAGAAAAAGAGGAAGAATTTAATATTGAACAATATTTGAATAATTTGGATGTAAAATGCATTATTGAATTTTATGTATATTTATATTTATTGTGTTTGGATTTATATATTGACTGGCCCTGTATGTATATTATATTAGATTGATGGGTGCGGCCAGATTTTGTACTATTGAGTTCGATGTAAGAGATTTTCATGATATTTTATTTTAGAGATACCAGATCTTGCAAACCAGGTGGTCACAGAGTATAAGAAATTCATTTTTATTCTTCTGTTTTTGAGTAAAGTCGGGTTTTTTTTTTGAGTTTGCTATTATTTTGTAATAACTTGATTAATTATTCGAAAATAATATTGTTTTGTGCATTTCAAAGCAATTACGATTCTTACGAGAGTTTGTGATCTCGCTTTTGATATTTTATTTAAATTATGGTATCTCTCATGTAGTTTTTGTGTTAAAAGTGCTTAGATCGATGTAAGTAATAAAAAACACTTAATTTATATAATTGCTACTTTGATAATTTGCTTATGTTTGTAATTTTAGTGTATAATTTGCGTTAATTTTTAACATTTAAATTAGTATATGAATATTAAAGAAAATTGTCATGTTTTTTGGAATGGAGTTTTTTCTTCAAGATAAGATATTCTAGATCGTTTTAAATTCAGGTTGGTTTTTGTTGCTGGGTTTGAATTTGTCATGTTTTATTGCGCATGACTGTAAGGTTGTCACGCGTATTTGATAACTTTGTGGTTGTTGACATTTGATTTATAGGGGTTACAGTTAGAGGTCAAACTTGACAAATTTCTTAATTATTTATTAATTTCATGTTTGCTCGAGAGTCACAGGGGGTTTTTCTCTTTGTGCCTGTCATTATCATAAAGAGTCTTTCCTCCTAAGCTACTGTTAATTTTGCTTTAGCTCCCTGTACACTCAGTAAAGGGATTTTTTTTTAATTTTTTTTTTATTAAATTGTAAACAAACTAGATGCGACTTTTATTAATGCTTATTGTTTTACTTTAAATTTTAAACTTGGCCCACATCCGTGAGGATCGACCCTGGAGATATTGAGCTCAAGGAAAACGACGAGACTGAAGTCAGCCGGAAGCTTAAGTTGTAGTGTGAACCCAATTAAAATTCATAATTAAAAGCACATTCCACTGCAATATGTATTTCGTAATTTTATAGATCACCACCCGTTTGTTTTCCAATTATATAAATAAAATTAATTAATAAATATGTATTTCGTAATTTTAGATAGCTAGATCACCACCCGTATGTTTTCCAAGTATATAAATAAAATTAAAAACTTTATAAATACAACTTTTCAACAAATAAATATGTATTTCGTAATTTTATAGATCACCACCCGTTCGTTTTCCAATTATATAAATAAAATTAAATATTTTAGAAATACAGCCTTTCGCCAGTACTGCACTGGGCTTTGCGTCATGTGATAAGCGTGTCCGTTCTCTACTTAGTACAAATGCAGTATCTGGTCTTAATACTAAAGGCCGAGAAAACTGGCTAATAAATTATAATTGCTCCTATTTAGATCACTGAGACCTAAGCTGGAACTGCAGTTAAATCGAAGAGATCGTACTTGGAACTCTAGTGAGCTCTAAGAGATCTTGTTTGGAACTGTTTTCTCATTTACTTATTTTTCGGCAAGAAAGTATTGTCCTCGCCAGTTACAAGAGAGGGAGAAAACAACGAAATTGATTATACAGAAGTTTCTTACAACTATTTTTACCTTTCTTCCAAGAAAAGTATATGCTGTAGTTTCCAACGTCATCAATGTATTAAAATAAACAATATACGCCGGAAATTATTATTATAAAAACACCTTTGGCTATTTCACAATTTTTTATTAGATCTATGTCTAACATATGTTTCGGCTGTTATGCCATTGTCAAAGAGTATCTTAAAACTAACTTACAATACGTGTCCTTTTAACTTTTATACCTATTTTTTAGTGCTAGGGTGCTGGTTGGGACATATTTACAATCACGTCTATTATGGGGGTGTTGTATTGTAAGTTAGTTTTAAGATACTCTTTGACAATGGCATAACAGCCGAAACATATGTTAGACATAGATCTAATAAAAAATTGTGAAATAGCCAAGTGTGTTGTTATAATAATTTGTTAATTACAAAATGTTTCACCAAGAAGTGTCTGCTACGTCAATTAATGAAATAATAATATAACACTTTATCTATAACAGGAAATATGTCAATAAAACTTATTCTATTATACATTACATTTACAACTACTAAATGAATGGGTTAATAAGAAGGTTGTGCCTGTAATAAAATAAATAGTTTTTATGACCGTAGAAAACAAAACAACGAATAAAGAAATGTAATACCTGACCAGGCCTAGGTAATTGACAACATTAAATATATCCGAACTCCAAGAACCTTTTCTATATAAACTTTACAATATTTACAATTTAAAACTAGGATTGAATACATTAACATAAATATACCTACATGTGTTTGCTTATATTTAAATGAAACTAAAAATACAAAATTAACTCAATTTTTCCCGAACAACTAACGTAAGTACACTGTTTGAGTTTACATGGCACTAGTGCATGCAATACCTTTAGATCGTTACCGCAGTTTCGCGAAATTTCGCGCTAATTTTCAGTAACGGAAAAGCGAGATTACAGATGCGAATTTCGCGGTATTAAAAACATGCCACGAAGGGGAATCACCATCACACCAACTGTCGCACATTAGCAGGTAAATACCCTTAGTCATTCACAGTGCGTTCGGGGAATTCCCGTCAGTAAGTGACTACGCTTGTTGCCAGTCATTACGTCTCGCTTGCATTAGTAGTGATCGAGAGCTCAGTTGATTAGTCTTCAATTCTTCATTCACTTGCTACGTTAAATTAACGGAGCTTGAGATTAACTTTTTGCAGTTTTGCGTAAAGTATAGAAGCAATATAGGTAGTTATTAGTAATATATTTACATATTGAGTCGTGCCTGTGTATCCCAAAATACGGTTGCTATCACTTTTTTTGGCCGATAAAATTGTCATGGCTTTCTTTGGAGTTAGTTCTCCACGTTTGGCCCACATCTTTGATTTCTGTTTAGATTTGGGTGTATAATAATGAATGAAATAAGGTTTCCATTACAAGTAACAAATTCTAAAATCCTTGTTGATATTTGACAGCAAACACGTCTTTGTTCCGTCGTCAGTAAACCCGACACCAATCTTGCCGAAAGCTTTCTCATGTCAAGTTCCTTGTGCAAAATATAAAGCACCGTTTCTTTGAAATATCCCACTGCCTCTGTTAGTTTTTAACGTTTTCAATCGTTCATGGACTTTATCAACCATTCCTGTACTAGCCGTTTTAGGCCGTTAACTGCGGCGATTATCTTCGAAGCTGTTCCTGCTACGCTAAAATATATTTTCTGACGGTAGTATACGAAGGACAACCCTCACCCAGTGCCTCTCGTATATCATCATGAATTTCGGTAAAGGGCATGCGTTTCTTTAGAAGATTCTTAACGACTGCACGATGTTCTAAATTATCCATTTACACATAATTAGTAGCAGGATAAAATTTAAAAAATTGCCTACGAAACACGCTTTGCCACAAATTTATCAAACACTAACAGTAAACTGACAAGGCATCGGTCGTTAATATGTAATGTGTATTTCTTTTATTTCAAGGCCTACTCTCCACAAGCGCGCAAATTAATTAACCCGTCTTCGTATGTACCAAAGCCCAAAAAATTTCGGTTTTTTTTTTTGTCTAAATATAGATCCCTATTTGGACAAAAAAACTACTATATTTTTATTTTAAAATTTTTAAATAATTAATTAACAGGTTATTAATATTAATAATCTGTTGTTAGTTTTAAAAGCAATATCTAAACCATGTTTCTTAAGCAGTTTACTTTTGTTATTTGGATTTTGGGCTTACGTAACTTAACAAGCTATATTTGTTTGGTTTTTGGGTAGTTGAATATATCGTTTGTAGGGCTTTTTGTGCTATTGTTTACTAAGTAAGCTATCAATTAAATCACTCTTATAACCATTATTAAGGGCAATTTGTTTTATGATATATCAAAGGAATTTGAGTATATCAATCTGTTAAGCACGTATTACTCATTTGTTACAAATGAAACACTCATGCATTACACACATCTATATCTGTACACATGGACATACACCTCGTATTTTCCAAATTTACTTCAGCCTAAGATACGTGTCTTTGTCTAGGACACGTGTTTCTGACTGAGACAGAAACATGTGCCTTCGGCTGAAGTAAATGTTGAGAAATACAAGATGCACGTCCATGTGTGCAGATGTACAGCAGACCGATTTTCATGTGGCCGGTTAGAAGTACCGCCCTCGAGATGCGCACGAAATTCATAGGTAGGGGAACCTCTGGCATTCAGTGTTTTACATCGTTTTAAGCGATAAACACAGTAGTGCAGTGCCGTATTAAGGTAGTGAGTAATGAAGTTTAAAAGTAAATTAAATAAATGTGTTTTACACAGTCAAACTCGTGAAGTGATCTCAAATGTATTTAAATATATGCAAGAAGAAAAAACTTCAGGGGTACTCAAAATTCCACTGGATCAGTTATATGAACGCGTTATTGCCGCAACGGGTGTTTCTGAGAGAAGAATTAGACGGGTTGTTAAAGAAAAAAGTGAAATAAACGCAGGTGCCGGTTCATCTTTTACATCGCCAAAGAAAAATAAAAAAAAACCAAGCCCAAAACCGACTTAGACGATGCAGATAAAGGTGTGCTGCGTAGAACAATTTTAAATACCTTTACTGTTGACAAAATTGTGCCTACAATGCCAAACATTCTAAGAAACTTTAAAGAAACAGGATACACTGCAGGAATAGATTCTCTTCGGAAAGTAGTAAAAGATATGGGCTTTCTTTGGAGAAAAACAAAAGCCAACAGAAAGTTGTTAATGGAAAAGCACGACATTCGTCAGTTAAGAGTGTCTTATTTGCGTACCATTCAAAGCTACAGAAATTAAAAAAAGACCGATTATATATATGGATGAAACTTACATCCACAGTTCTCATACCGTGGCTACTTGTTGGAGTGACAATTCCAATGAAGGATTAGCAAGGCCTATATCAAAAGGTCTAAGACTAATTATTGTTCATGCTGGCTGCGAGACGGGATTCTTTCCGAATGCTAAATTGATTTTTAAGTCTAATACCACAACGGGACATTATCGTCACGAGATGAATTATGAAAATTACAAAAAATGGTTGTTAGAAAAATTAATTCCAAACCTGCCTCCAAAGTCTGACCTAGTAATTGACAATGCTCCTTATCATAATGTCCAAAAAGATAAACCACCGAATTCTAATAGCAGGAAATCAGTTATGATAGACTGGTTAAGGTCTAAA
Organism: Melolontha melolontha; assembly: GCA_935421215.2. Lineage (NCBI taxonomy): Eukaryota > Metazoa > Arthropoda > Insecta > Coleoptera > Scarabaeidae > Melolontha > Melolontha melolontha. The sequence goes on from OW285235.1 coordinate 234,597,832, forward strand.
AATATTTACTTCGACAATAACATGCTGAAGCCCGATTTATATAATATTATTAAAGTACATAAGCCTACATTTAAAACGTTCGAGATAGATGAAATGTTAACACAACGTGGCCATAGTGTTTTGCGATTACCGCCATACCACCCAGATTTAAATCCGATTGAGTATGAGTATGGGCATGTCTTAAACAATATGTGGCACAAAAAATGCATCATTCACTATTAGATATGTTCAACAGTTATGTGATAACTTTTTTGATGAATTTAGTGCTGCTGAATGGAATAAATGTTGTGACCACGCGATAAAGTGGGAGCAAAAGTTTTTGGACGCGGAACCTCTCATAGACGAAGTTACAGACCAGTTCATTATTAATTTGGGTGAAGACTCTGAATCGGAGAGCGAAGAGGAAGTCAGTGATAGTGATTCTGCATAACTTTTTTTATAATTATATGTATAATTTACCGTAACTTTTTGGAAACTTAGTTATTGTTCATTATTATTTCCTCCTATAATTATTTTTGAGTATTTATGTATTATTTCTTATTGTAATTATTATTTTCATTGTTATTTCCAATAATATTAGTATTAATAATATTCTTTTCTCCACGACTATTAAATAATGTTATTACAACACTCGCCTACGCTGTTCTTTTGTACATATAGAAAGTTTACAATGTGATTATAATGAGAAAGAGATTAGCATAAACATTATTTGCCAATAATTCAGTTAATTATCCAAATTAGTCTTACTTAATCCTAAGCCTTTCTACCGTTAAGTGTAGCTAACAATCTTATTCAGTCATCCCCTTAATGTGATGTTAGTACGCTATTAGCTAGTAGGTAAGGTAAGACATTTTAATTAAACATGTTACATGAAACTATGCGTTTTATTTTACTTCTATTTGCCTTAATTTAGTGAAATACAAACCATTATAAACATGTTCAACAATGTGATTTTCTGAATTTATCCCTTACTACGTCCCAATGCACGACTCGCACAAAGAGTTTGCATTTCATTTTTCCGAATACTGTCTCTATCTAACACTGACTCTTACTTGACGCACGTACAAATTCTCCCACCGGCCACATGAAAATCGGTCTGCTGTAGATGTGTGTAATGCATGTCCGTTTCATTTGTAACCAATACGTAATACGTGCTTAACGTATTGATGCATTCAAATTTCTTTGGTATATCTGTTGCCATCTGACATCGTGTTAATGGATTCAACACCTATAATCAAAACTAACATTAAACTTTACTTCACTAGCCAAACTGACGAAGTCTAGCTGAGACAGAAACGTGTCTTTGGCTGACGTAAATGTTGGAAAATACGAGGTGTATGTCCATGTGTACAGATATAGATGTGTGTAATGCATTCATTTCTTTTATGATGTTTAACTGTGTCTTCTTCAGTCTAGTCTGAAAAACTCAAAAAAAAGAATAAAACTCTTTACCACAATTAATAATCGTATCCTAAATATGCATTTCGAGAACTAAGTTGTCTTCATCAATAGACGCTTGTAGAGTGGTGCACGATTCTTTGTGTCAGCCTTACTGTGCCCTATGTTCAACACATTTATTAGTGGTTTTACCTACTGATGATGACATCTTAGTTCTCGAAATACATATTTTGGATACGATTATCAATTATGGCAAAATAACCATAATCTCAAACGAAAGACTTTGTAGTCTGAAGAAGTCTGATGAAATTGATAAAACTATTGATGAAACTATTGTTACCTACAGCGATTTAGTAAATATTTGTGGAAATCAGACAATTGTGTTTTGTATTTAATTAATATTCCGTAACTATTCTTCTGATAGAAAAGAATAGAATAAGAAAAATAAAGAAAACTTCTTATTTCAGTTTATTGCCAGTATACGATTATTATTAACCGGTTTGTATAAATATCAATTTGCAATTCTTAAACATAATTAACAGTGAGAACGAGAAAATTAAAAAAAATAACGAAAATAAATAACGAATCACTTTTTAATTAAAGATTATTAGGTTTTTTCGAAGTTGTGTTTATATAAAAATTAATTACAGCTTTTATCGTAAAAATTTCCATTTATTAAAATAACACGTGTTTGGAAAAATATACACATATATAAAGGAGTGTAGAAAAAAGAAGGAATCCTTCGGAAAAAAAAGCCAATAATTCATATATAATTTACGGCCGAACCGAAATTCCAAAAAGATTTTTATGTCCAAGAATCGATGTTTTCAAATTCCGTTTTATAAAAATAGACGCGGTGATGCCGATGAAACCCGGCATCTCGGCAGCCCGCACTCTTACATATTTTACTGTTACAACTAATAATTCTTCCCAAGCGTGTAAAATACGAATTAATATAAAAATTCTGTATATAATTTATAGACGAAAAGGCAAGAAAAGTATTATATAGGAGCCGATCATAAAAATTAAATCTTTACAAAAATGTATTCAAAGTATACATGCTGGATTACACCTTCATTTCATTATGAACAAGCTTGTAATCTTCCCAGTCAGTGTGTTGTATTCCGATAGGTTAAGATGAAGAGGAAAATAAAAAGTTATGATCGTATAAATATCTTGGAAGCGAACAGTTAAGTCAACATTTATATTATTTACTGTTAATCTGTAATGATATTTCAGTTTGGAATTTAGGTTTACTAGTATTTATATTGCCACCGGTCTCTCTTTCTTACTCTCTTTCTATTACACACTTAAACAATTTTAAGTAAATATTTGTTAGGAGAAATGGTAATTTTAATTTATATTTATTAGATCCCATGGAATCGATATATTGGAATAACAAGTTGTGCAATCACTACATTTTATTCTTCTTGATTTATAGGTTTCATTATGTTTATGAATTCGGACAATATTTTTTCGAACATGTGAATTATTAAAAACAACATCATCGTTGTATGTGTGTGTGCGTGTGTGTGCCTGTATGATTGATAAAAAAAGGTCAAGTGCATACTTGTATAAAGTACGTTGTGTTAATTTCCGGATTCGAACCGTAATTCTCATGTTTAGATAAAACTCTCAATTACTTGCCAGAAATATCAAATACATAAAAAGAAAACAATAAAATAATTTCATAAAAACATCAGTCGTAATTGATTAAAATACAAAACTACTTTCAACATATTCTTTAAGATATACAGTGTTTGAACACCCTTGCAAAATCATAGTACGACGTGTTTGAAAAAGAATTACATCTAGTTGTCCATGAATTTCTCCTATAAATTATGATGTTCTACATTCTTCAAATGAGGATATAGATTAAATGGTATAAAGGTTATCTACCTGTCGCTGACAAATTTATCATCGAGAGATATGGTGATGAAATTAATAACAAGTACAATTAGATTATTAATTTATTTAATAAAGATGGGATATTAATAAAACAACCAAGGTAAATAACTAATTTGTAGAAATTTTAATTATTATAATTTATAACAAGTGCTCAAAATGGTCCGCCGTTCTGTTGAATGCATAATGCAATACGACGAATGTTCTATTTCTCGTGAAATAAATTGCAATATTTTCTACAAATAAATACTTGTATTTGCAGGCAAGAAAAAAAACTTCGAATAGATAAATAAAATAGACGCTTAACACAAAATGTTTTCTGAAAATATCTCTGCAAGATTGATCAAAATCCAAATTATATACTGTTCTGATTATAATGAATATTTGATATGAGTTAGTACTACTACCCCAAAAAGCAATGCTAATATCTTATCCCGAAATAACAGCATTCAAAGTGACGAATCCCAAAACACACATTCAATAAGACTTTACACAGAGCTTGGATATGGGCCTTTCCATTTTAGAAACTCATCGACCGAAATCTTCAACAAACGAACACTACTTTGTAGCGAATATAAGCTATCGTCAAGTTTTATATTGTTAAGAACTTCAACAGATGCGTTACATCTAAACAGCATTATATTAGTCATAGGTTCGTTTATGTTGATGTTATTACAGACTAGCCAATCCTTAATAACTTCACAAGTCTTCCCAGACTTATAAACAACAGCATTAATTGCGCTTCTCTTTATAATGGTTACTTATCTGATGCTTGTAAATATACTTCTAGGGTTCTCCAAGGTTCCAGTTTAAGACCTTTATTATTCTTACTGTTTATAATTGATTTATGTGCAAGTTTGTCTTCTGCCTTGGGTTATGCTGACGATATTAAAATCTTCAATGTAGTGTCAAGTGATGCCGATGTCAAACATTTGCAGGAAAGTATTGATTTTATCTTTAATTGGTCTAGTGCCAATCACTTGACGTTGAATATAAATAATGTTTTTTTCATGTCCTTTACTAGTAAATTAATACCTATTCCTATCTCCTATTCTATGAGCGGCCATATACCTTCTAGACTTGCTTTTGTAAGGGATCTTGAAATAATATTCTATCACTGCTTAAACCTCAATCTGCACGTGAAAAACATATGCCTTCTAGCGAGTAAAACATTAGGTTATTTTCTATGACCTACCAAATTTTTTAATAACGTCGATCTCCTCAAAACGTTATATTTTGTGTTTGTTGTGAGTAGGCTTGAGTACGGACCTGTTGTTCTGCTATTTGGTATCCCTTTTACGATACTCAGAATGTGGCTGCAGCGAGAATTCAGCGTTGGTTTTTGAAGTATCTGAGTTTCAAAACATCTGGCATTTATTCGGATTGTGGAATTGACTATTCTTTTTTGCTGGATCAGCATGACGTTCAGTCATTGTCTGATCGTAGGATGCTACATAGCGCAAGCTTTTTATATAAATTAATCAGTGGTCGGATTTGGTTTATGGGGTTGCCTTCGTGTTTCGCGCATTACTTTCCGTCAATCTTCCTCATTTGCACATCGCACTTCAAACACACAATCATCTTTTGGAAAGCTAAATTAACGCGTATGATATATGATATACTTCGATATTTTTACTGGAAACCGGCGTTAGGGGTGCGTTGAGGATGAAGGCTTCAGTTTTTCTTTTGTTTTTAATTTACATTGTTCTTTGTGTTACTTTATTATTATTATGATTAATATTATTATTACTAACTGTTCCCAGCATAGGATTAATACTTTAAATAACTCGATTTAAAGAATTATCAGTGAGTAAAGACATAGTACCGTCAGCATAGTTAATTGTGAGGCACTAACGATTAAGTCCACGGTCAAAGTAATACATATTGTTAAAACAGAAAAAGAAATAAGATAGGCGCGAGGATACTGCCTTGTGGAACACTTCAAAGATCATTCAAGTAAATATTATTACCAATGATAACAAACACACGGATATGTTGTCAAAAATTTCTTTATACTTACAAAAGGCTATATAAACAAAATATTAAAACAATTTACAAATTTCCACCAACAGCCAAAAAAATTTTAGATATATCTTATTAGATGCATTGTAAAAGCTAGCTTATGTTACACTAGTGCAATATAGTATAATTATAAATTCGTACTCTTTATCATTAGAACTAATAACTTAATTATAATATCAGAAATGATACATTTTCAGCTTTGAATATCGAAATATATTAAAAATAATTTAATACAATCAACACAGGAAAAAGCAATAATTAATACCTATTATTCAAGATTTACTGCAGGCGCAAAAAAAACGATTTTTTTCACCTATCAATTATCTCACCGACATGAGAAGAAAGACATACTTTGCAATATCCCCCAGGCCAGGTGTAAACGTTGAAATTTCTTAAGATCAGCAATTTATCACCTTCTAATTTCACATTAAAACTGACCACTACACGCTCGCTATACTATTTGAACAAGTCGCGTTGAACGTACTTAGCAGTAATGCAAATGGACGTTTTCTATGCACTCAGTGTGTATATAGGCCAAACAGATAAATCGTGCGAAGTGTATTAAGAACAAAATTATGTAAGGCGGACATTACTGTAATAAACAGATTGAGAGTAATATGTATCAATTGCGAATGCCTGTATTGTTACATTTTCATAAATATGATGAAACTGAACGGCGGAATAATGACGCTATGATAGACATTAAAGATAGAAAAACGTGATAACGTATATACAGCTTTGGCTGTAGATAGCTGTCGTCTATGAAGATGTTCATGATACATTAACATTGGAACATATTGAATACAGGCACACAGCCCTGGATAATTTGGCTAATTTAGTTATACTGAGTGAGTCGGGAGGCACGGACCAAACTCTACGAGTGTATTCTTTATACGTGAAAATAATGTAAAAAAAACTCTGATTTTTATTTGTTTTCAACTTATAACGTAATGAGAAATTAGTGAAAAGTCATATATATCCCGGAACGTGTGGACGCATATCGCTCTTATTGGAGCTTGTCAACACACGGTATCCCGGAGACAGACATGACTTCCACTTCTATACTTCGCATATATACAGTTAATATATTGAACTTACTGCAAATGAGAACTAATAAGTATTCACTTTACATCTAAATGTCGCCTAATGTGTTGCGTTAATTTCTACAATGCCAAAAAAAATATATTTTATCGTTTTATTGACATCACTTATAAGATTTTTTTGGAACTATTTTGGAGGTCTTCTTACCCACCACTCTTACACATGTTTTGAAGTTAGCAGCCTGATAATGTAACCGAAAGTTTCCAACTGTCAGAGATTGCGTGAAAATACCATAAAAAAAATAATAATATTTCACATCTTCTTACGAGTTTATTAAAAGAATATGTTGGTTGATATATCAAAAAGACGTGCAAGTGGTGTTTTAAGTTATCAACTAGTACGTATAAATAGCAGGAGCTTTCGAAAATTGGCTAGCTGTGCTTGCGTCGAAAGTATACAAAAAGTAAGGTTATTTAATGGTACACGTGCCTCAAAAACTCTATATAGAAAAGTTGTTCGTTTTTGGGTCCTCTAAAGGTTCCCTTACTTTTTTTTACACATATATTTCTCAAGCAGATTCTCGACAAAATCCCATATTAATATAAAATACTATAGCAAAAACTATACCTACATCATACGTAGTGAAGGTTGGTGGTACATTCTCCCATTAGCGTCACCAACAAATCAAAATGAATATCACGGGAAGTATTTGATAAAGTGTTATAATAAGTACAAATTCTGTAGAGAAGTGATTTAATCATCATATTAGTGTTCGGTTTATTGCAGTAAAACATAAACGTTGATCTGGAACCCAGACGAGGCGCAATAAAGTTAAGTTGTTCTAAGAGTTTCGACGAGTCCAACCGATGGTTAACTAGGTCATATAAAAATTTTATGCTTGCTAGATTACGACGAAGTTCCAGAGAATCAACTTTATATAAATTGAGTAACACTATGGCTGAAAACAGGAAGTTTGTTGGACTTGTTCAATTGCATTAATATGACGATTGTAGATTCGGGACCATATTACTGATGCGTACTCCAGCTTAGAGCGCACAAATGAAAAATACAATGGTAAGAAATAAAGTTACGTGTATGTCTTACAATGAAGCCTAACATACTGCTATGGACTTTTCCCCGCAAATATTTTGAAAAGTTTTATTATTTATCGTTGTACATTTATTTTGGATGCCAGTGTATAATTTTTGAAATATATTATCCATGAATGTATTTTTATTTTGAACTGATATTTATTTTTGACTAGTGTAGTTGAAGCATGCCAGATTTGCTATATCCGTATTCAGACACTATTGTACACTGAGTTTAGGAGGTCGTGTGTTAAGAAGATAAATCTTTATCTTTGTTTTAAGTAGCAGATTTAATTGTGTATGGTGTTTGATTTCAATACCGATTTATTTACGAGTGTGTAGAACTCGTAATTGTTTAATTAGTGGCTTTCCAATTCAATTCCAATTCCAATTCAGGGAAAAAAAATATATTTTTTTTATTCTAAGTAAGTAAAAGATATTATCCTTATTATCATTAATATAATCATCTTGTATGTATTGAGTTGTGTATTTTACCATTGTGGTAATTTTGATATATATATATATATATATATATATATATTTTATTTTTAGTTATATGAATTAAATGACAAAGAACGTTTTTTAAAATTTCTATAAAAAATTTCTATAACGTTTTAATTTTGTTCGCTTGGATTCAAGGGCATATTTTTTTTCATGTGGCTTGCACATGCGTTTAAAGTTTGTTTCCGGCTGTCATATTAAGTTGTTTACTAAGGAAGTTTAATTATACGCTACGGTCATTTTCATATAATATTTTTACCTTAATAATATTGTTTAATGACGCAATATTTATCTTTATACTCTATATACATGAAGATATTTTTTTTTATTTTTTGTATTAAAGTTTCATTTAAATTTATTGTGATTTTCTTTTTACCTTTGTTTAAACTCTTTTAATGGCGCTTGATAAATTTTCTAGAAGAGAAAAACCACGTTTTCCAATATGAACTGAGGGAAAGGAAGTCTCATTGTGAAAATAAACTGTCTGAATATACTAGCTGGACAGATTGGTTGTGAATTGTGAATTAGCAAAGTACAACATCACAATTCATACCAATACGTAAGCATGAAACAGTCATGGCGTTGATATGTTCAGCAAATGTAAGTTGGGAGTCAAAGATTATGCCCAAATCTCTCATAGATTGTGCACGTTGAATAACTAATAAGGCTACAAATGTTAGAAAAAGTGACCAAAAATTTGTTTCATTAGATGCAGTGTTTGAAGCGCGATCGTGGAGCCTATATGGATGAAATCATGTACCATTAATAATTTCATGGACCAAGCTTTCAACAAAATAGAAATTAACCCTCTATCTTAGCATTTTGTTGTTCTTATTTCGATTTAAAAATTATTGAAAACACCTATACTTGAGTTTATTCATAATTAATTTAAACAGGGCAAGTGCTGCAGCAGTTGCCCTGCTTAGCTCATGATCGTCACCGGGGAAACTTCTTCTGGGACAGTTTTCCTATGTAGGCCATAGCTCCGCAGTCGGAGAGGTCAGTATCTGCTAGTAACTGCAGTACTATACAAATATTTTAATATTGGTATTGTCCACTTAAATTTGCGAATATATAATGTTTACACAGAGTATGATCTAACTATATACAAGCTGTCCCGTATCGTTATGTTCAAATTTTAGGAGTGTAAAGTAGACTTTATTTCAAGTAACAAAAACGCAAAACTTGTATATTCATTTTTATTTGTTTCAAAGTTACAGATCTATGAATGTGATTATCAGAACATGAAAAAAAAATGTAATCCTAAAGTCAATACAAACGATTTTATTTAAAAAAAGTTATACGATTCAATAACAGGCCAGGCCTGTGATTGTTAACGTCGCATAATAAATTGTTATTCTAAAATAAATAAACACGTGTCGTAGGGTATACAGTAATTTCTTGGAGATCTACAAAAAAGAGTGTTGGAAATTGTTTTATGATAAAGAAGGTTCTTACTTATTTCGTAAGTGCTGAAGCATGAATATCATACAATAAACAAATGTTCACGTTAACGTTGCAGTTTTTAATAAAGAATTACATTACGTTTCAGTTAATACAACAGCTTATTAGTGAGTGGAGACGTTTTCTTTATTCAAAATGCCTTACCGATTTTCTTGTCAAGAGTATGCGGACATGCATTTTGTGTATGGCTACTGTAACGGCAGTGCACGTCAAGCAATTATTGAATACTGGCATCAGTTTCCCGATAGGCGCATTCCTCATTACAGAACGTTTCTGGAAGTACACAGACAATTTCGGGAATGCGGACTGCGTGATTATCTTCTCGACCGAGAAGTAAATTTGCCAGCAGACTTAGAGGAAGAAGCAGTAGCTACTGTTACAAGGGATCCAACTCTCAGTGTACATCGAATCGCTAGACAACTAGGAGTGCCACGAACGACAGTCTGGCGAATTTTAAAACGTGAAGGCTTATATCCATATAACTATCGCAGGGGCACGGGTTGCTTGAGGCAGATCACTACGCACGTCTAGTTTATCTACCTGGATATGAACACAGTGACTACTTCATTTCAATTTCTGCAGAACAGTCCTCTTGACAGATGAATCTACAGTCCTCTTGACAGATGAATCTACGTTCACGAGAAGTGGTGTTACAAATCTGAGAAACCTGCACAGGTGGCCATCAGAAAATCCCAAAGCTATACGTCCATCTAAATTTCAACATGAATGTTCTATTAACGTTTGGACGGCCCTAATAGATGACTTGTTGATTGGTCCTGTCGTTCTTCCTGGGAGGTTAAACGTGGACAATTACCTTCGATTTTTTATTGCCGAACTTCCAGGTCTTTTAGAGGATGTACCACTGAATGTTCGACGAAACATGTGGTTTCACATGGATGGGACACCACCACATTTCGGAATTGCTGTCCGAAATTGAGTTAACGTCAATTATCCAAGATGGATTGGTCGAGGTGGTCCTGTTGCATGGCCCGATCTTAATCCCCTTGACTTTTATTTATGGAGGTACATGAAAAATTTAGTCTACGCGTAAGTTTCGAACACAAAAGAAGAGTTGTTGGATCGTATTCCGTGGCTGCCGAGCAAATCCGATAAAACAAATATGAAATTCGGATAAGTACTTCTTCTGTTGGCTTACGGGCACAAGCCTGCATTCAACAAGGAGGTGAACATTTCGAAAATATTATTAATTGAACTTTTTAAATAAAATCAGTTTTTATTGAGTTTAGGATTACATTTTTTTTCATGATCTGACAATCACATTCATAGATCTGTAACTTAGAAACAAATAAAAATGGATATTCAAGTTTTGCGTTTTTGTTACTTGAAATCAAGTCTAGTTTGTCTCCTAAAATTTGAACATAACGATAACACTTGTATATAACGATAGCTTTGTCTATTTATGAATGTACATGAACGTAAGTGCAAGCATACACCGATACGTGTACACATGTATACATATATTAGAACAATTGCACTGATCAAGACAGTCAGCCAAATGAACAAATGAGCTTCCATTTCACAAACGGGAATGGGTAACACTGATCAGGCCATTCGTCGGACATTGCGCGTCGACGATCCTATTGACAGAACAACAATAATATAATAACAGAAACAATGAGGATTCCGCACCAAGTCGATAGCTAATAATAATGTCACTGATTCTCGGTCGCAGGTTGGACATTTCGATGTTGTCGTGTTATGCGAATCTGCTAGGTGAATATGCGTTATACATGTTGCATTCCTAAAGCAGTCTGCAAATAACATCGACGAGGGTAGCGAGCCTCAATACATAACCCGAACTATACATACGTATAATCGGGGAGGAGAGAGAGTTAGTTGTTCATTCCTCTGACTGTTTTCCCGGCTGGTCGGTTGCCCACGAATAATTGGCCTACTAGATGGAAACGGGAATTGATGAGACCCACGTTTATAATAGAATCAAATTCTCGACTAAAATATGTCATGCATGAACTGCGTCTTAATATTTCATGTGCAATTCTTGTTCGAGCCTGAACAACATTCGATAAAATATGGGGAAACAATGATTGTGTTACTGATAATGCAGCTGTATTAAATCCTGTTCTTCCATAGCTGTAACAATCGGGTAACTAACTTTTAATTTTCATATAAAAGATGATAATCGATGTTTAGCTAACATCAAGTGCAAAATACAATAATTAAAAATGTTACAAAAAAACTTATCAGGGTTAAAGTAACGAAACCACCTAACAAACAGAGCAAAACAAGTTTCTAGAAACAAATCTGGTTTGAACCAGTAGAACTAAGAGATAATATCTTATCAATGAAGAACGAAGGAAATAAATGGAATAAAAAAGGAATTAACACAAATAATAGCAGAAACACATAACTTACCAGGTTTTGACCACATCCCAAACTATTGATATAAACACCTTACCGTAACACACAAGTATATAGTGCAATAAATTCACCCAACACAATTTTCCGACTTCATTAACATACATCGAACCTAAAACTAATGATAGAGAAAATCCAGCAACTGACCAATTACATGCTAACCAACGTAACAAATAAGATATAGGAACACATCACTATAAACAACAACCTAACAGAAGAAGAAAGAAGTTGTATAAAAAACAGTAAATATTAAATAGCAGCGGACTGTTTCGGGCCTCCAGAAACACCCGAGGAAACGGTGAAAGTGGAGAAACAAAAGCTATTATAACACAGGACGCAAGATGAGCCATTGCAAGGATAGAAAACTATCAAGTTAGTTATGCATAAAACGAATCCAAACAATCTCAGTTTGGATAATATAATATGTTGTGGTCAATACTGCTGAAGATTTTAGCGAAATCGGTATATAGACTTGATTTTTAGAGTCCAACAGTGGAACTGGTATATTATATAATTTCAGGTAAAGTAATTAATATATATGTAGAAGAGAAATCTGGCTTTTCGGGTTTCTTCCGCATTGTTGAGGTCCTTTGGTTCGGAGGTTCGGAGACGAACCATTAACTTCGACGCTTCAATGCTCTCGCTGCCATCTTCTTCTGCAGCATGTGTTAGTCCGATCAACACACGTTCCAGAAGAAGATGCTAGCGAGAGCATTGAAACGTCGGGAAGTTAACAGTTCTCCGAATCAACAAATCAAAGAACCTCTACAACCTGGAAGAAATCTTATTTAATTTGACATAAAACAAAAATTATATCAACACTACAATACAAATAAAATAAATATCACAAAAAAAAAGAAAACAACCCCCAAACTACTTATACCTTATATAAACAACCTGTCAAAAAAAGTAAACAAAATCTTAACACCATATAACATAAAAGAACTTCACAAAAGATCAAATAATCTCAAGAACCTACACTCAAAATAAAAGACAAAATACCTACGTTAAAGAAAACACACGTCATTTATGAAATTCCATGCAATGACTGCGAAGGCGTATACATCGGCCAAACAACATAATATCTACAAGAACGTTTAAATGGACACAAATCTTCAAACAATAATACAACCTTTAAAAAAGGTGTATAACCCCTTACCCCCTTACCACAATTATTAATCGTATCCTAAATACGTATTTCGACAACTAAGTTGTCATCATTAGTAGGTAAAACCACGGTGGAAAAGGAAAACAATGATAGGATACCATTTTTAGATACATTACTTATTAGAAATAAACATAAAATAGAAATCGATATTTTCCGGAAAAAAACCAATATTAATAGATTCATCATCCCGGATTCAAATCATAGTTTTCAACATAAGACAGCTTCCTTTAATTTCTTAGTCAATCGGCTACTAAATTTTCCGTTAACAAAAGAGAGATATGAAATAGAACTAGATTTCATCAAAAACATCGCGAAGTATAATGGCTTTGACCCAGAAATAATCAATAAATTAACTAGAAAAACCAAATTAAATAAGACAATCCGCGAATCCACAAGTTTAGTATCTCAAATTAACCAGGAGAAAAAGTACGTGTGTTTACCATACTATCCTATCACGAAAAACAGTGAGTTGTTAAAGAGTTGTTAAAGAACATGTTCTCCAAGTTGCATTTCGGTCTGAAAATACCATCAAAAGCCTCTTAGGGAATACCAAAGATAAAGTTAATTTCAATTTGAAATCAGGTATATACGAAATTAATTGCGGTTATTGTAATTTGAAATATATAGGCCAAACGAAACGATCAATAATAACTAAGTTTAAAGAAACACATATCACATTATGTCGATTAAAGGGTTAAAACTTGTCAAAGCCATTAACAATCCTCGAGATCTTGACGCATATGAAAGCATTCATATCGTTAAAAATAAAGAATACATCATTAATGTAGATAAGGAGGCGATATTTTATTCTATATCTATATCTATATTCTATATCTCTTTTCATTCTTAGAAAAGCGGTAGAAAGGTTGTAGAACCGCAGAAAGAGAATAAACACATGTAATTGCCGCTTCCTTAAGAGAGGTAATTTTGTCATAATTTTTAGTCGATATGTTTGTATTTTTAAGTCAGTGTATACGTGGACGCCGTGTAAAGTTGTTGCGTGATCAGATGTGCTAGCTTTACTGTGCTCCATGTGCGACACTTTGATTAGTGGTTTTACCTACTGATTATGACAACTTAGTTGTCGAAATACGTATTTAGGATACGATTAATAATTGTGGTAAGGGGTTATATAGCTTTTTTTAAGTCTTTACTTAACCACAATCTCCAAAGAAAAGACTTTTCACAATAATACAGCCATTAGAACATATCAAACAAGCAAAACACACTTTCAGTTTCGATAAAACCGCAATAATTACATCTGAAAAAATAACAAAACAAGATATATACAATAAAGCATCCACATACAAAAAAAAATACATACTTAATTAATGACCGAACAGATTTAGATAACTTCTCAGCAATATACCTACTCATTATATAAACACAATATATAATATAACATGTGTTCATTTGAAAAGTCAATCTAGGTTACTTTGAAATTTTGATAGAATAAGATGCATATATATCAGTATGTGTTTGTTGTTTCGTAAACGTAAATCCAAATGACATTTGATAATGTCGATCACATTTGTTATTTATTTGTATGTATGCAACTGTCAAAATATACAACTTCGTAGGTTAAGTAGTAAATTTTAATTTACGACATACTTCAAAATGTTCTCAGTAAACCACATGCTACTAGATTGACTTTTCAAATGAACACCCGTTATATATATATTATATATATATATATATATATATATATATTATATATATATATTATATATATATATATATATATATATATATATATATATATATAATAACAATATGAACATCACTTAAATAAAATAAAACAACACATGTCCGAGAAAACTACCCCCCCCGGCAAAGTGTTAACAAAGCTAACATTATTACCGCCCGTCAAAATAAACACATGGGCGAAAAAATCTACCTGCTAAAATAAGTTTAGTTTTGTTTGCTATGCATCTGTCAGTCAGATTATTTATAATCATTTTGTCGAATACTGTAGGTGTATTTGAGTGGTAATTCATCTTATATTTTCATAGCTTTCACACAATTTAGTTTCATAAAATCCACCACAATACGCTAATATATGTTTTAAACGTGTTTTATAAAATTAAATTAAAACAACTCGAACAGTCAGCTCGATCATAATTTATAATTACTGCCTTTATAAAAGTCATGTTTGGAAAAACACAGATTTATATATAATTTCTCTTTATCGATATTTAATTCTATCAAATAAAAATTTAAATTAAATTATGATTACCAATAATTTCATAACCTTGATCTTGAATACAGAATCGATATATTAAACATATTTATTAAAACGTAATCATTTATTTTGACGTATACAATTCAGATAACGATAACACAAATATATAGATTTCAATTTGTCTGAATCTTGTACACAAACACAAGATTGAAATATTTTCTATATACAAGGCGCTATTAAGAAGTTTCTGACCGTTTCTAGAGAGGATAAAAATAATTGAGAGAGTAGGTAATAATCTACAACGGTTAAATTTCGAAAATAAAGTTCATTTTTTAAAGACAAGTGATTTATCAACCAGTAAATTGTTCTTTAAAATATAGCACGACTTTTGAAACTTATTGAAAGTTTAACCACGATATTCTATTTTGTTTTGAAGAATTTAATAATTTATTTATCCACAAAAAATAGAAACAAAAGTGTAATACTTGCATAGTTCAGGAACTTTGCAATACTGGTAAAGAATCCCATATAAAATTTTAAAAAATGTGGGTTGAATTCGCGAAATATTAATTTTATTTACATTTACTATTTGTGGGGAGGGGGACTCCAATTATATAAAAATAATTTCCGCTTATGTTATTTCAGTTTTATTTAAAACAGAATCAGAAACCGAATAAATTTTTATTGGTATCATTGTGTTTGTAATACCCGGAGTGTATATAATACCATTTCCGGAAATGATACATATTCACAGACCTTTTAAATATACAAATATAAAGGTACCGTGCGATATACAATTCCATTCTATCAAATACAAAAAATACAGATAATAATAATCGTTGGGCAAACGTTATAATAGAACATTTACCATGAACTATTAAACACAATGATTATGCTTGAGGTCAGAGAAATTTAAAGTTCATAAAAGTCGTTTCGAATATACGGTAATTGTGGCAAATGCAAAACGCTCTGTGTTTTACGCGTTATGTAATAAAATAAAAACGTAATTGTATTAATGTTAAATGATTTAAAGAAGTATTAGTTCTTCGATGCTTTGATACAATTATAATAAACCAAGAAATATATGACAACTCAAAATGATTATGGACATTATTAATGGACAAAGTCATAACAACGAAGTTTACAAGAAGATTCCACAAGAATCACATTAATTCTTTAATATATTCTAGTGTCCATGAATGAAAAAGACAACGTATGGAAAATGGAAAGATGCAATTATATAAAGTATGAATCCAAAAAATTGTAATTCAATTACAACACGAACGCCAAAATTAAAAATCAGCTGAAATAATATATGTATTATAAGACCAAGCAGAGAAAGCTCTTATTACAGCCGAGCATACAGTTGAATGTGTTGTATCGGTTGTATCAAAGCTGTACAGTTTGGTGGTAAAAACAAAGTGAATATTTTTCCATCTTTACTAATCAATTACTCTTCGGAGCAGTGACATGGTACATTGTCAATCAACAGTAAGGCTTTTTCAGGAAGATGTTTTTTTTTAAATTTCTTCACTTGTTTGCAAAACGAATTGTGGAATCAATTCTTTAAAAAACGTAAGTCATTCATGCATTACTAGTAAAGACGTATTCCACAGGTAAAGTTTTGTTCTTGAATGCCCTTGGATTTTTTGCTTTACTAATAACAAGAAGCCGAAGTTTCTGGGTACCATCACCATTTGCGAAAACTAGAAACGTGATTCGTTCTTTGCACGAGTTTCTGCCGTGCGCCGTTGTTTCGTTGCTGCGAACCAAATTTTTCTCAGGCAATAACTTCCAAATGAGGCTGGACTCGTCAGCATTACAGATTTGGCAGGGAAGAAGATCGTGAGCTTCTGTTACTTACCTTAGTTTGGCAATAAAGGGAGCTACAGTAGATTCATCATTTGATAATTTCTCCCCGCAAATTTTAAGATGCCTGAGGTCATGTCTTTTTTTTAAATTAAGAAGCCAGCCTCTGCTTGCAACAAAGTTATCTTTTCTATAAATATTTTGGTAAAGTTGTCGAGCTTCTGCACCTAGTAACGTGTGTTCATTTGAAAAGTCAATCTAGGTTACTTTGAAATTTTGATAGAATAAGACGCATATATATATTAGTATGTGTTTGTTGTTCCGTAAACGTAAATCCAAATGACATTTGATAATGTCAATCACATTTATTATATATTTGTATGTATGAAACTGTCAAAATATACGACTTCGTAGGTTAAGTAGTAAATTTTAATTTACGACATACTTCAAAATGTTCTGAGTAAATCACATGCTACTAGATTGACTTTTCAAATGAACACCCGTTATTTCAAACGAAATAGGAATATGTTTGCTTGGTTGTTGAGTAAACCAGGAATACAATTCTCTTTCCATCTCCGGATATTGTGCCTGACGTAAGGTTTTACGACAGCCTGACCCAGATTGGCAAATTCCAATAAATCTAAATCATTGATAAGTAAGTCTCATCATCAAAAGGCTTATTCCAAAATAAACTAATCTTACTTCCTTATTTTATCCTCATTTTTTCTTACATCGGAAATGGTAGACGTTCCGATGCCGTACTGCAGAGCAAGTGATTTACCACTAACACTGTCTTTTAGTTTGTCTAATACTTCACACTTTTGTTTTACAGTCAATGTAATATGTTTACGTTTTGCACACTAAACTAAGACAAGTCTGACCGTCAAATAATCAAAATATAAATATAAATAATGCGTTTGGGTTCCGAAACACGTTCAGACAAGTTAGAACCGATAGAACTGATGACCATGCTACATAACGATCGCAAATCCGGATTATCGAATCATGCGGTTCGGATTACAAGTTACATAATTTAACCTTGGTGTCAGTCCGGACTACCAAAATATCCGGATTATCGAGTCTCTACTGCAGTAATATTCATATCTGTAATTTGTAAGATTAATTTAATAGTGATTCCAATTTTTTTAATAAAAAAATTTATCTCGAACAGATGAATAAATGAAAAATATATCAAAACCATGTATCCACTGTAAATAATTTCAACAAAATGTGTCGTTGTTACTACAGAAATATAGATATTTATATATGTACACGAAAAGGAACAGATACGTTTTTAATTGTAAACACAAATCGATCCCGATATCGACTCATATTGAATAGTAAATTAAACACTAAAACTGCTATCATTTCGTATGCAGCAATAGGTACATACATATTCGTGTCTATGTATGTTATATTCGTTTGTGTAGGCAACAATTGAAGTGTTTTCGTATTCACTGTGCCTGTCGTATTGTCATTAAAACATATTGAGTTATTTTGTGATAAAACTTAACATATTTAGGATTTAATAACTGTTTTGTATGTTGATGTAAATAACTGGAATAATCGGTGAAATACATGTACATTGAAAATATATATTAAGTAAAATGTATCTAGATTATGAATAAAGTTATATATTGCGATATGTTTTCGTCATACTGATGTAAAATGTAAAGAAATACAGTACCTTAATTCTTATTTAGAATAGCGTATGATTTAAATATATATATATATATATATATATATATATATATATATATATATATATATATATATATGAAAAATTTTGTGAAAAACTTATCTGCGCGGAATGTGCATTCTCATGTGGTTCTCATACACATGAAGTTCATATATATATATATATATATATATATATATATATATATATATATATATAAAAAAATAAAAAATTGTTGGGGAATCCGGCAATAAAAACCTTTAATTAGTCAATTAGAGTCCTTTATTTTATACCTTATATTTCGCTCTGTAGATTTAGAGCTTCATCAGAGGTCACTTTAATCAAAAGAAAATACAACCTTAGCTAATTTAGTCTACTAATTATAAGAAAGATCAATACTTACAAAGCGAACTAGTTTTTTTTTTGTGGGAGATATATACATTTTTCAAAAAACAAAACCGTTAGAGAACAAGAACAAGAACTCCACGTAATACAAACAAAACGTCATATTAATTAAAAATTGTTTCTTTAAAAGCTTATTGTTATTACATATTAAAACCATTTAAAAAATTCTTTTTTCAGCAAACACATTAAAAAAAGGAAACACGTAGTAAGGAAACTACTTGTCTTGATTTAAATTACATTTTAACAACTCAAGTGTTGACACGGTAGTGTATTGAATTTTCAAAACCAATGTCATAGTCGTATATGCAAAACCGATGAAAAAAGTACAGAGGTGAAAAACAACCAATGTCAAGGTTAACGATATATATACAGATGTTCAAAAGTTGCGTGCTTAATTTCAATAATGTGTTGCCTTACAACAGGTTAAACTTAATTAAAAAGAATTGCAAAATTAAAATTATAATTATCTGAAAAAATTGCGGAAGGACAAATGTGTTAAATGACATCAATAGAGTTAATATTCTGTGTATTTTGGTGAATTGAGTTTTTGATATTAGAAAAGGTCAGCAAAAAGGCATATATTGCGCTTAAATTATTTGTGTCAGATCTGAAATTCATAGCGTTAGTATTATTTTTGATCTCAACCATCTCCAAAAACTCCCTACATTTTAAACTATTAACTGTCTGGAGGATTTTAACATTCTCAAAATTTGGGTTGTGGTTGTATTTGATCATATGTGAGGACAAAGCACATCTGCTCTTCCCAGTTCGAACGTCGCTTTTATGTGTGGTAAGTCTGGTTTTTAACCAAGTTGAGGTATGACCTATATAAACTTTGTTGCATTCATTGCAAGGAATGCTATATACAACGTTCGACCGGAAAGGCAAAGGTGTCAAGTCTTTAGTTTTACTAAAATAAGTGCGTAACGGATTGTAGTTATAGAAACCCAATTTAATATCGTCTGTGGCGAGGACGCTAGAGAGCCGCTCCGACACCCCCACAATGTAAGGAAATCTGTAATATTTCACAATTTTTGGCTGGTCTTTGTTGGTAAGGTCTGCGCTCTGACCGTAAGTAGCTGGTGTGGAAAAAATCAGTCTACTAATCAAACCCCGAGGGTAACCGTTGTTTGCAAACATTCCATCCAACAATCGAAGGTTTCTCTGTCTGAAGGAGGGGTGGCTTATCCTAGTCACTCTCCGTTTCATGCCCAAAATGAGGTTTATTTTTTGGCTTTTTGAATGATTGGAGTGGTAGTTTAATAATCTATTAGAATTACTAGGCTTTCTATACCAGTCTATTAATATTCTGTTGTTATCCCTAATGACTTTGGTATCTAGGAAAGGCACACCACCGCCACACTCGCGTTCAAGGGTAAATTGTATGTCAGGATGGAAAGAGTTGAATATTCCCAAAACGTTGTCTATTTCAGATTTCGGCAAAGCGCAAATCAAATCATCTACATATTTATGTAAAAAGGCGAATGTAAATGGTAAAACTTTGAGTATGTTATCTAAACAGAAATCCATCACTAGGCCGGCAAGGATCGGGCTGAGCGGTGAGCCCATAGGTAAACCTGAAATCTGCGTATAAGATTTATTATTAACCAACAATTTTTTATTTTACATACTTGTTTTAACGGCAAAGACTCTTTGTCTACTTATATATATATATATATATAATAAATATATATATAAGAAAGTCGGTGATATATAATGTACAAGAGTGTCTTTTGCAAAGTTGACAACACTCACTGTGATAGGCGCCTGCCTTGTATTCGCAATAGATTTGTTTCTGTAAGCGATCCGTGAGTTTCGAATAGTATGCCAAGAAATTAGAAACATTACCGCAGATGTCATCCACAACGTTCAAAAAGAAATTCTTAATCGCCTTGGCTATTATCTGATTGTTAGCGGTGCTCAATTCGAATATTTAATTTAGATGATTATGTCTTAATGTTTTTAATATTGTTATGGTGTAATTTCCTTATGTAAAAACCATCCAAAATTACCTTGTCGTATTAAAAAAAAACTGTCCTTTCTAATTCTGTAATAAAAAAAGGGTGTTTATATTTAAAAAAAACTAACGTCATATCGGTCTTTGGAGATGTATATTTTAGTTTCACCTAAGAAAACTCTAAACTAAAAATAAAATCGACAGGGCGAGGGTTTTTTGAAAAACTTCCCTTTTACTTTTTATTGAATTTATCCGCTACTTTACGAATGCATTCTACATACTTTCTGTATATTAATGTATTAATAAGTGGTTGGAAATTCTATCTTAAAACATACACATTAGTCTTAAATATGGTGTCATCAATTTTAGGTTGACATTTACTTACTAGCAGAATGAGCGTTAGAATTAATAGGTGAAAAGGGACTAATAATATAATAAACATATTGATTTTTCAATAATTACGTGTGATGCTCTTGAATATATTCGTGTGTGCCGTTTATTATTTAAACTACTTTTCCATAACTATAATTACAGTTTTTTTTCTAAAATATTTAGAACTATTATGATAAATATACAGGTGTCCCAGAACTCCCCCCCGCCAAAAATATAAATCCCAAAAATGTAAACGAGGAAAAATTAATTGCTTGCATAACAGGCCTGTGAGATATTTAAGATCTACCAATTCCAGAAAGGGCACTCCAGGTGTTAATGTGACAAAAATCGGTCTCTAAGCTTATATTATTATACAGGCAGAAAGACATGCCTACGAAAGTATCAACATGAACATGTTTAATTAAAGCTGATGTCATTCAAGATACACTCGCCATCATATTAATCTATTTTATTTTTTAATAATAAAACAGCAAATAGCGATTCTGAAAAGAACCTGTTTATTCTAATATACCTGAACTTAATACAAAGGTATTTTTAATAATATAAAATATTATTAAAAATCTGGTGTGAAGAACACAAATACAGGTTCACTATTAATATTTTTGTGAACGTGTCCGAACATATCCCTCCCCAGAGACGTAGATACGTATTTCGCCTTTCTACAGGCTCATCGGTACGCCCCGGCTGGAGAAAGAATATTTCCAGACACATTCACAAAAAAGAACCACATCGCCACATCACAGAAATTATCCAGACCGGGGGTAGAAGTGTCTGGAAATATTCTTTCTCCAGCAGGGGCGTACCGATGAGCCTGTAGAAAGGCGAAATACGTATCTACGTCTCTGGGGAGGGATATGTTCGGACACGTTCACAAAAATATTAATAGTGAACCTGTATTTGTGTTATTCACACCAGACATAATAATAATGGTAACAACATAGCAAAAATGAATGATGAAACGAAAAATAAATTCAATCAGGCCCCAAGTGGCTACCATTCATTTACAAGCATAACCGTGCCCGCCGCAAAAGACTCAGTTTAGAATTCGTAACTATTTCAGGAGTAATTGTAGCATAGGCTTTCTGAACGCCAACCCTGAGTTGTTCTTCTATAGAATAGGGTGTCAGTATACAACATTTTTAACGTGACTCAAAAGAAGAAATCCAGAGGATCTAAATCGGAGAACCGCACGGGCCAGTGTCACGACACTGGCCCGTGCGGTTCTCCGATTTAGATTCTCTGGATTTTTTCTTTTGAGTCACGTTAAAAATGTTGTATACTGACACCCTATTCTATAGAAGAACAACTCAGGGTTTCACTTATTTCTCAGGGTGGTGGTCCGTGGACCACCACCCTGAAAAATAAGTGAAACCCTACAACCTATCCATAGATCAGGATACTGTTGATCTAAAATTTCTCGAACTTGTCGACTGAAGTGTGCTGGTGCGTCATCGTATTGAAAGAGAATTCGAATGTTTTCAAGCAAATTGTGAAGTTCTGCGTTCAAGAATTCTGCATAAATTTGTCTCGTTAACCGTGCAGGAAATTCAAAAGGTCCTACCTACAGAGAGAAGTTAGATGACATGTAAACTAATTTCTATTGAAGACATGCCACACGATTCCCTAATAGTCTTAATAGACCAAACTGAAAAATTATTTTTCAAATGCTCTTGAAAATAGAGCATGTGGATTTTCTTCTGTCCAGGTGTGTCAATTATACGCATTGCACCCGAAAATTAATTCATGATTAAACAAAATCCGAGATACATGATTAGGACTGTGTCTTTCTCGATTTCAAAGCAATGTGGCCATCTGGCTGGGTAGTAAATGGTTGTAAATGCACACACGCGTATAATAATAGGGATGTCGTTGTTCAGCCTTCACCACTAGATATACAGAAGTTTTCTAAATATTCAATTCGTGTGCAACTTCTCTAATGCTTCTAGTACCTTCTTCAAGGGCATCTGAAATAGCCTCTTCGTTTTCAACAGTACGTACAGTCCTGTGCGCACAACCAATCTCCTTTGCCAGAAAAGCCAGAAATCTGAAGAATTTATGACATTAAATCACATTATGTGAACTTTACGATGTTGAAAGTGGGTCTCGTTAATTTGCGTGGTGTATAAGTTGCAATTCCCAGGCTAGAACTTAGTTTAATGTTATAAGAATATCATATCACAATTTTGCTACGATTAGGAAAACTTGGAACTCTCGGTTTCGATCACGTATATCAGATCTCCTAAACCACTGTGCGACGACAGTACCAAAGCGATTTGAAGGGATTTATAAGAAACTTTGACAATGACGTTTCTCAAAAATTCTAAAGTGTTTACTGGCAAATATGGAACCTACCACCAATTATGAAAAAACCTCCTGGATGGTTTACAACTCTTATTTATTGAATTCAAAGGTTCTTCTCTTGAATGCCGTTCATTATTTATTTGTCATTTGATGATTATTTCTCTTTTCTTCCTCTGTAGTGCTTCTAATCTTTTAACTTTACTGACGAGGCGCACCCTTTAAACTTATTAAATTTCCCTTATCGTCTTCAACGTAAAGCAGTTTATAAATAAAAATAATATTATCGTTATGCATATGCATATATTACGCTGTACATATTTAAAAGCATAATGTAATTATAACCGACAATTTTTAAAAGTCAGATAAAATAATTCCTGGTCAATTATCGTGATACAATGGCCGAGTATAATTTATTATTATTATTTATATTATACTCGTATGGCGACCAACGCGTTATCATGAAACCGTTCACCTTATTTATCAACTTATTTTATTTTGTTTACAATCTTACACAACAAATATACATGAAAAATATATTGGTTTTCTTCTATTCTCGTTCGAGGCTCGGATGTAATTACAGACATGATTAATGGCTTTTCGTATGTGTTCATATTTATATATATATATTCTTTTCTTTCATGCCCTGCCATTGGACCGGAATGTTTATATTGTTATAGTTATAAATAATTACAGTATCAATCTTTGTAATGTGAAAATGCAAATGTTTACTGTTACTAAACACGGTGCGTACCTCATAATAATATTGGCTTGCGGTTATTGCAATTTCCTTTTTTTCTCATGTGCATCGTGTAGTGTGAAATGTACGTTTCTCTTGCCGTAGATTTCGAAGAAAATGTTAATGGGCTTTTTATGAACACCTATACCATTTGCATTAAATATTCTATGAAATTATAATTTTGCTGCTTTTATTTTGATAGATTTTTGAATTTCTAAATTAGGAAGCAACAATTTATATACTCTTGTGACTAAAATGTACGGGACTTGTTATGAATAAGGCTATTAGAAAGGCATACGTACCGTGACAAATGTAATAAAAATAATACGAGAGTTATTTTTTAATGTCAAACATCTAAAGGCGTGCCACGGGGGTAAACTCGGCTCTTAAATGCTATCACGCTATGACCGCTCAGTCAGCGCACCCCTCTCTTCGACATACCGCTGGTGCTCCTCTCTCTCTGCAGCGCATATACTGTGTGTGCATGTATATCGGTGCGTTAAGCGTATTAATCTTTTGGATGCAGTTTGTTTACTCCATAATTCATGGCAAAAAGTGACAACTAACTCTTTAGTGTTGGCACAAACTTTTATCAGGCAATTTAACCAATTATGATCCAGATGATCTGATTCCTCTAAACTTATTACAAAAGAAATGGCAGCAAATAGGGCAAGGCTCCAAAGAAATTTCAAATATGCTGACACAAATTGATGGCGAGATTCATACAAATGATGAAATGAGTGAATGGGTGGAAAATGTAGAAAATGTCATAGAGGATGTCGATCCTAAGGTTGAGCTAATAGATGATGGGACCGACGATGAAGAAGTAGATATCCAATCAAAAAACAATCAAGCACGTGGATGCAATAAAATATTTTACATTGGGATTGCAATGGGCTGAAGAAAATAATATTGGTATTGGATATATTCTTGCACTAAAAAATATGCAAGAGAAAGCTGTACTTAAACATTCTTCAATTATTGCACTTCAAAAACAAAGTAAAATCTCGGACTATTTTAAATAATCTACAATTCTACCAATTTAGAATACCGCAAGTGATAACGAGATTGCAAGATGTTATGTAAAGCCACCCTCTCTTGACCTGACCTACCTGAAGATGGACGTCCCGTCGATAACACCCTGCCGGCTAGCTCAATGGTAACGTAGAGCGCGCGAGTCCCAAGATCGCTTGCTGTTATGGTGGCGCCACCGTATATTAAAACCTGCAAGGTTCACCCCGTATATACGGAAGCGGGTGGGACCCAGGTAGCACCAAATGCAAGAGAGACAGCTCCCTATCACTTGCTTCTGATTAAAACGAGAGACTTTGCTTTACCCAACACTTGTAGGAAAGGGAATTAAACAAAACACAAGTTATCAACAAAAACAAGATTTAATAACAAGTAGGTTCTAATAAATGATGTCGTAGGACACAAATAACAATGGTAAAACAATACAGTGCCCAGTTGCTAATATTTCAATTCTAAGCAGTTATTATCCAAGCAATAAGGTTTAATATTAGATTCACAAACTGATATATTAAATATATAATGAGAAGCAAATTAATTTAAGAAGCTAAATGAAATACAAAAGCTAACAAGTTTCAGTAAGTAAATACTAAGGTTAATTAAATGATGAATTTATGTTATAAAAGAAAACTGGCTTAAGTAAATAAAATTTATCAGTTTAATACCTCAATGCATAAATTATTAAAAGTTAAGAATGCAAAACTAGGTGGTATTATTCGAAATGAAAAAACGTAATCAAAATGAATAGCTACCAGCTACAAAAAGTTAATGAGCCACCCTACAAATTTAATGGATAACAAGAAAATCTTCCAACATCCGCCCAGATCTAATAAAGGCTTAGTTAATAATAAAGTTAAAATACATATTCTTCCAGTATTATACTCTTAAACACCCCAGTATCGCTTAAGGCGCAATATAGAGTTTTCTTAAATACAGGTTCACCTGTCAAGACAACAACACCCTGTATACACAGGTGTAAAATTATGAAAGTTAAAGTTAAATTTACGATAAAAGAACAAGTCAAATATACTTTGCAGAACTCAAATTAGGTATACGTAATAGTGGTTCTTTACAATTAGTTGACAGAACAAAATATTTGAAATCTAGATCTTCGACGTAACCCTAAGATATATCTAAATTGAACGAAGGCCCGACTGAAGGTTCTAAGCCTCGTTCTATAATCTACTCTAACTACTGGCTGCTGGTGAAGCTAGTCATCCAGTTATTTAATTAACAAAAGGTAATTTAAAAATCAGACGTTTAAAGCCTATCGGACAAAGTAATAAGGTGAAGCCCTGAAGCTGACTAAATTTAGAGTTTAAATATACAAAGGTTGCACAGTGAAGAGAATAACTTCTCTTTAGTGCCTACTAAAGTTTTAATAATCTAACATATAAACTAATTATTAAAAATTTTAAGAAAAAGGATAGTTCGGGCTGATTATAAACCTACTTCTAATCAAGTATAAAATAACAGCAACTACATAGCTTATCAAACTTTTATGCTTAGAATTCAGAATCCCTTCCTGTGACTGCCCTTACAGAGGTAGGACGGGTTTGTCGTTCCCTAATGTGTTTCAAAGGAGAACAGCCGCCATCTTGGTGACGCAGTGAAGTTGAAACAAGTTTTCTCCGGACAGGATGCTCTGGAGATATCAGACACTCCGCTGAATGTGGTTTGAGGAACCCTATACGGAACTCCTACAGAAGTTCGCAATTCTACGTAGCCAATCCAAAAATAAGAACCAAAAATAAGTATCGGCCATCACGTGGTATATCACACGAAACAACCTCGAAGCAAAATCTACGGTTTTAAGTTCTTAAAACCTGGATAGATAGCTCCAATAATATAAAATCCTAAGGAAGATAAAATAATCGAAATAAGCAAAAAAAATACAAAGGATAATGATATTTCTTACCGCAAATATATAAGATCACACACGAATAGAACACAAGTTAGCGCTACAAAGACTTAAGAGCAAGCGCCCGACGATCCTGGCACGAGAAGAGAACAAGCCGGACATACGTCATAAACAAGATCGAAGGACAGGTAATTTTGAAAAGAAAGGAATTTAATTTTCATATTCCCTAACTAGGTATAAGTGGGAAGAATCAAACTATCAAGCGAAGGTACGCTAATTAAAACACCGTAATAAAGGTGAAAAAGACAAGGTAAAAACGTCAAGAAATCTGCAAAAGCTAGATAAATCAAATGTTGAGAGATGGCGCTCCAAGCAAGAGTAAATAATTACGCTAAATAAAGTAAATTAAAAGAGATAATTAGACGAATAGGCTCTAAAATAGGTTCACGAAATTCTAAAAGAATTTCTACAATTTAAGTAATGAACTAAAGAAACAAGAACAGATTCAAAGCCCAAAAATAATTCGAACATGACTAAGCATCTTATTATTCAAGATGTCAGGCACACCGAAGTGTATGAAACATATACCGGAAATATATAGTGTCAGCCAAAGTATTAGAACATGAATAAATTTAAAGAAAATAACGAGGTTTAAAGAAGCCCAAAACGTTAGTTAATTAATAACAAAAATTAATAAAATAATAATAAACGAAAAAGGTGAAATATGAAAAGTCTAAATAGATTAACGCAGGATAATAACGAAATATCTTCATTATAAATTACCGAATGATCTCAAAATGATTTTCGAGCGTAACAATATGTAATATGGTGGTTTATCTATTATACTTATATTCTTACCTACATTATACAAACATAATGTATTTTTTGAAGATTTTGAGAATAAAGTGGAATTGTTTTAACCGTTTTTTTTTTTATTTTATTTGTATAAAAATGTTAGATGCGATAGTCCAGATTTTGTATTAACCAGGATTAGCCCTGGCTTTAATTGATCCGGATTATCGAGTCTCTACTGTATTAGTTATACTATGAAAAAAATTATTCAGTCGATTTAGCGACTCTATGTAACTTGTATCGGGTGTCCGTTATTGCTTGAAGCTGACAGCATGTGTAAAATTTTGGTTAAGTTTGTACCACTGCACTTGATTTCGACCGCAACAATTAACACTAACACCCCATGCAATAATCACTTTTGACGCTAATATAAAAATTGTTTGTTAAAAACAGCTAGAGAAACATGCGGAGTAATGATCACGAATAATAACAAGAAACAAACTAGGTGGTGGAACTAGGACATATTAAGAAAAAGCTGTGGGAAGATTACCTTAAAGGCAAAAGAGAGCCAAGCTAGCACAGAGCATAAGCAACAAAGAATTCAAGTTAAAGATATGGTTAAACAAACGAAACAACGATCATAGGAAGAACTTTGGAGAAAAATGGAGACCGATCAAACCAGAAATTATTCTGCAAGATATTAAAAAAATTGAGAAAAGGACAACACCATAAACTGAAACATGTGAAAACAAAACACAAAAAAGTTGTAGCTAATGACGATGAAGTAATGCAAGGGTGCAAGGAATAATTTGCCGAACTCGTTAAACACAAAAGGAAAAGACAATGTGCCACCTGAAGAGAGAGTACATGTGATCCAGACAAAGGACAAGGAGGACAACAACCAATTGATAGATGTTATAGAAGCAATCAAGAGCGCCAAAAGAGGCGAATTTCTGGCCATGATATGATAACAGCAGAAATGATCAAATCCCTAGGAAGCCAAGGAACAGAAATTATATATCTTTTTAATAAAGTATGGGATACAGGAAAACTACCAGAGGATTGGAAAATCGGGATAATTATACCGATATTTAAGAAAGGGGACATTAGAAATTGTGAAAATTATAGAGGCTTTACATTATTAAGCATTGTCTCAAAAATGTACGATATAATTCTGGAAGAAAGGCTAAAGGTCGTCACAGAGGAACAGTTGTCAGAGGTGTTGAAATACTTGTAATATTGTAATATTGATGAAAATTGACAAAATAAAAAATTATAGCTTAATTCCCAGAACTTTGGAAACATCCCTCATACAAGTGTCCCGTATTGTTATGTTCAAATTTTAGGAGTGTAAAGTAGACTTCATTTCAAGTAACAAAAACGCAAAACTTGTATATCCATTTTTATTTGTTTCAAAGTTACAGATCTATGAATGTGATTGTCAGATCATGAAAAAAAATGTAATCCTATAGTCAATACAAACTGATTTTATTTAAAAAAAGTTATACGATTCAATAACAGGCCTGTGATTGTTAACGTCGCATAATAAAATGTTAGCCTAAAATAAATAAACACGTGTCGTAGTGCATACAGTTATTTCTTGGAGATCTACAAAAAATATTACTGGAAATTGATTTATGATAGAGAAGGTTCTTACTTATTTCGTAAGTGTTGAACCATGAATATCATACAATAAACAAATGTTCAGATGACTGTTAGTTAACGTTGCATTTTTAATAAAGGATTACATTACGTTTCAGTTCATACAACAGCTTATTATTGAATTGACACGTTTTCTTTATTCAAAATGCCTTACCGATTTTCTTCTCAAGAGTATGCGGACATGCATTTTGTGTATGGCTACTGTAACGGCAGTGCACGTCAAGCAGTTATTGAAGACCGACTCGGTTTCCCGATAGGCGTTCCTCGTTACAGAACGTTTCTGGAAGTACACAGACCATTTCGGGAATGCGGACTGCGTGATTATCTTTTCGACCGAGGAGTAAATTTGTCAGCAGACTTATAGGAACCAGCAGCAGCTATTGTTACAAGGGACCCAACTCTCAGTGTACGTCGAATCGCTAGACAACTAGGAGTGCCACGAACGACAGTTTGGCGAATTTTAAAACGTGGGGGCTTATATCCATATCACTATCGCAGGGGACACGGTTTGCTTGAGGCAGACCACTATGTATTCTACCTGGATATTAAGACAGTCACGGCTTCATTTTAATTTCTGCTGAACAGTCTTCTGGACAGGTGAATCTACGTTCACGAGAAGTGGCGTTACAAATCTGAGATCTGGTCATCAGAAAATTCCAAAGCTATACGCCCATCTAAATTTCAACATGAATTTTCTATTAACGTTTGGGTGGCCCTAATCGATGACTTGTTGACTGGTCTTGTCGTTCTTCCTGGGAGGTTAAATGCGGACAATTACCTTCAATTTCTTATTGACGAACTGCCAGGCTTTTTAGAGGATGTCTCACTGAATGTTCGACGAGACATGTGGTTTCACATGGATGGGGCACCACTACATTTCAGAATTGCTGTCCGAAATTGGGTTATCGTCAATTATCCAAGATGGATTGGTCGAGGTGGTCCTGTTGCATGGCCTCCCAGATCACCCGATCTTAATACCCTTGACTTTTATTTATGGGGTACATGAAAAATTTAGTCTACGCGCAAGTTTCGAACACAAAAGAATGTTGTTGGATAGTATTCACCTGGCTGCCGAGCAAATCCGACAAAACAAGTATGAAATTCGGATAACTACTTCTTCTGTTGGGTTACGGGCACAAGCCTGCATTCAACAAGGAGGTGCACATTTTGAAAATATTATTAATTGAACTTTTTTAAATAAAATCAGTTTTTATTGACTTTAGGATTACATTTTTATTCATGATCTGACAATCACATTCATAGATCTGTAACTTTGAAACAAATAAAAATGGATATACAAGTTTTGCGTTTTTGTTGCTTGAAATGAAGTCTACGTTACACTCTTAAAATTAAAATATAACGATTAGGGCCAACTTGTATAATAAAAGCTAATAGAAAACAGGCACAACTATAGCAAATAATTTCAAACACAAATTGACAGTAACTATTATTCTTAGTAGAAACGTCAGCTTCAGTCAATAACGGACATACGATATAAAGAAGATTAAACTAAAGTTTTTATTTGATTTCAATCTAGGAGCTTTCAGAGTACACTGTATGAATCCAAGGTGAACTCATATTAAATATAAAAATGTCATCTAATTAATACAAGCTATTTTATTTGTCTTGTTGATAAAATCTATCCACTCCCTTTTTTTGTCCAGCACAATACACATACACCGTTGTATTATTAAATGTTACTTAGTAAATAAATATTTATATATTATATTATAAAAAACGACAATTATGACCGACCAGTTGTTTATATCTGCAAAATGACAAAGTTATTTTTAAATCCAACTATAAAACATGTCCGCTATGGCGAAATATAATAAAACTTATAATAAAATTTTATATTGATTTATGCAGACGGTTGACATTTATGTTTCATCGGACGACGCTGCAAACAAATTGTCGCATTTAATAATAGAAAAACTAAAAATATAACATATGTAAACGTAAATCTTTCATGATTACTTTAAAGACATTGAATTCAATTTTTTTTTTAGTTTTAGTCCATTTAGTCATACAATATATTCATCTAAATCATCTCTAACTTGAAATTAAAAGAATATTATCGACGCAAACCACTTCTTTTATGACCAATTTCAACGACTCCGAACCATTTGTAAGAGTAATATAGCTACCGCTTGTGCCACCTATCTCAGAGAAGTTGAATAATCTCTCCAAGTTGATCCGAAAAATGTGTTTCAATACATTAATTCTAAGCAGGGCACGACACGTATACCTAAAACTCTGTTTCATAATAATACCCTTCTAGATTCTCCTCAAGGTATAGTTGATGCATTTGCCAACAAATTTTCTTGTGTTCACTCTATGAGTAGCGACTTTACTTACATTCAAGAGAACACTAATTATACTCCTTTTACATTAGCATCTGTAACTGAAGACGAAGTACTTAGTATTATGGCAAAATTCACCCAAAAAAATATTGCGGGTGATGATTCAATTCCCAGTTTTATCTTGCATGATGCATGATTTGCCCTTGCAAAACCGCTAACTTTTATTATTAACATGGCAATTTGAAGTTCTACTTTCCCGACTATCTGGAAGCGATCGACGATAAGTCCAGTATTCAAAAAGGGTGACAATGCGCATGTTGACAACTATAGACCCATATCAATATTGTCGAATTTCTTTAAGGTATTTGAAAGTGTAATTTGTTCCTGTCTGCACAACAACATCAAATCCTACATTTCTCCATTTCCACACGGCTTCATGCGGGGAAGATCGACAGTGACGAATCTTATGACTATTTGTCAGTTTATTAGTGAGCATCTCGATACTCGTGGTCAAGTTGATGTCATATATACGGACTTTAGTAGTGAAAATATATGGGAAGAGATTTTTTTTTCTTCGTCCAGTAAAGCTGCTATTAAAAACAATTCCTCTTCTGAACTCATTCTACAACATATATCAAATTAAGTAACTATCTTCGTTTCGTACTGAAATAAATCCGTTCCGTTTCGAAATTTTGCGAATGGTATGCGATGTAGCCAAATAAAATCTGTTCCGCCCGTTTTGTACAATGCGAATAGTATGCACCTACCATAAATAGTAACTTCGTTGAATTATTTCTAACGGTTACCGCAAGATAGCACCATAGATATTACCGACAACAAATCTAGACGCCATTGTAATGGAAATTTAACAAATGACTTCTTTAGTATTGTGGAATTTACTGCTTCGTAAGCATGTTGTTTTCCCAAGAGCAAGAGTTTTCATTGTTGAACAATATTATTCCAGTTATTCATATGCACGTTTGCAGATGAGTTTTGTGAGAAATATCCAGGTACTGCAGTGCCCAATAATTCAACAATAACGAATGCGTTTCCTTGAATGCAAATAAATCAGTTGCAGACAGGAAAAGAACTTTTAATTCAATGGAATATGATGCCGGGAAACCAAGATCAGTGTCAACGCCAGATACTGAGGAAAATGTCCTAAGAAGAGTAGAAGAAAATCCGAATATCACCACCAGAATAATAGCAACGGAACTAAACATTAATGATTATTTAATCTGGAGAATTTTACGAGAACACCTGCTGTATCCTTATCAAATCCAACGGGTACAAGTTTTTTTAGATTTGGATATTGATTCCAGACTTGCTTTCTGTAGATTCATATTAGGTAAACTTACCAAAAATCAAAACTTTACTCTTAGTATTTTATTTACTGACGAAGCTACTCTGACAAACAATGCAATAATCAATTTGCACAACCATATTTGAGCGGATGAAAACCCTCATGTGTTATGGAGACTAGACATCAATGCCGGTATTCTGCGAACGTCAGGCTGGGTATTTTTGGAGATTTTGATTAGACCAGTGTTTTTATATATAACAGCTCTACAGGCCCTCGAGGCCCTTGGCTTTTATTTCTTCTACTACTTTCTTCCATTTCTTTCGGTCCCTCACTCTTTTCCTCCAGTCATCAATTCCTTCTTCCTCTATATCCTTTAGCACTTCCTGTAATCACTTTTTCCTTGGCCGACCTCTTCTTCGTTTACCACCCTCTCCTCCGTGCAACACTTTCTTCACAACTCCTTGTTCCGGCATCCGAGAAATATGTTCCAACCAACTAGCTCTTCGTGATCGAATTAATTGAGTTATATTTGGTTTTCTATACATTTCTTCTAACTCTGTGTTTGTTCTTCGTCGCCACCTGCCATCCTCCTCCTTAACTCCTCCAAAAATTTTTGTAAGCACTCTCCTTTCCCAGATTCTCAGATTTTCTTCTTGTTGTTTTGTCATGGCCCATGTTTCGCTTGAGTATAGAACAGCTGGCCAGATTATTGTCTCGTATTTTAGAAGTTCTGGATACGTGTTTTCCTCTTAATATTCGTGTTAACGCGCCAACTGCTCTATTTCCTCTCACCATGCGTTTTTCAATTTCTTTTTGTTCTTGCCCTTTACTGGTTAGTGTTACACCCAAGTACTCTATCTGTTTCACCTTTTCGAATTTATATTCGTTTCGACCTGATTTGAATTTGGTATATCTATTTTCTTCTGTCACTTCCGCTCTCATTTCCATATACTTTGTCTTCTCCTCGTTCACCTGTAATCCGTGTTTTCTTGCTTCTTCCACAAATTGTCCAAATACTTTCTCTAGTTCCCTCTTTGACCTCGATAATATGGTTACATCATCTGCATATGCAATAACTTGTACTTTGTTGTGGAAAATTACGCCGTTTGTTTGAATGTTGCTTTCCCTCATGATTCCTTCCAGCACCAGATTAAATAGGTCAGTCGAAAGCGGGTCTCCTTGTCTTAGTCCTCTTCTGCTTGTAATTTGTTCCGAGAACCTTCCATCCACTAAAATTTTACTTCTCGATTCCGAGAGTGTCATTCTTATTAACTTTATTAGTTTGTACGGTATTTGTAATTCTGCTAAAGTTTCATACATTTTTCGTCTAGAAATTGAGTCGTACGCCTGTTTAAAATCCATAAAAAGCATGTGCAATCCTAGATTTTGCTCATAACTGTTATTTTGCAGCAGCTTTAACGTGAATATTTGGTCTGTTGTTGATCTACCAGCCCTGATACCCCCTTGATATTTCCCTATTATCTCATTAGCATATATCCTTAGTCAGTTTCGTATGATTTTTGCCACGACTTTGTAAGCGACTTCCAGTAAAGCTATTCCCCTGTAATTTTGACACAGTGTTTTGTCCCCTTTCTTGAAGATCGGGCCGGTGTTTTTACCAAATCTTTTAAATGGCGAAAATTATCTACACTGTTTAATTAATATTGTGCACCCATTATTGAAAGATGTTCCCCTAATTGATAAAATTAACCAATGGTTTTTACACGATGGAGCCCCACCGCAGTTTACTATCGCGGTAAGACTTTTTCTAAAATAAAACGTACAACAAATATAAAGGACGGGGAGTTCCTGTGCCATGGCCACCTAGATCTCCTGATCTAAACCCACTTGACTCTTGCATTTGGGGATATTTAAAACAACTGGTATATTCACGGAAAATTAATAATGTGGATGAACTAAAGCAGTAAATACACAATGTGTGCCATACAATTAGACAAAATCCAGAGTTGTTCGATAGAATGAGACCTTCTTTTCGGCGAAGATGTGAAGCCTGTGTACAAATATCAGGTGAACATGTAGAATATCTTCTTTAAGTTGCTTTCTTTAAGTATGATTTAATAAAATAACATATTCGTTTCTTTATGGAAATGTAACTTGCTGATGAGAATAAATAATCAATTATATCTTTGACACACTTAATTTGCGGACCTATGTTTATTAAGAATTTTATATCTGTTCAGATGAGTACTATATGTAGGTAAAACAGCCTGTATATTCCACCTTAATTTTTTGAAAGACATAATTACAGTTATTGACCTACAAGATATCTCGTATATATACTTAGAAACATGCATGCCAAACATCCTGTATATTGAACAAAAAATAACTATAAAAAATATATATCAAGCAACTTCATCTTCAATGATCATATTACGCAATCGATCTCGCAGAGAATAAAACTAGTTACTTTGAATAGCATGTAATTATAATGTTA
The DNA here is from genome assembly GCA_935421215.2 of Melolontha melolontha. Classification (NCBI taxonomy): domain Eukaryota; kingdom Metazoa; phylum Arthropoda; class Insecta; order Coleoptera; family Scarabaeidae; genus Melolontha; species Melolontha melolontha. The sequence goes on from OW285235.1 coordinate 234,633,682, forward strand.
TTAAAATCCTAATATAACAAAGAAAACTTTTATCCAGAACGGTACTTCCTGTATTTACCATTGTTTTCATATTTAATTCGTTTCTGGAAAGATTAAAAATTAGATTGTTATTTATTTAAACGAAGACGATCTCTTAATACGAACAAGTTTTTTCTATCTATAATACTAATTATTACTTAACCGCTTCATGAATATTCATTATTACGATCTTGTATTTGTGATGGTCATCTGAGATTGAGTTCTATATATTTTATTTACTTAACATATATTAACTCCATGTATTTACGCATTATAACATTTATATATATACAAGATGTCCCGTATCGTTATGTTCAAATTTTGGGAGTGTAAAGTAGACTTCATTTCAAGTAACCAAAATGCAAAACTTGTATATCGATTTTTAGATGTTTCAAAGTGACAGGATCTATGAATGTGATTGTCAGATCATGGAAAAAAATGTAATCCTAAAGTCCACAAAAACTGATTTTATTTAAAAAAGTTCAATTAATAATATTTTCGAAATGTCCACCTCCTGTTGAATACAGGTTTGTGCCCGTAAGCCAACAAAAGAAGTACTTATCCGAATTTCATACTTGTTTTGTCGGATTTGTTCGGCAGCTAGGTGAATACGATCCAACAACTCATCTCTTGTGTTCGAAACTTGCGCGTAAACTAAATTTTTCATGTACCCCCATAAATAAAAGTTAAGGGGATTAAGATCGGGTGATCTGGGTGGCCATGCAACAGGACCACCTCAACCAATCCATCTTGGATAATTGACGTTAACCCAATTTCGGACAGCAATTCCGAAATGTGGTGGTGCCCCAGCGATGTGAAACCAGATGTCTCGTCGAACATTCAGTGGGACATCCTCTTAAAGACCTGGCAGTTCGTCAATAAGAAATTGAAGGTAATTGTCCGCATTTAACCTCCCAGGAAGAACGATAGGACCAATCAACATGTCATGAATTAGGGTCGCCCAAACGGCGAAAATTCATGTTGAAATTTAAATAGGCGTATAGCTTTGGGATTTTCTGATGACCACCTGTGCAGGTTTCTCAGATTTGTAACACCACTTCTCGTGAACGTAGATTCATCTGTCCAGAGGACTGTTCTGCAGAAATTAAAATGAAGCCGTGACTGTCTTAATATCCAGGTAGAATAAACTAGACGAGCATAGTGGCCTGTCTCAAGCAAACCGTGTCCCCTGCGATAGTGATATGGATATAAGCCCTCACGTTTTAAAATTCGCCAAACTGTCGTTCGTGGCACTCCTAATTGTCTAGCGATTCGACGTACACTGAGAGTTGGATCCCTTGTAACAATAGCTACTGCTTCTTCCCTAAGTCTGCTGGCAAATTTACACCTCGGTCGAAAAGATAATCACGTAGTCCGCATTCCCGAAATTGTTTGTGTACTTCCAGAAACGTTCTGTAATGAGGAATGCGCCTATCGGGAAACCGGTGTCGGTATTCAATAACTGCTTTACGTGCACTGCCGTTACAGTAGCCATACACAAAATGCATGTCCGCATACTTTTGAGAAGAAAATCGATAAGGCATTTTGAATAAAGAAAACGTGTCCACTCACCAATAAGCTGTTGTATGAACTGAAAAGTAATGTAATACTTTATTAAAAAATGCAACGTCAACAGTCATCTGAACATTTGTTTATTGTATGATATTCATGGTTAAGTAAATGGTTAAATAAGTAAGAACCTTCTTTATCATAAATCAATTTCCAGTACTCGTTTTTGTAGATCTCCAAGAAATTACTGTATGCACACGTGTCGTAGTGTTTATTTATTTTAGGATAACATTTTATTATGCGACGTTAACAATCACAGGCCTGTTATTGAATCCTATAACTTTTTAAATAAAATCAGTTTGTATTAACTTTAGGTTTACATTTTTTTCATGCTCTGACAATCACATTCATAGATCTGTAACTTTGAAACAAATAAAAATGGTATACAAGTTTTGCGTTTTTGTTACTTGAAATGAAGTCTTCTCTAAACTCCTACAATTTGAATATAACGATACGGGACACTTGTATATATATATACGAGGTTCCACACACCAATTCCCGCAATTTGAATGAGGTACGCGAATTGATGATAGTACAGTTCTGTGACGCTAGATGGCGTAGTTGCATCTACACTAAGCCAGTCTATCAAATGGTACTTTGCTAGGTGGTGACAATCAGTTTCTTTTATTTATATTTGTTGAGTACTACAATGTCTGATGTGAAAGATCAAAGAACGTGCATCAAATTATGCTTCGAAATTAGTAAAACGCCAGCGGAGACTGAAAATGCTTAAACAAGCATTCGGTCAGATATAAACTTATGAGCGGTACAGCCGTTTTAAAAGTGAACGTGTGTCGGTTGATGTTCAGTTGTTGTTTAAAAATGTAACGGTCATGCTTTATTTGTGAGTTGCTAGTGTCAATTATGTGTAAATTAATTAATAAGACTGCCAATGCTTAACTGTAGCTCTTCTCCTGATGAAGTTATTAATAAATAGACGAAATATTGAGATTGAACATTTAGGTTTTAATGTAAACAGACCCATAACCCAAATTTTGGGGAATTTATATTTATATATATTTATATTAAATTTGAAGTATTATCGACCGTATACATATATATATATATATATATATATATATATATATATATATATATATATATATATATATAATAGATATTATCCGCGTAAATTAATGTTGCGCATATGAAGAAGCAAATACAAGAAAATCCCTCTTATTAATTCTGTCAAACTTTCCACCGGAAAAGACATTTTTCAATAGGTCAAATTCAATTAAAACCGTACAAAAAGAAACAAGTGACATACTAAAAGATATTAAAAGGCGTCAAAGATTAAAATCAAAGTACAAATTAATAACAGAAGGTTTTTACGGACCCAAGACGTTGACGTATAAATAGAGAAACTATTACAACGAAATCAACAGAATTTTCGAAAAGTTACATACACGTATTTTACGATATTAAATAAATAATTGTGTGATATATTTGTATTATAAAGAAAATTATATTTTATATACAGATCCAAACACTTTTATCGATTATCCCGTAAAGGTAAGAGAGGAAAGTATTGTAGATAAGAAACAAACACAAGAGATCACAGGAAGATAAGTATTTGAGTTATTCCCACCGAAGAATACTATCATCATGTTCCTTAACTGCTTGTTTTACGATTTTGTTGTTCAAAGTCACCTTCTTTAGCAAGGCCGTGTTATTATGTTTATGACTTAATGGGTCTTAATGCCCACGTCTTCGGATTGCAGTATTGTAATTACAACGAAATTGTATCGTAAATTTTTGCGAACTGCAATTTGTATTCTTTGTTTTTCAGATAATTTTATATATTAACTGTTTTCCTTCATTATCTTTCAGTTTTTCATTTTACGAATTCTTTATTATACTCACTTTGTTGCGTGATAGAAATAAAATACCTAATTTGAGTATCTAGGAGGTTTTTATTGTTCTTTTGTTTTATTCACATAAACTAGAGTAAATTAATTTCTTGTATTTTACATTACATCAGTGTATAATTGAATTTTTATGTATTTATTTTGCCTGACTCTTAAAGAAAGTAATAATTAGATAGTATTTTTTACTATTCAATGTGATAAAGTAACTATTAAGCAACTTGTTCCTACAAATTACTGCAATGCTTTGCTATTGCTAGATTTTTTAAGTATAAACAAAGATTAAATGAACACAATTGAAAGTTTGATATCAATTATTGTAGGTATTAAGTTAAAAGTAGATATTTATTATTTTTGTGTTTTGGATTAGGTACATAAATTTTAATTATAGTTGGAATTGGAATGGCGTATCTATTGGTATCATTGATATACATCCTCTCCTTTGAATTTGCCAATTAAAATTGTTGGTTCGATGAGATTGTTAAATTGTTAATAATCTTCTGATTGCCAATCTGGTACCATTGCGAAGATGGGCTGGGCCAATGTTTCTAAGAAGAATGATAGGAACACCAGCCTTCAGATTAATGATGTGCGGTTGCCAACCCAGATAAATCAAGTGAATTTAAGAATTCAGTTGGACAATTTATTGCTCCATCTTGATCTTCAACAATATCTAACGATTTGTAAGTAGCTGTTTCCCCTGGTAACATACATGAATAGTGGTTTTGAATTTGATAATACCACTATTCACCACCAATCTGTCCAGCTTGGATATTCAGTCGGTTAATTTTCAAGATGAGACTGCTTTTCCCTCAGAGTTCCAATCGGAAAAGTGGAAAACACAATTGTATTAGTAAAATGTTTGAGCGCCACTCAAAATTTATTTGAGAAATAGTAATTATGTCTTTAAGTTACTTATGAGCACAAACAAAAAAGGTTGAATTTTAAAAAATACACACAGTTAATTTAAACTTAAATGAAACTTTAATACAAAAATAAAAAAATTTAAAAAAATATCTTTATGAAGTGTAAAGATTAATATTGCGTCATTAAACAATATTATTAAGGTAAAAATATCGCACGGAAATGACAGCAGCGTGCGATAAAAACATCCTTTATGACAACCGATCAAAATTAAAACTAATAAATTACAAAGATGCTTTTTAATTTCTCCCACAAGAAACAAAAATAAACAAACTGAAATGACAGCCCGAACCAAACTTTAACGCATGTACAAACACATGAAAAAAAATATGCCCTTCATATCCCAAGCGTACAAAATTTTATAGTTATAGAAATTTTTTTTTTATATAAGAAATTTTAAAAAACGTTCTTTGTCATTTAAATCAAATAACTAAGAATAATATATATATATATATATCAAAATTAACACAATGGAAAAATACAAAATTCAATACATCCAAAATAATGATAATAATAATAAGATATCTTTAAATATAATTTATTTACGTAAATAAAAAAATATATATATTTTCTCGAGACACCTGAGGTAGAAAGCTAATAAAATTAACAATAACGAGATCAACTAACTCGTATAAAAAAATCGGTAATGAAATCAAACACCAACCACAAATTAATCAAAAATCACGAAGTTACTTAACAAAGATAAAGATATATCTTATAATAAACACGTCTTTCTACACCCAGAGTACATTTGCGTCTCCTTCGGATACAGTAAATCCACCGGCTCCGTATAAAAAATACAGTTATAAAAATCGTACACAGCAATGCAAACGGCATGCTTCAACTGCCCTAGTCAAAAATATATATAAGTTCAAAATAAATGTGCATACATAAATAATAAAACTTTTCAAAATATTTGCGGGGAAAAATCTATACCAATACGTTGAATACTGATATTAATGAAATTTACATCCACATTTTTTGGAGCCAATATTGCACATCCACCGATGATGATTTTTATAATTTTGTGTTTGATATCTGGAAATACGCATTGAAGAAATTTTTCTTGTGAGTGAGTAATACTGTAAAAATCGTTTGCTAATTTAATGCAGCCTGTTGCTTCTTCAATTAATTTTCACATTTTCAGTAATTTAACATACATGTTTGTCGTCAATGAAAATTTATTAACATGTCTCCACAAAAGTGATGCTCATTAACCATGCATTTAACCCTTGTCCGGGCAAGACATTTTACTAACGTAACCGGGCAGTTCGGGCCTGGTAGGCCCGGTGCTTTTAGTATATGTTTTTACTTACAGAATTAATGAAACAAAGAGTTTATGGGAATTATATATTTAATACCATTTATAAATAACATTAATTACTTACTGATCTTAAATTTTATTCATTTCTTGCAATTATAACACAAAACTTTTGATGAAGAATGTTCGTTACAAATGTTTTGTTTGCACTCACCACAACATTGTCTTTGTTTCCTGTTTTTTGTTTTAGGACACATGTAGCACTTTCTTCTAGAATTTGCTTTAGTTTCAGTTCTTGCTCTCTTTGCTGGCGTTGCTTCTTCACCTACAAACTCGCTGATACAGTGTTGGATGGTACGAGGAAGTCCATTCGCCTTCCTTCTTTGAATGTGCGGAAGAACTAGGTTTTCAGATACATCTACTAGAAACAATCTCCTTTTTTGGTGTTTAGCTTTATTCCAATTTGGGTTCAAATTCATCCAAGTAACATATGCTGCAATGCCGCTTACGTCGAGAAGGTTCATAAAAAATGTAAATGACCAACGATTTGTTCTGCGTTTACATGTGTATTTATGAGCCAATTGGTCTAACGTGTCCACGCCACATTTTGTGCTATTATAATACAGAATTATTTCTGGCTTTTTTTTATCGTCATCGTTACAGTTATTAGTATGATGCATCGTTGACAGAGCCAAAACACTTTTGTTTTTCTTTGGAACGTAGGACACTAAAGACGCTTTTTCTGTAAATCCGAAAATGGACGTTTGTTCTTCACGTTTTCTATTGGGCAAAAATTCGGTTGGGATGAAGCGTTTATTTTTCCTTACGGTACCAACGCTCGTCAACCCATTTGTCAATAATGTTTTTGCTAATGATAAGTCCGTAAAATAATTGTCGAATGTGACATTTCTGTTTGTATTATAATACGGTTGTACGAGCTGCTCCACTACCTGTGTTGCGAGGCCCTTGGCGATTTGATTTCCTTCCTTTCCAATATAGGGAATACCATTTAGAGGATAGTAGGTTTCAGAGTCACACGCCCACCAGATCTTCATTCCATATTTGTCTGGTTTGGAAGGCATATATTGTCTAAATGGACATCTTCCTCGAAAGGGTACAAGTTGTTCGTCCACTGTGATGTTTTCCCCGGGGAGGTACTGCTTTTTCAGATTGTTATTTACTTTTTCCCAAATAACTCGAATAGGTGCAAGTTTATCGTTCTTCCTTCTTTCGGAACGTGTACCTTCGTCATCAAATCGTATAAATCGCAACAAGCTTTTGAATCGTTTCAATCCCATCGTTGCTCGAAAAATTGAAGGGCCATATAATCGACTCCATAGCACATCGTAGCTAGTATCATTAGCACTTAGGTGACCGGCAGTTAGAAGCAAACCAAGAAAAGCGCGAATTTCGATATTATCACATGGTTTCCAGGGAATATCTATCAGTACCCTCTCTGCCTCCTTGTTTCTATGTGAAGCAATTTCGGTAAGTACAGCTTCATCAATAAATAAGAGAAATGCATCAATTGGATCTTCAATAATTTTTCCCGGCGGTAAGATAACTTTATGCATTTGCGATTTTATTATATTGCACGAACGAACTCGTCCTGTCGAAGGAGGCTGGCTGCTCCACACTGAATCATCTTTAGCAACAAATTTGGAAATACTGACAACAGGAGTGTCACACAGTCCCTCACTGCCTTCTTGCACGTCTTCCGTTTCACTAGCATTAGAAAGGTGGTCCTCTTCGTCCTCATCTTCGACATCCGACTCAAAATTTACAGGCGCCTGGTCATCGTCCGATAGGTTTTCCAGTATATCTGCGAGTTCGGCGTCCGATAAAAATTTTCTCGACATTTCTGAATGATTATAACACTTTCACTATAATGCATAAACTAAAAGCAATGAACAAAAAATGCTCGTATATATACAAATAGACAGGGAACCCCTACTTTACCTAATATTACTTTCCTCGAAAAATTACGACCTATATACGTCATCAAATGTATTTGCTGCACAAATGACACAAAAATGATCGGAAACACTAATTACGTAAAGAGGATTAGAAAACAAAAACGGAAAATAAAGTTACCATAATTGCCTAAAGTATGGGCCTGCTAAGCCCGGCTTGCCCGTTAATGGGATTTTAAGTACAATCCATCAATTAACTAACGATTATTCATAATTTAACAAATATTACTTAACAAGAAAACAGTAATTAACATTTCTGAGGAATTCTAAAGAGCATTAAGTCGTACTAAAATTACTCATTAAGATATCAAATTTTTTATCGTCGCTCGGGCCTGGCAGGCCCCCCTTGCCCGGATAAGGGTTAATTCATCAGCTCGTGTTGAACGTGTAATAATAGGTAATGTCTCCTGAAAATCACCTGCTAATAATATTAGCGCAGCACTGAATGGTTTGTTTCCATGTAAATCTTGCAATTCTTCAATGCTTTCAACGATTTTTTTGCGTCATTATGCATTCATTCCATATGCATTGCTGGAATATTTTACTCATTTCTATTGTGCTGAATGTGCTGTTCGACAATCATCCAAAAGATTTCCAATTCCAGATGGTGCGATTGCCAATTCGATATTATTTGGTGCACGTATTTCTGTGAACTTTGCTTTCGAATATTTTAATGTATAAACTTGAATGATTGTGCGGGCAGTTACACAAGCATATTTTTTGTTGAGACTCTGTATAATATTTGGCTATCTCAGGGCTATCTTTTTGGGTTCTACACAAGTAGGCCTTGCGTCGAAAGTAAATGCAAAGAAATAATACAAGTAATCGTTTAAAGATATTTTATTGTTTTTAATTTCACATCTCATTTTAGTTCTAACTTAAAATATTTAATTCTTAACTTATATCTTAACCTATCGATGCAACTTTAATATACAAATAATCTTTTGTGAATCACACACGGATAGTATTGTAAGTTTTAATTCTGATTCAAATGAATGAATCTCGCAAGCAAAGACTCGTGTTGCACTCGCAAAAGGGGGCATTTGTCATCCAAATGCTGAGATTAGTACTCAAAGCCTATCTCTGTCTGAAATGTGGATTTCTGGTCTGTACTGGTAATTTTCTACAAAGCGAGTGTGCTATTCAGCGCCTATTTAAGTGGAAACAGGTTCCTATAGAATAGGATGCTTATGATCACACTGTATAAATGATTTCTTCTTTTTTACGCCTGCTGCTGAACGTTTTGAATTTAAGATTTAAAATAGCACAAATATTACCAGAATATTCAGGGAACACTGCTTCCTCTTCATCAATCTCTGATATCTCGCCTGAGATACACTTTAATCGTGTATTTATGACTAATTAATTATTTAAAATAACGATCCAGATGCACCTTTATTAATGTAATTAACTCTATATACTCCAATTTTATCGTGCATAAAGTTTTACTTACTCAAAGTTAAATTGTGCATACAAAATTTTGAACTCCTCCTGGTATATTACTAAACTTTTATTTATTCTTAACTAAATAGAATGCCAACAGGCTTAAAATTTCAGAGATTATTGATTATATCAAAATTAAAATTTTGAAATGACTTGCTGAATGTAGCGCAATAAATCAGTGAAGTCGAAATTATATCGATGAATCCCTCATTTTTAGTGCTCTTTTTCTTTTATACCCAGCGTTACTTTCTTCTTAGAATTTTGTCCCGTCTCCAAATCAGTTATTTCTGTTTTCTATAATTTTCGTACTTATTTAATATTTTCACCCCTGACTGTTTTAATATATCATGGGTAGTCTTATTTTTTTCATCTCTATGCGTTATCTCCCTGTTTATATATTTTTCCTTTTGGTTGTAATTTTAATATTTGTAAATATTATTATGGAATACTAAACTTTTTAACTTGGTTCTTCCTGGAATAGTTTCAAATGCTCGTACAAGCATGCAAAAATTTCGGAGAAAGCCATTTACGTATCCTTTACATTTTCTCTTTGTGTGTTTCCTTCTCTTTCTTCCCCTTTTCTCGCTCATATGGTGTCGTCTTGTCTTTTGCTTTTATTCGCACGTCCCTTCGATGTGTTTATTTATTTAAGCTCATTTATTTAAGCATGCCTTTTGATATGCTTTTGTCACATGGCTTCGTTTACATCGTGATATCACTGCATTATTGCTTTTATTTGTATTTTACAATGTTTGTTTGCTTCTTGTTACTGATATTCTTGTTGTTTTTAGATCTTATTGTTCCTGGTTTTCCGTTTGTATGGCCTATATAATTAATTTTCTTATTTTAAAATGCCTTGGTGGTCTTATGGTAATGTATCCATTTTGACAAGGTTATTTACAAAAATATAATGAATTGAAATTAAATGTGATTACTAACGTCATTAATGTACAAAGAAATGATTGTTTTATATCCTTTTATGATCCTACTGGTATGTATAGCATGTTTTATTAATTTACTTATACTCTAAGCGTTTAATAATCAAATTTATTTGACATTCCGTTACTTGCTTACCTATCAATTCTTGGAAATGTACATCTAAAATTTTAATATTACATTGGAATACTATATACGAGGTGCAATTAAAACACATAACCTCGGTTGATTTTTTTTTAATTTTCTTCGTTTACATTATTGTTTAATTCTTTTATATATTATTAATTCTGTTTTTATTTTTCACCCAAAGAGAATTTCACAGCAGTAAGTTTGCTAGTACCATTGAAATAATAAATATTTCGATCATCATGAATTAAATATTTATTTCAATATTTAATTCATTCATATTACTTCGCGAAAAATGCAATTAATTAGCAACAAGTACCGATTACAAGTACCGACGCAAAAATATTAACATACGTTTCCTTAATGTAACTTAAAACTTTCCGATGTATTCGGAATCAGAGTCTTTAATAACTTAGTGGCAGAGAAATAGTCCGGCAACCGCTTAAGAGCGAAACCTGCTTAAGGGCAAATTTTTTCAATAGACAAATTAGAATAACACAGGCCTGCATAAAATTTGTGATGACGTGATTTTTGTTTGTTAAGCTCAGTTTTTATATAGCAATAACTAATTAAAATACAGTTGGTCTCTGCCACCCGCAGATTTTTTTTTACACAAAAGAAAAAGAAAAAAAATATAAAAAAATCTTATAATAGGCGTTTTAATACATTTTAAAATGAATGTACTACTTCAAATTCTAGATATTAACCCAAAAATGATTTTCTGTTGTGGTTTTAAAGATATTTGTTAAATAGGCTGTCATACCTGATGTAAATCTTTTATTACATGTATTAATTTTGGACAAGATTTCCGTGAATTTTTGCCTGCTAAATCCTATTTACTATGCTTTCACTTTATTAGTACTGCGAAGAAGGATTTCAAGTTTATCACTCCATACAAAATGTATATTTTAATGTCATTTACTTCAGTATAGCTCTGAGTGTCGATCAGTAAACAAGTAAAATTAATTTGTCTTTAGTGTTGTGTGTGATAAATAAACATTGCTTAAAAATATGTCTAGCCGGTGTTGCAAAAACAAACCAGATGATTTCTGTTATATTTGTGGATATTTCGTCTTGAAAAAGTTTAAGAGACCAATTGGTGAATTTGTGAAAAATGCATATTATGCTTATTTCAAAATCAAATTAGGAGATCAAGATAAAGATTGGGCACCGCACGTTGTTTGTTAGGTATGTGAAGAAGGTTTAAGACATTGGACCAAATGGAATAGAAAAAGCCTTCCTTTTGGAATACCGATGGTTTGGAGAGAACCGCAAAATCATCATGAAGATTGCTACTTTTGTCTTTGTGATATTAAGGGGCATAATAGAAAAACTTTGAAACATATTTTGTACCCAATCAATATTAAATCAGCTATCAGACCAGTTCCTCACAGTGATCATATACCTATACCCCCCAAAGTACTACAAGAAGATATTGAAACCTCTTCAACTTCCGGCTCCGTACAGATGAATAGTGATTTTGAACCATCAACCTCAGGTCAAAACCAACCTCAGCTATTTTCACAAGCCGAACTGAATGATTTAGTAAGAGATTTGGGACTTTCAATAGATCTTTCTGAAGTTCTGGGGTCTAGGTTGAAACAAAAAAATTGCTTGCCCCAGAAACTACCTTCTCTTGGATAGAAATCGTGAGGCTGGATTTGTAAAATATTTTGCACAAAACGGACCACTCGTGTACTGCCAAGCAATTGCTGATCTACTTACTTTCCTCGGAGCTCCTGAGTACACACCTTCTGACTGGAGACTTTTCATCGACTCTTCAAAAAGGAGCCTTAAAGCTGTTCTTTTACATAATGGCAATGTTTTTGCGTTTGTTCCGGTCGGCCATTCTGTCCATTTAAAGGAAAACTATGAAAATTTAGAGGAATTACTTTTAAGAATACAAAATGAAAATCAACTGGGAAGTGTGTGGAGATTTAAAAATTTTAGGCCTTCTCTTGGGTCAGCAGTCTGGATATACTAAATTTCCATATTTCCTGTGCGAGTGGGATAGCAGAAATCGAGAACAGCATTGGATAAAAAGAGACTGGCAACAAAGGGTGACTTTAACATCTGGGACCAGAAATGTAATTCGCGAAAGTCTTATTGACCCTCAAAAAGTGTTAGTTCCACCGCTTCACATAAAACTTGGACTTATGAAACAAGTTGTTAAGGCATTAAACAAAGAAGGAAATTGTTTTAAATATTTGTGTAAAACATTTCCGACTCTGTCAGAGGCAAAATTAAAGGAGGGAATCTTTGTAGGCTCGCAGATTAGGAGCTTGGTGAAAGATCAATAATTTGAAAACGTGATGGAAGATAAGGAAAAACATGCATGGCATGCTTTTAACGAAGTTGTACATAAATTTCTAGGGAATTATGAAGACACAAACTATGTTGGGATCGTTGAAAATATGCTGGAAAAATTCAGGATTCTTGGTTGCAATATGAGCATAAAAATTCACTTTTTACATTCCCATTTGGACTATTTCCCAGAAAACCTTGGGGACGTGAGTGAAGAGCAAGGAGAAAGATTTCACCAGGATATTAAAGAGATGGAAAAAAGATACCAAGGGCGCTGGGACACAAAAATGATGGCCGATTACTGTTGGACATTGAGAAGAGATCTTCCTTTAGTTGAATATGACAGAAAAACAACCAAACGAAGCTTTTCTGAAAAACGAAAACTTTTTTTAAGAAGCATAAAGAATAAATAACTATTTCTAATAGTTTCTATGTGTATATTTTTGAATTTTTTTAAATATAATATAAAACTAGCTTATAAATGAAACAAATTGTTTTTTTTCTATATTTTTTGATTTTACTGGTTGACAAATAACCTTACGTAATACAAAAAAAATAAAAGCAGATTTGAAATCAGCTCTACCCAATTCCTAGAAAACAGTTAAAATTTTTAAACCAACTTTCAAAGTGTTGAAAAATGCAGGCCTGTGTAATTAGCGCCGTAGAATGTAGAAAGCAATATTTAATTGATGTAAGCTTATTCCGATATTCATAATAAAAATTATTTTTTAACCACACTTCGTATTTTAAATATCAAATAAGTTATTGCTTGTTAGAAAACCAAGAACAGGAAAACTAATGGCTCAAGATAGAATTACGTCAATAATTTTAAATACGTAATTTCTCCACGAACACAATCCATTACGAGGGAACAATTGTGAAATCTACCTCCCAGGTGTTCTTTTCTTCTAATTGATAATCTGCTAACAGTTAACATTAATACTTTTTGTACTTTATTATGCAGCAGATAAAATATTACTCAATTTATCGTTATAATTTTAAATAAACGTTGTTATTTCAGATTACGAGAGCAGTAAAATATTTTATTCCGGCAAATCCAATCAGATAATGGCCTGTCCGTTTCCTATTTAGAAAAAGAAAAAAAATAAATCTCATTAAAATGTATAAGAACATTAGATAATTGCTGGGAGCAAAGGTTAGAAACTCCGCGGAGCGTAAAATCTAACAAAAAAGGTAAGAACATGAATACCGACCACCACCGTGCCTTTACAGGAGATAGACATAGTACGCTTAATGGGAAGATGTATATTTTCCTGAATAATTTATAAAACTGATGTTTATGGTGAGAATTACATAACATAAATTATATCTACTCTAAAAATATATTTCTAGCAACATATTCTAATGAAAGCGAAGTATAATACTTGACTTTTTATTTTATTAAATTATTTTGATTTGTTATAGCAATTTCGGCTTAGATTTTTATTAAATATATTATATTTAACTCATATTTAATACTAATTATCACCAAAAACTATTTTTTACATAAACAAAATTAGTTTCGAATATTTTCTTTTACGTGAATGTACATTCATAACTAAGCTGTCAACCATACCGCATGTGCTACATTCGCCTGGGTAACACTACTTTAATATATCAACAGTTTTTACATAACGGTGCGATAACACTAAAATGAAGTCAAAGGACGGCCGGTGAAGCGTAGTGGAGTAGGATCAGCAATGTACTTCCTAGGGCCGCAGTTAATATTGAGTTATTTAAGTGTACGTATTGCCATGGATTTTTTTCCCCGAAACATTTAGTGAACATTTTTGAATAATAATATTTTTGTAGTGTACTATTTACTATAACATTGTATGAATATAAATGTTGTTTTGATTTAGGTTTTGATTAGCGCAGTTCCTGGAAGCCGTTCGGACTTGCTGGGCAAATAATATTTAGCTGTAATTTTTTATGATTGAATGCGTGCCGCATGTATCCTCAGACACGTTTTGGTCAAGTAAGAGTGATGTATAGTTGAAGATAAAATTTTTTTATCTTTATTTCAATTAATTTCGGTATTTGTTTTTTTGAGTTTATTGTGGTTTGTGTTTGCTTTAATTCATTATCGTATTTATACGAGTTTTAAATCTCGTAATTTTGATTTTATTAATATCTTACTTGCACGCGCTCTCTTTGTTATATGTGATAAAAACCTACGTAAGTTTTATTTCACAGTTATAATTAGAGAATGGACACGCTTACCACATGACACAAAGCCCAGTGCAGTACTGGCGAAAGGCTGTATTTCTAAAATATTTAATTTTATTTATATAATTGGAAAACGAACGGGTGGTGATCTATAAAATTACGAAATACATATGTATTTGTTGAAAAGTTATATTTTTAAAGTTTTTAATTTTATTTCTATAATTGGAACATTTTTATTTGTTCATTTTGTCGTTCAAGTTGAGTAAAGGAGTATTAATATTGACTAGCAATAGTTTCTCAAGGTTTTCTTCTGTCAATTTTGTTCTCTTTGAATTAAGTACATCCTTATAAATAGAAAATGTCCTTTCTACATCGCAACTGGTTATAGGTGCATACTGGAAATATTCTTTTATTTCTTCATATTTAGTCGTTAGATTTTGTGGAATTGTCTCCATACATAATTGCTGCAATGTAATTAAATCTGGATTTCTATTAAGAATTGCTTCAAACTTTTGCCGAAGGCCACATCCGAAGTCACTTGGAATACTTTTCAAATTATTAACAGTCACATCTAATGTGGTTAATCCATCATTTAATTTGAGATTTCGATTTTAAAAATAAGTGATTAGTTTTGGCAATTTTCCAAAGTGTTCGTGAAGAAAGTACAAGTGATTTTTTAAATTTGGGATTTGTGTGAGCTCCTTGCACTCACCAATACTTCTAGCATCCTCCTTTAGCAGTGTTACGAAATGTTTTAGACTATCGAAATTCTCAGCATAATAACTAGTAGCTTCCAGCCATGTTCCCCATCTAGTTATTACTGGAGTGGGAGGCAGTGACAGAGATGGAAATTTTTCCCTGAAAAGAGCTACTCTCAATGGTGCTTTTCTGAAAATTTTTTTAAAAGCTGATACAACTCTATCAACTTCCGGAAAAGTGTCTCTGATATATTCACAGATTCTGTGGAGAGCATGTGCTACACAAGTAATATGCAGCATATTAGGATATGTTTTCTTCAATAATCTGCCTGTTTTTAACATATACGCAGCACTATCACTGACAAATAAAAGTATTTTTTCTTTGTACGTGGCGTCCGAATGAAGCATTTTTTGCATATTCTCCTTAATGGTTTCAGCAACTGTTTCCGCATCAACTCTATTTATAACACTTGTTGCTATTACATATGAGTTAAAGGGAATAGTTGGATGTAGTACACCAGCTACAACATTTACCACACAGCGTCCTAACATATCCACCGTTTCGTCGGCGCTTATCCATACGTATTGATTTAAAAGATGGCTTCTAATGCGTTCTACTGTTCTCGTATAGCACCTAGAAACATAATATTTGCGTAAAGTTGATTCATCAGGAACATTTCGACCAGTATATTTTTTCAGAAATGTCTTCAAAATTGGATTGTTCAATTTAAATAATGGAATATTAGCTGCCATAAAAGTTTCACAGAGTTCTTCGTTAAAATTGTCAGGTTCCAACGGGTTAAATTTTTTTTCGTGGTTTACGTGACGTTTTACGGTTGATTTATTGCAATTTTTCAATAACGTTTCACACACACAAATAAACGAAATTAAATAACGAAATTTTATACACACTTACGTGAAAATAATTGGAAGATGTTGCTTAAATGAAAAGAAAAGGAATGTACGTGCTATTTCTCTTACGAAATACGATAAACTTATTTATTTTATCTACGTACTCGACACCACTGAAAACACTATATTCTCCGAATATAATAGCTGGGTTGTCCATTGTTATCGCTGCGAGACCAGGTGGCCGAGTAAGTCAAACAAATACTTCATTGAATCACGCCGGGATGTACTGAGCGACGTTATACACACATCCAATTGCCGATTGCGTTTTATGGAAATTGCATCCGTTCTCTAGATATAATATTAAAATGCTGATAGAAGA
The DNA here is from genome assembly GCA_935421215.2 of Melolontha melolontha. Taxonomy (NCBI): domain Eukaryota; kingdom Metazoa; phylum Arthropoda; class Insecta; order Coleoptera; family Scarabaeidae; genus Melolontha; species Melolontha melolontha. Next base: position 234,650,199 of record OW285235.1, read on the forward strand.
GCTTTAAGAAGTGCTCTGGGAAGTGATGCTGTCGGAAGACAAATTTAGAAATCTTACTTGTGCAGGGAGGCTCGTAAGCTGGGATTCGATACTTACAAGATTCAAATTTTATTGGCGAAGTGAATTCTTTTCCAAGTTCCAAATTTTTTTATCCGTTCCACGTTAATTGCTGATGACTGTAAATGTATGTAGAAAAAATAAAATAAATATTTCTAAAAAAGAAAAATAAAATGGCAAAGTAAGCTTTATAAAAAAAGCAAACCCATCAATTTCGCACATACATATGCATGTGTATTCGAATTTTTTATTTTAACAGTGGCGGGGAAGGAGGGGTTTGAACGGGCACCTCAATATAAAATACAATTCCTCTTCGATTTGTAAAAACAAAAGTTGGACGGGTGATAATTTATTTTACTTTTTATGGATGTTTATTTTATTTGAAAAGGCTTTGTTTCATTAGCGGACGTGAGTACGAGACACGATAAAAAAAGGAACTCCGACGCGGTACTGGCTATGCAATGTAAAGCCCTCGTAAAAATTCAATTTTATTATCAGAAATAACATTTGAATTTCGAAATTCAAATATATATATTCTATATAGCGGGAAAATATAAATGATGTGCAAGTCAAATTCAAGTATTTTATGGAACCATATGAGAGCATCAAAAAAAATTTTCTCTTCTCCGACAATGAAAAAATGTACAAATTTATAATTATTGACACATAGTTATCTTTTTTCAATGTATTCATTAAGATTTCAGTTAATAAACAGAAACAGTTTTGCATTAGCTTTATGTGTTAAATATATTTGTAATATTTCATTCAAAACAGAAGTACATTATTACATTTTATCTTATTTTCTATGAAAACCTAGCCCGATAGAGGAAAACTGACAATAGATTTGAATTTAGAGGAATCATATTATACAGTGTGTTTCACTTTTCATGGGGACATCCAAATAACTTTTTTATTTTGAAAGCAATCTATATAAATTTTTTATCAGTTGTGTAGGCCTCGACAATGCACCTTTTTGTATGAATAGAGTATTTATAAAGTCAATATCTAGCCAGCTATAATTAAAATAAAAAGTAGTGTTTCAAGTAATGTCATACTAGCGATTAAGAAAGAGCAAAAAAGTATTAGGAAAAGTTTTTACAAACGACTCAAGAACCCCTAATACCAAATTTCGCTGAAAATGTTTTTCTATTTTAAATTCTTCTACATTTTTGTGCTATCTGTAGTTAATTGTTTATTATTGCAATAATAAGAGTGCCATGAAGCAAGAAAACAATTTGTCAGTTCAAACGCCAAACGTCAGTTCACTAAACAGTTTACTTCAGTTGCAACTATTAAACTTTGCTGAGCAATGGCCGATAGACATTTAAATGTTGCTCAAAAAGTAGAAATTATTAGAATTATTGGCGGTAATGTACGTTCTACTCGAGAGGCTAGAGATTTTAACGCGAGACCTCCTGAACGTCCACCCGTCCGTCATCGAACTGTTGCATGCTTGACAAACATTATCAACACTACTGGAAATGTTGCTAAACCACGTCAACGGGAATTGAACAATCGGGAACACCATTTCGATACAGTAATATTAGCAGCGTATCGTAATAATCCTCACACGAGTTTACGAGATATGGCTAGAAATTTAAATATCTCTTACGCTGAAATTTGGAGATGTCTCTGTCGTCACAGATTGAAACCGTATAAGCCAAAATATTTGCACAGTCTTGAAGAAGGAGATCTCAATAGAAGAATGGAGTATATGAGGCGAGAGTTGCACTTACAGCTAGATGGATCCCCATTTCATAACGCAAGAATAGTGCGAGCATGTATAGACGAAACTTCGCGTTAAGATGAATAGGCTGTAATAGCGCTTTAATAGAGTGGCATCCGAGATCACCTGACATTACACCACTCCACTTTTATGTTTGGGAGACTATTAAAAACGTTGTGTATGCATCTAGACCTCAAAATATACAGGAACTGTGTCAGAAAATCCGACAAGATTGTCGAGAAATTTCTCCAGAAATATTACGAGTTGTACTGAATCACAAAAAGGGATTGGAAAAATGTATCCGTCTTCAAGGTGATTTAGTTGAAAAAGATCCTATTTAAAATATTGTTCGTTAAATTGTTGGTTTTGTTTTTTGTTCTCTAATGTTGTATAAAATTTCAAAAATTTCATCGTGTATTTTATATTGATTGCTTTCAAAATAAAAAAGTTATTTAGGTGTCCCCATGAAAAGTGAAACACACTGTATATATCCAGGTGTAAAATTAAAGAAAAGCACGAAAAATACTTTTTCCACGGTCGGGAGTAGAAATCAGTTTCTATGACATCAAAATTAAAACAGAAGTAGTCGATTATTCCCAAGGGAGTATAATGCTCCCAAGGGAGTTTACATTATGGAGAACGTTTTGTGATTCATGCATTATTTATTTTGTAGTTATGACAATAACTCAACGACTACTAAATAAATGCTCAAATCCGAATACAATAATTCTGGTGCTACTTACTTCATAATGACAAAATATGTGTTTTTAAGTTAATGAGACCGTGGAAAAAATAGTATATACCATTCGGGAGAGATGCTATTTTGTCTTCGGTGCATTGTAGCCCTCGGGCTTCAAATTGCACCTCCGCCAAAATAACGCATTTCTCTCCCTTATAGTATAATATACTATTTTTTATAGGTTTCTTTCGGTTACTTCATTAGTTTCAAGTTTTCTCCGTATTCGAAAGGTTTGAAAGATACAATCGCGGAAAGTTCGCGAAAGTTGGCCGAAAAATATGGGGTTGGAAAAACACAAATTAACGATTTTATAAAAAATAAATGTGAATTCAAAATGTTGGTTGAGGAAGGTGTTAACTTGGAGCAAAAGCGAAAATTTCCGAAATCGGAAGGATTGGCAGTAGATCAAGTTGTCTACAAATGGTTTTGCAAAGCCAGAAATAAAACAATTCCAATATCTATGCCGCTACTTAAACAAAAAACTCTGGCGACAGCAAGCTGTTTAAAGTTTGAAAAATTTCGCAGCATCAAATGAATGTTTTCAACCATTCATTTGAAGTTTCTGCCGGTGAACCAGTATAACTTTTCAGATGTTAATTTGGACGATATAGAGGACTAGAAAACCAAGCTACCGTCGATTTTAAAGAATTATTCTCCCCGAGATGTTTATAATGCTGACGAAATATGTCAGATCTATTAATAATAGGAAAAAGTACAAATTCTCGTTGTTTTAAGAGTAATCATGTTGACAAAATATCATTTGAATGGGTTTCTAACAAAAATGCTTGGATGACAACACATATTATGACAAGATGGCTGCATAAATTTGACAATAAAATGAAAAAATAAAATATGAAAGTGCTTCTTTTCTTGGATAATGCCACGTTACATTCTAAAGTTCGATTAGAAAATATTAAACTAGTCTTCCTGCCGCCAAACACCACATCGAATTGTTAGCCCTTAGAGCAAGTAACAATTCAGAATTTCAAATTGTAAAGCTGTAGTTTTTAAATAGAAGCTAAAAATTTTTAAGCAAACAAAGATTGAACCATACTTTAAAAAAGCTTAACAAGTTATGTTTATTTATGAATATGTTAATAATGTAATAATATGTATAAATAATGAATATTTGTAATATCTATAATATGTATACAGGTTCGGTCTACAATCATCTTGCATGCGGCTTCCCCTACATAAGGCGTGAGAAGTTGCCAAACCGTACCTACTTAACAAATATACATACGAGAGCCGGCAAGTAGACCTTTAGAGAAATAAAAATGTTCTTCTAGATTAGTGGTTTGCCGAAGCAGATGTGATAGACAACGTACTTTAATTTTACCAGTACTTTTGTTGGAGAATTGACAAATGAATATGAATGTATTCCGTAATAGTGATATACTATACAGCTATGCACATGTACAATATTTTTAACAACGAGCGCAAAAAACATAATTTGAGAATCTTTTAGGTAAATAGTCATTAAATACAAGCTGTAAAACATAGTAAATGTATAACACTACCAAAGTAGACGTATAGAAGTAAGAGAAAAAAAAATGCTCTTCTAAAGGCAATAAATTTTAAAATAAAATAGATAAAAAAAATAAAGAAAATTCTTGGAAAACAAAATGAAAAAATTCAATAAATATAATTTCTGGGGAAACAGGAAGAGTACGATAAACTAAAAGATTAATTCTAAATAATGGAAATTAAAATATACTTCTAAAATAAACGGAATTATTGAAAAACCAAATTAAAACTTCTCAATTAATCAAATGTTCGAATAATCCACCTCTTTGCTCCTGACAGTACGCAAGTCTATGATAAAAATTATTTCGTACATTCGAAAACATTTCCGGGGTTATCGTATTTGCGTAACTATAAAAACAGGCCAAAATCAAATAATACAAAATATAACTGCCAATTAGAAACAAATTAAATTCAACAATTAAATTAATAAATGTGAAGTAGGTAATTCTTATAATATTAACTTCAGATACTTATTAAGAATATCACGAACGTGAATAATAATATAAAAATTAAGAAAACAACCACCAACATGCACAATATTGGTCTCTTATGATCGAAATGATCGTATCGACCTGTCTTTAAGGGTTTCCACTACTTTTCTCGAACAGTACTTGCGCACTTGTGTATTTAACTTGGCAACTACGTTCGTTTATATACATGGACTTGTAGCTCGCAATTAAGGTAAAAACGGGCCAAACGTGTATGTACATATTATTTATAATATGTACCTAGTCTATGTTTCGTACATATTACATACATTAATTGGTATACATATATATGTATTTATATAATATTTACTTTCATTAATAAAATAAAGAAAAAATCTTAAAAACCAATTATGTATTTTATTTGTAAGACGAAAAACCTGACAATTAGGGCCACCTTTACATAAGGGCCTGTATATTTCTTTTGGTCGCTATTATTGATAGATTTTACTGTATTATTAAATTAATTTCTAGAACAGAACTGAAAAAATGTAACTTGACGAAACAAAACTAGGGCTGATTTGAGAGCTTCGATCAGGGAATCAGAAAATATAAACAGTTTTCACCAAGCAAAATTTGTGTTGATCTGTGTCATTAAATAATTTAAGAAACAAAATTTATTAAACAATTCTAATTAATTTATATTAATATCCATTACATCTTTCAACTTAAAGTCGGTATAAAGTTCATTATTGATTGTTTTTAACTGCTATAAGTGTTAAAATACTACCACAAATTTAATAAATCATTTAAATTACCTGCTTAATGTGCTTTATCCGGTTATTCCGGTATAAATATATTACCTAATACTTTAAACTAATAAGATAAATCAAGACCCGTTATTAATCAGGATTATTAACTTTCAAGAAATTAACAGGTGTATAAAATATTGCGGTAATAATCCTTTATTTTTTTAATTTTAATCCCTAAAGAAAATTTATTCGTCTACATGATCCTATTAAAACACAATTAATTAAATATTATTTTGAATATAAATTTAACAAAACTAAACAGCGAAAAGAGCACTGACCGATAGAAAAATTACGCCAAGGAACATAATCCTCAAAATAAAATAAACGGGGGGTGGTTATGTGGCGTGCGGGGGGAGATGTAGGGGTATATAGACGACGAATATCCATTTGTTTGTTTATTACGTTTATTTTTTTTATTACAAGATCGAATTTCGATTTCTATTTAATTTGCTTTTTTAATTGGATTTTTTTGCGAATCTCATCCGTTTCATTAGATTTAGATTTAATTTAATTCTGATTTAAGTCCCATTTATCTTTTTTTTCGGTTTGAGCGTGCACACGCGGGCGCATTATGCTTCTTTTTGAATTTCGATTTGACGGATTGTTTTCGGTCCATCGTCAAAAACAATTAAAAGATAATCGGCAAAGCGGTCTAGGATTATTTTCAAAGACACGTCGTATCTATACGTAAATGCAAAAATAGAATTTCTAAAAAATATTGTATTGCTTTCACAGGCACTTAATGCCTTTTCAATGTACGACGGGAGTTTTTTTATGTTATCCACCTAGCTATGAAAGAAACTAGTTAGAAAACAAAAAAAAGACAATTAATTTTTTAACGTAAGAACCATTAGCACTAAGTAAAAACTCAAAAAAGGTGCAAAACCCTTTACCACAATTAATAGTCGTATCCTAAATATGTATTTCGACAACTAAGTTGTCATCATCAGTAGGTAAAAACCACTAATCAAAGGGCTGAACATGGGCCACAGTAAAGCTAACAACACAGAATCACATAGCGCCCGCGTATACACTGACTTTAAAGTGAATACACAAAACCAAAATAATGTCAACTTACCATTCCTAAGAAATCGGCAATACCATGCGTTTATTCTCAACGCCCTCAACCATTTCTACCTCTTTCCTAAGAATGAAAAAGACAACTGTATGGAATAGGACCGTTGTCCGAGTTAAACGTATTAAATTTGTTTTTAACTTTCGTATGCATCGAGATCTCTGGAGTGTCTGATGTTGCTTCCAAGTTTTAACCCATTTACCGATACGTTGTGATCCGTGTCCAATGCATGATTTGCGACGTTCGATTTTTCTGATCTATTAAATTTAATATGCGGCATGTGTTCTTTAAAACGGGTTATTATTGATCGTTTCGTTTGACCTATATACTTTAAATTACAATCGTCGCAATTAATTTCGTATACACCTGATTTAAAATTCAAATTAACTTTGTCTTTGGTATTACCTAGGAGACGTTTGATGGTGTTTTCAGACCGAAACGCAACTTGGAGACCTTGAGATCTATTGACAAATGTTTCTTTACGGAAAATATCGATTTCTATTTTATGCTTACATGTATTTCTATTATGTATTTCTAATTACAAGTGTATCTAAAAATGGTATCCTATCATTGTTTTCCTTTTTCAGCGTTAATTTAATAGTTAGAAATTTCAAATTTAACTGTTTTTACGAACATGTCCAATTCACCGCGGATTCAAATCATAGTTTTCAAGATAAGACAGCTTTTTAAGCAGTTACCCTGCCGTACCAAATTTGAAGGTTGTTACGCTTAGCATATAAAAATCCTAACCGAGACCCTTCGTTTCTACCTGACCGTCAGCAACCCTAACGCTACTGTGGATTTCTATTTACATTTCATTAAATTGTTGTAATTTAATTATACATATTCTTTCATATGTTGTGTTTCATATCATTAGAAAGCTTATGTCACAAGGGTTACTTTAATAACACTTATGCCATCGATAGAACACATCTTCAGGTCCCACTTCTTAATTAATTATTACTCAAGATATCGACCCCTCTCTTCGACAGATCATAAAACAGACCGTTTTCAAAACCAGTGTTCTTTTCGATACAAAACTATCAATCCGATCTTCTCGTTAGAACGCTCGAACGTGCAACATCACCCGCCGTACTGGTCAAGTACCGGTGGCATGATCCACGTGCCCCTGCATCTCACCGCAATTAAAAGGTAATCCTGTATTGTTCTATATGTATTATTCTTTTAAGCGAATCCATATTAATTAAACTAATTAATTTCTTGTTCCTCCGGCCAAACATCGCTCTGCATATCTGTCCAGGTATACGACGCACCACGTGGCCGCCCATCGCCGCAAATCAAAGGTAACTCTGTATTGTTCGATACAGAGATTATTTTATATTAATCGTATCCAATTAACCCTTAATTTACTGCTCAACTAAACGTTCGTTTCAGAGTATTTGTGTGTTAATTTTCAATTACATATTTAATACCGCTCCTTGTGTATATATTACTTTTGTTTTAATTACTTTTAAATATAACAATTTCAATTTCTTTCTTATGTAAATATAAATACAAACTTTAAGGACAACGCCTATGTGTTTTATTTATTTAGTAAGTAAGTTATATATATATTTTAATTAACAAATATCACGCACGTCCTAGACCTTTGAAGAAACTTCACCAGCACCACTAATTATTTTATTTATCTTGTAATAATTTAATTATTATTTCCGCGGCACATCCACATCCCGATGTCCAGCACGAGCCCCCGTTTGTAATAAGTTCCTGATAGAAAACATTTCAAAATATTCACTAACGCCTTCATGAAACAGGCACAACTACACGTAATGGAGGAGCAGAAAAGTCAAATACAGCAACAATGGTAGAATTGAAATATAATCTTGAACACGGTAGAGGATGATTCGGCTACTTGGTCGAGAAAAATAGCAAACATGTACTTTGAATGTAAGAAATAGGCCTCTAAGAAATAGGCATGGCGAGTTTCGAAATAGCAGTGCTTGTATTCATGTCAGATTCAGCGCGTTCAGGTACTTATTCCTATAAATTTTCCTCCACGTATTGTATTTTGTCATCTGTATATATTCATTCAAATCCCTCAACTTAGGCACTGATTCTTTTACCGATTAAGTATATTCCTAAAGGAACTCCTGCAACAACAATGTGTAGAAGGCTTAAGGCAGGCTTTCCGGTGAGGTGTGTCAAAATTTTTGGAAAAATCTTTGGGTTTCTAGAGGATCTTCCACTGGCAACGAGAAATATAATATAGTATATAAACGATGCTGCATCAGCACCTTTTAGTATGATTAATATCACAGGATTGATTGGCCGATTGATTGTACCTCACTTATGATATGCTTGACATTCAAAATTTCTTGAATTTTTTCCGGCGGAGCCACTTCAAGACAATGTACACTACTTCTGTAGAGAATGAAGAAGATTTCAGAGATCAGATAAGTAATTGGGTGTAATGTAATAAGAAACAACCTTGGTGTTTTTAAAGTGATGTGACAGCCAAAGGAAAGAAGATTGGATGCATGCATACTAGTTGTTGGTAGTTATTTTCGGCTGTTTTTGTAGATAAGGAATCTTTACATGAAATAGTAAGTAGCAAAGTATTGTTTTCGTTTCGAAGACTTTATCGTCCTGCATCTTCGAAACAAAGCGCCTTCCCAAAGATCATCCAATGGCAAAAAAATCTTAAAATAGTACAAGGGATAACTCTCTGAGTTTTTGCCGCATGTTTACTATACATCTTGTATGTATTTTTAGAGCAATTAATATAATTATTGGCACTTCATTCCCCAGCGAGAGAAATCTAAGAGCTCAAATAGACCGTTCTAAACGAAGAATTTCAGATAATATAATAACAACTGCATGTAATGATAACAGATGTTTCACGACTATTTTCATTCACACTGTCTGTGGCTGCTCAAATAGGAAACGAACTGTTTCCAATCTTGCGAACTCGCACCAACAATCACGAAGAAAACGAACTTAATTTTCGCACACAATTAACGGCTGGCGTTAAGATCCATTGGGGAATTCAATACGTGGATATATTCAACATCATTTATATGATTCAAATCCTCGATACATTGATGAAATAACTCATTATTATTCGCGCGGTGGGAAGCCTTTTATTTAATAATAAAGGTACGGTCTTGCCGGACGCCAGATACAAAAAGATGAAGAATGAACGAAATAAAAGAAATAATAAATATACAGAGAAAAGAGTAATATCCCTAGATGAGTATAAATGTAAATATGCAGACTTGCACACATCCCTACGCCTTATATAAAATAATAGAATGGAAACAAGTAGGCTTATAAAGGACAGCGTGTCTTCAATTTAAAGATGCAACGATGGAATTTACATCGCCTTTTTATTTTTCAACTTCGACTTCAATACTGTTGTTGTCGTTGTTGGTGTGATAATGATCGTGGTGATGATATTGATAAATATGGTCGTGAGAAGTGTTCAATACGATTCTTACCCCGCCTTAAATCTCATTAAAATCCGAAATTACTTTATTAAAATTATAACTGCTTGAGTGATGAGTGTGTGGATCAAAGATCAGATCTGTAAACGTATTTGCATGTACATATTATACGCTTGCAAGATGTGATAAGAATAAGAAAGAAGTTAGCTTTCCATACACGTTATACTTAGTACGCGTCAGACTTAAGAACTTAACTAATTTCTAGTTAAACATTTGAAGTTACACTGGCGAAATCGAATATTTGTCTTCATCACTAAAAGTCATGAATACACTTAATAGAAAATATATTTCAATATAGTGAAAGCGATGAAGCTAAACTTACTAAACATGCTCGATGATCAATCTCTACTTTTTTGGGTAATAATAGAATTCCCTAAATATTTTTCTATCAATATGTTGCATTTTTCGCGAAGTAAATGTAAATATTCTTTCTACATATTACGACGCTAATTTATTCGAATTTTTTATAGAAAAAAAATTCGTCCTTAAGTGGAATTCGAACCCACGTGCATGGCTTGCCGGACCATCGCTCTAGACCACTAAGCTATTGAAGGCAGTGAGTCCGAATCTTTCTCGGATAATATGAAAGCATATATTTACAATACTTCGCGAAAAATCCAACAAATTTAATTTCTAGGGGTATACATAATATAAATTCATCGGCATCACTAGCGATGATAAAACCGATAAAACTAACACTAACACACCAAATTAAAAAAAATCGCTTAAGTTTATCGTATCGAGGACACGTTTGACAATTAGAATATTCGGGCTTGTTTATCGTTACTATGGTAACGCTGGTAAAACTATGTTTTATTGGCGGAACGCAGGGAACAATAAGCATTATTCGCTGCATTGGGTCAATAAAAACGGTCGCATTTCATTATTCCCTGCGGGAATTATGAGTCCCATTATTAACTAATAATCACTAATATAATACCTACTTTATTGTTTAGACGTAAGTAGATAAAAGTAATTATAACACTGTGTGCAACTCTTACCCTTTTAACTAGCGTGATGAAGTAGCATCGTGATCGTCAATCTCATGAACGTGAGACTATCCGTAAAGTTGGGTTAGCACGTTCGAATGCATTTTGAGATTTTCACCAATTATATCTTGCAATCAGGGATTTGACAGTTCTAGTTGAATTACAGAATTAGGTATTCTGAAATCTTTGCAGCATTTCACTATTACTGGTGGGTGTCAAATCCCATAATTGAATACCGTACGAACAGATTTGTTTCAGAATGGCCTCATACAGGTATTCCCTGCGGTAAGCGACAAACTTTCACAATGCGTTCCAGAGGTGGTTCTGAACAAAAAACTTCATATACACTTTAGCTTAATTTTTTTTTTGTCAATTAGATTTCAAGAAAAGAAGAAAATTGTTTCAGTAACGTATTTAATCATGAAATTACATAAACTAATAAACTAATATTATAACAATTGCTCGAAATGTTCGCCTCTTCTTTCTAGACACGTTACTAGTCTTTGGACCATATTCTATTTCCAGTTAATATCTGTAAGTTCATTTCGTAAGGAATCTATACCTGCAACTATTCTTTCGATCAATTCTTGTCGAGTGTTTGGCTTACCGTTATAGTAACCACGATTTTTTAGACAACTCCAAAAGAAAAAGTCCAATGGTGAAAGGTCAGGAGAACTGCCTATCCACCGTCCAGGAAAATTTTGATTTAGAAAGTACAATTACTTATCTACTAAAATACGGTGTAGTGCCATCATGTTGATAAAACATGTCGACGCTCATGATTAAAGACGGCAGACTATGTGCCCGGTGCATGGTGACAAGAATCATTTCACCATTAGTGCAAAATATTATTTTTCATTCCTCTCGCTTTGTTTACATATCGGAGCAGCAAAACATATATTTAGTAGTTTCGTAAATATTTCCATACATGCATTTATAAAAGAGATAACAGAATTTGAACATATATTTTACAGTTCTAAATCAAAATAAAAAAAACATTATTTCGTTTTTCTAACAATGAACAAATCATTTATTCTAAAGAAAAAGTGGTATTATTGGCAATAACAGATGCACCTTCAAAACATATTTATATTATAGTATCCAAAATAATATTTAGTACACATGGTGAAATGATTCTTGTCTGTCTGGCACATAGTCTGCCGTCTGTACAGTCATGATACATATTTGTCATTTTATAAAATGACTGGCAATATGTTTAGAAAGAAGAGGCGAACATTTTGAGCCACTGTTATAATTAGAGAACGGACATTCTTACCACATGACTCGGCGTAATTCAATGAAGTATTTGTTAGTCTTACCCGACCATCTGGTCCGTTGCGATTACAATGGACAACACAGCGATTGTATTCGGAAGATATATTCCATTAAACGCAATCCGCAATTGGAAATGTTTATAAACTTCGCCGAGTACATCCCGCCGTAATACAATGAAGTATTTGTGTTTGACTTTCTCGGACACCTGATTTTTCGCAGCGTTAACAATGGACAACGGCTATTGATTCGGAGAACTTAGTCATGTGGTACGAATGTCCGTTCTCTAGTTATAATATTAGTTTATTAGTATATTATATAATTTCATGATTAAATACATTACCGAAACAGTTTTTCCTTTTGTTGAAATATACAGAATAAAAAAGAAATTAAGTGCATATGCACTTTTTTGTTCAGAATCACCTCTAGAACGCATTGTGTAAGTTTGTCGATTACCTCAGGGAACACCCTGTTTACCTACTAGTAGTTTGTTTTCAAAGGAAAGTTTAGAGTTTCTTCCAATAACTCAATACAGTCGCAATTATAGTCGCAATTATATATACTCTATGAAGATATGTTTCCACCACGTGAGTCATCTATTTAAGTACATGTCTAAGTATTTAACATCTTCGGCTTGAATATTACAGTTGTTAATTTATACAAACGGACACGTTTCTTTACAAAGCACAAATGTGACATCGAGTGGATTTAGACTCATTAACTTTCATACGTCATTTCAGCAACCAATTCTGAATTCTATGAGATTGCATTTAAGCAGCTACGGTCGATGTAGCTGGTAAGTCGCTTGTATAAAGAAGGTATTGTATTGGTCCATGGACGCTCCCTTGAGGAACTCTAGATAGTATAGTATGAAAACATGAAAAAAAATATTGGTTAGGTAGGACTTAAGCCAGTAAAGCAATGTGGATAAGGAAGTAGTTTTTTATTTTATACAGGGTGTATTTTTTTACTTTCTAACTTAGGATTCAACATGGAAGTATTTACCTGGTAACCAAGTTGAGGCTTAGGTTTGTAACGTTTTTGGTTTCTAGAGTGGGAACATCTTGAAAAAAAATTGTTAGGCAAATATTAAAGTTATTTTAATGTCGTATTTCAAATATTAATTCAATTATTTTAGAATTTGTGCAAAGATTATATTAATCTCTAGGTGAGCTTGGCAATGCTTTGTAATTGCTAGGTTTAACGAAACGAAATTTTTTTTTTTCAATTTCTCGCACTGAGAATCTATGCATACGATTCATACGATATCTCTTTATTTCAAGGACAGCATGTATGTCTTGAAATCTATTTTTTAAAGGTGCAAGAATCAACTAAATAATCAAAAAGCATTTGAATCACAAATAAAATTTTAAAATAAATTCACCAATTCTAGAAGTCGTCAGCAGTTATAATGCTCTTTTGTAACATAGCAGTTCATAAAATTTTCAACTTGTAGTATTTTAAAATCCAGTTTCAATGAAGAAAGGTTAACAAAATCCAAAAGAGCATTGTTCTAGGCACAATTTCCAAGATTCACCACATTTTTACACCACGTCTAAATACGCGCAACAGTAAAAAAAAAAATCACGTTTTCATTTTGTCGGGATTAACTCTTTCTTGTGCTCCGTAATTGCACTCATTTCGGTAATTTAAATTCAGGAATCACGGAGTGCATCGCTTCCAGCTCAACTACGCGTCGTAATTTCAATTGTGCCGACTCCGTCTTTCTCTGGGGATCATCCCATCTCATTCCCACTCGCCGTTTTAATTGTATTTCCAAACGGCAATTAAAGTAATATTCAATTTTTAATCTTTAATATAAACATAACTACTTTTTAATTAAGAAGATACAAGACTTTTTTTTAACATACCACGCTTGCTCTTGTGACGGATTCTCATTTGTCTGCAAGTGCAAGGGTAAACAAGTATATACTCAATAGTGCGGCAAGGAGTAATTATTTTATTTAGTATTAACACAGATGTAAATAAGATAACCTCTTTGCATAAATGCATACTAATGTTTAGAACTTTAGTCAATCTCCGAGGGCAGATGCAGGAATGTCTTAATCATCTTTGGTCGCGATGTCTGCTTTATAACTTCTAAAACTTCTTCCAACAAGGACTCGTCTTCATATTAAAAAGTTTTCATGTAAGTACAAAAATAATTCTGCTGTTGTGATGAAAAATATGCGAATTCTTCCTTTAGTTTTGCCCTAACGTCTATAGCGTTATTTTGTGTAGTCTTTTAGATTCCAAAGATCAGAAACAAATTCAGCAAGAATATGTGAGTTCTTTCATACTGAATGAAAGAAATAAGAACAAATATTTTTTATAGTTAAATATAAGCAGATTTAGGATATAGAATTCAAACATAATTATTTCCAATTTTATAAAATATTTAAACTTCATTTTCGAGATTAAACTTCTGAAAAAATACTTTTATTAGCACATTATAAAAACGTTCTTTAAATTCTAAGAAAGCGATATCTTTTACATTTGCAAATCTATTTATTACCTAGGGTTATTTAATAATCGCCATCTTTTTTCAAATTTATTTACTATTTTATACATCAGACCTCTTGTTTTATTGCCTAGTTATTAATGACCAATTTCAATAAACCCTTAATATCACCCCCATTGTTAACTAAATACGTATACGAAGGACAACTTTTATAGATTATATTTTTATAATCGACCACTAGATGGTGCTTTTGGCATATGTAATCACTATATTCTTAGTGTTTGACATTTGTCAATGAGAAGTCCGCGATAGCTTAGAAATTTAGTCAGTAGTTTGTTGACAGTGACAGTTTTAAGACAGTGAGTTTGTAAAATAATGGAGATTACTCGTGATGGTTTTCGTTGGATGATTTTTTACGATTATAAACAAGGTCTAACTCCACAAGAATGCATTATATCGTTTCGGTCAACTTTAGTAATGAAGCACCATCAGAGAAGGCAGTTTACAATTGGTTTGCAGAATTTCGTCATGGTCGTGTCTCATTTAGACACGACCAAGACATTGTGATTCCAAAAAACATCGATGCTGTGCGGAAAATGATAGAACACGATCGACATGTGACTTACAGTGATGTAGAGGCATCTCTTGGCATATCGCAGACTGCAATTCATTCGATTTTACATGAAGATTTCCTTGTAAAAAAAATATGTTCGAGATGGATTGCACATAACTTGACAGAAGCACAGAATGCAGCTCGTGTCAATTGGTGTTAAGAGATGCGCAAAAGTAGGAACCGCAAAATCCGTTTACAATATCGTCATAGGTGACGAAACATGGATATATGCGTATGAGCCAGAAACGAAGCAACATCTACTGTATGGGTGTTCCAAGACGAACTGAACCCTACAAAAATTGTTCGTGCAAGGAGCACTTCCAAGAAAATGATCGCTTGTTCTTTCCGCTGTACAGGACACATCGCAACAATTTCTTCAGAAGATCGAAAAACTGTTAACGCTGAATAGTATACAGTAATTTGTTTGCCAAAAGTTATAGACGAAATCAGGAAGAACAACCGAAAACGTCGCATTATTCTTCATCACGACAATGCGAGTTCTTTACGTCGAACAGTTGACTATTTGAAGCAGAAAAGGGTTGATATAATGTCTCATTGTCCATATTCAACTGACTTGTCGCCGAATGATTTCTTTTTGTTGATTGCATGATCGAAAATAAAGAGCTATGATAATACAATATTTAAAATTTGAAAGGAAACGTGTATGGCAATAAATATAATACATAGTTTTCCACGAAACCCGTGAATATATTGATATTAAAATATGTGCGCAAATCATGGTATAATTTCCTGCTTAATTAGTATATGTGCTATATAAAAGTTTGGTAAAGGAGTAGGGACTATTTTTTGGAAGGAAGTTATGTCTTAATGTTACACCTACAGAAACTTTTGTCTATTGATAAGATGGCAGCGAATAATATATGTCAATACAACGGTGAACTTATGTATTCAAATACCTAACGTCAAAAACCGACCGATGACGTATCACCTCGTCCAACTTTTCAACCGTTATAATATTCCAAACTTTATCCTATATCAAATTGCTTGTCTCAGCGTGTAGGTTGCGAATTCCTAATCAAAAATGCATGTCATTTTGTCCGTCACGAACTATGCAGACTCAAATTTCAAATGCCCACGAATTTCTTTCTATCACGATTTTTTGCTACTAAACCACACAATTTCAGTGCATTTAGTTTTCAGTATGTTGTACACACATCTCTCAAAATTTTCTCAAACACCTGAACTTTGTCCAAATAACCAAGATATGGTTTTGCTCTGTTTTTCGCAGTGCACGCGTTAGAGACGTCTTTCGAAATTCCACCACAAAAATCAGTCCAAAAATACAATCGCCAGTATGACATATTTATGGAGTGATGCAACAAATACCGAATTAAAAAGTTCAGTGAAAACGTTTTACTGGCGTATTTTTCTGATTTATCGAAAGTATCTTCCTTCTTCGGTGTGGTCCTATTATTCCATGGTGAAAGCAACGCTTTTAGCAAAAAATGATGTTGATATTAGTAAACATAAAAAACTTACGGCTTTTTTAAAACAAAACGGAAGAAATCATATTGTAAAAAAGTCCAAAACTCATTTACAAGAAGAAATACTTACATTTTTAATAAATGCACCGGATGACATCTACTTGATGATGAAGGTAATTCATGCAAACTTTTCAAAACCAATTTGTTATGAATGTAGTAGTTATTTTAGATTTGCGTTGTGTTTGGCATTGCTGGGACTTTACGTAATGAAGAACTTTTGAATTTAAAGGTAAGTGATGTAGAGCATACAGAAACAATTTTGGTTGTTCAGATAACTAAAACAAAGTTTGTGATCACTACAGAGTTTCAAGGAAAATTAAAATCCTTAGAATTATTTAACAAGAAGAAAGTATTCTTAGCATTTATAGACTTGGAAAAAGTATTCGATAAAGTACCAAGAGAAAGATTATGGAATATATTAAGAGAAAGAGGTGTCAATGGCAAAATAAGACGATTAATACAGAAAATATTTAACCACAATACTAATGCTGTAATAGCTAACAATTTAGAATCGGAGATATTTAAAACAAACAAGGGGCTGCGCCAAGGGGGAAGTCTGAACCCAATGCTGTTAATTGTTTATATGGATGACATTATCAAAAAGTGTACAAGCAAAAGTAAAAAGTTCAGGCAGACGATATAGTAGTTATAGCGGACAATGAGGAAGATCTGAAACATAACTTAATAACATGGAATATGACACTAAAAGACAGTGGAATGACGATGAGTAAGAGCAAAACTAAAGTAAAGGTAGTGGGAGATGAACAGGTAGATACGAAAATTGTAATAGAAGGAACTGAAATAGAACAAGTGAGAACATTTCATTACTTGGGAGTAAGAATTGATGGAAAAGGGACCCAAGGACGCTGAGATTAATCAAAGAATAGAAAAAATAACAAAGCTGTACCACAGCATGAGGATTAAATTCATTAACAAAAAAGAGATATCCCGAGAAACAAAACTAAAAGCATATAAGGCAATTTACCGACCGATATTAACATATGGCTGTGAATCCTGGATATTAAATAGAAAACAAAAGAATAAATTACAGGCAGTAGAAATGAAGTATTTAAGAAGAGTTAGAGTCAGTGCTAGAATACATTGAACAAAGACAGTTAGGATGGTGGGGACATTTATATAGAATGGAAACTACAAGACAAACAAGAAGGATATGGGAAGCAAGGATAATGAAAGATAAAAGAAGAGGAAGGCCAAGGACAACATGGAATGATGTCATAGCTGAAATACTGGGAAGGAAAGGCAAAACATGAGAGAAGCGAAGAACATGACAAGGAATAGAAATGAATGGAAAACGTTTATAAAAGGCTAGAAGAAGATAAACGCCCTACACCATTGTTATGGTAGAAGGGATTATTGGATTATATATATATATATATATATATATATATATATATATATATATATATAGAATTATTTAACAAATATTTAGCCCTGCGTCCTAAGCAGACGCCCCACGACCGACTTTTATTAACTTATAGAAATAGAAAATGC
Source organism: Melolontha melolontha (assembly GCA_935421215.2). Classification (NCBI taxonomy): domain Eukaryota; kingdom Metazoa; phylum Arthropoda; class Insecta; order Coleoptera; family Scarabaeidae; genus Melolontha; species Melolontha melolontha. Next base: position 234,668,376 of record OW285235.1, read on the forward strand.
ACAGTCCATCAATTGGAATCCATACTTTTGTAAGTGTACCAAGCAAAATTGCCAACTATCTACATTTGCCAGAGCAATCACTTTATACGAGATATTGTTTCCGTCGAACGTCTGCCAACGCAGGCGGCCGTAAGGAAAATTTAAAACGCCATGGGGGATGGCACGATGGGAGCGACACGATTGCAGAATCCTATGTTGAGGAATCTGTGCTCAATAAAATGAAAATTGCAAAGATGATTTTAGGTGAAAGTCAAACTAACAGCATAGTTACCAATGATAATTCTACTAATGGTTTACAAGTTATTAAAATAGATAATAATCCTCAAGCATGTTCAATTGAAACTTCTTCCACTGCAGGAATTAATTTTTATAATGCGTGAGGTCGTTCGTTTACTTAGGTTAGGTAACAACTAGATTTGTTTTTTATTCGCTGTTATTTTTCTGTGCTTACTTTATCATAATAAAATGTGATAAGTTATATGTACATTTTTTTAAATATAAATTTTTATGGTTGGCGATAAAACTTTGTATGCATCACGTCAGTAAAGTGACTTTATTGAACTCGCCTGTTACTCGCCTCGCCTCGCTCGACTCATAATCTCAGACTCGTTCAGTAAAGTATCACTTTACTGACTTGGTACATAAATAACTATTAAACAGTTACATCCTAGTTAACTCAAGTTAACTTGACTATTTTTATGAAACCATTAATAAAAGAGCAAACGCAATTTAATATTCTTCTTTTTCGCTTGTTCTTTTGTTTCACGCACTTTGATGAATTATCACACATTTGCAAGACAACTCGTTATGCTTAATAACCTTCAGATTGAAATTGATTTCGGCCGAGATATTCCGAGAATCAATTTATTTCGTATTGTTAATTAATATTTTTGCTTCTAAACTGACGACGCGGGGGTAATTCATCGAGTTCAGAAGCTATTACACACAAGCCACATACGCATACGCTTTTATGTATATGTATACATCTGACGACTCGGGCCAATGGAAATTGATGATGCATGTCTAACTGCAAGAAGAAGGTGAAGAACCAGCTTCAGGAGACGCGCATAACGATAGATGGTGATGACACGTTCGAGGTCTTATCTTCTATATTTAAATGCATTCAATCGAGCAGGCAACGCAGAATTAATAATGGCGTTTGAATTAATTGATAATGGTGATCATTTCGCAATATTAACTTTTAATGCGCTTTTAAATGGATGGTGTGTTCGGCGACGACTGTAATTAACTACAGCCGAATGGACAACAGAACATCTGTTACTTATTAGGAAGGTGGTTAAGAACATATAATCGCAATACAATTCTAAATGTGATTGGATACTGGTTCAAGCTTTCGAATCTATATGAATATTCATGTGTACTTGAAACGTGTGAACAAATAGACTAAATTTTACATTTGACAATAGGACTAAAGAGTATCAGAGAACATAATTTTAAATTAATGCACAAAATTAAGGTATATGCATTAATACTAATATTTATACCGCGCTTAAAAATATTATTGGAAGGTGCCCGTTAAATTATAAATGCTTTGTTGCAAGATTTGCCTGCTATAACAAAAATATAAATAAAACTGGGAGTAGCGCTAAACCTGCACAGCCGGGACTCAGAAATAGCCCTATTGCCAGTTAGGGAGGACCACTGCAGATCTTAGCTTATACTTTATTGGCCGATATATAATACACAGTCCTTTTTCACTAATTTTATGTAGTTTTCTTGTTGTCTGTTGAATTTTTAATTATTCCTTTTAATCACTTGTTTTTACTATTTATTCATAATTTTGAATATGTCGTTATACAGAGTTCGTATAATTCGATTTTAGAGACACCTGTCTGTTTTAGAATTTAATTTAATTGTAAAGATTAACTGCTTCTCTACTGAAGTTTCAAGCTATGATTTGATCATTTAATACATTATTTTGAAGTAACTTCAGTTTAATTTGAGAATTTTCGCTATTTACTTTGAAATATACAATTTCGGATTTAGTTAATTAGTTAATGTGTATTTTTATATTAAGATACCAGTTTATTTTTGTAATTAAACTGATTGGGAATTTTTTTTATTTAACACAAGTGTTAAATTTAAGTAAAATATTTCATTCCTATTTTGAAATAATCTTCCAAGTCTATCAGTGCAACAAAAGATTTTGATACAAGACATACCTGTACGTATAATCATACTAGTGTACAGCAACAATTTGGATTGTCTATGGAAATTAAGTGGAAATATATAGGTTCACATAGATAATTACATATCCCTTAGAAGCGGCTAACTATGTTGGTCGCATATATGGAAGGAACGATCATCCATAAATTCTTACCATACCGGTATATCCACTAACATAACAGTTTAAATTTAGAACGCGATTCAGAATGTAACATGAATGTAAAATCTAAGATTAATTGCCTGATCTTAATAGAATTAAGTTCATACAAATCCAGCCAAAGTAACACTTTATAATATAGCTAATAAGCTGAAGCATTTAGTTATTCTGAACGTTTTTACCAGTTATGAAGTCTGCGTATTATCAAGTTCTAGCTCTTGTTTCATCCTCGTGTTTTATCTTTCTACAGAATAATCAGAACGACCCAGATGGAGAGATACTTTCACAAATATATGAACTTGCATTGTGTTCTGCACACCCGATTTTTAATAACATTTTTTATTATCCAAAATATTTTTGTTTTGTACAAAATTTGGTGGTGTTTTACCTACTCAAAATGTTTCAAATTATTTTGTTAAATATATAAATTTTAATGTTAATAAATACATTGTAAAATGATAGTCTTTCTTGAAAATCCTGAATCACGATCGCGATAAATACTGTTGATTAACGAGCACGTTCACAGTAAAAAAAAGCTAGCTCAAAGAATGTACTCAAATGTTTTAGAGTAACCGAAGGTAAATGAACGCGTAAAGGATATTTCCTTCCAATGAGAAATTACTCGTATATAAGGTTAATTAATGTCGATATTTAAACGTCAATAATTTAAATTATTTTTTTATCGATCTTCTTTTTCTGTATTGGATTGGACGCCAGCACATCCAGGCACATGAGCACACTGCTCTTTGTACTATGATCTATGATAGATCTCTCAGTTCCACTCTGTTAGTCTTGTGTCCTCGAATAAAGCCATTATCCTCCTCAGGGGAAGTTTGAGTACACTCCTAGGATCCAATAGATCTCTTTCGAAATGTTTCTGTCTGAGTCCTGTTTTTCATATCTTCTACACCAGGGCTCGTTAACCAAGCCCATGCTATATAGATCCTTCCTTAAAAGACAATGTCCGGTTATTAAGCCGGTAATTATTTTAATTCCTTTCGTGTTACTACGAATTAGGTTGGCTGAAAACTTTCTGTCCAGTTCCCTTAGTAGTATTTTAGTATGGAGTTGGCCTTCCGTTAACCTCCATTTATTTTTATGTTCTCTTTCTGGCCATAACCAAATGTCCATTTTAGCGGAATCCTTGACGATTCCATATACATGTTCTGATCCTATGAAGTTCCTATTAGTACCTTCTTTGGCTAGTTCGTCGGTTATCTCATTGCATTTAATTCCCTCATGTCCTGGTACCCATATCTGCGAAACGGTATTGTCCTGTGCTAGTTTATTGAGGACCTGTTCGCAATATTTCACCAGCTTATACCTGGTAGATGGATTCATAATAGCTTTAGTAGCCGTTTGGCTCAGTCATTATGTTGATTTTTATGTATGCGTAGCCAGCGTCACGAATTTCCTCGGCACAGGATGCAACTGCAAACAATTCGGCCTGTAAAACCATCGTATGTTTTCCCAGACATATGGATATCTTCCTCCTAGGGCACATTCCGCATATGGGTGCACCTGTCTCCTGATTGGATTGTGATCCATCGACTTTTTGCCTGTTTCCTGGTCGGTATAAATATGTTCAGCTTAGCTATACTGTCCGGCGGCATTTGAAATATTGGCTTTTCCAGTATTTTCCAGTACTGTGATATCTGTATGCCCCCCTACAACCTTATTAGGACACCATACGTCATTGGCCTTTGGCCTCAGGATCGCAGCCATGGCCTCCGCTCTTAAATAATTCCAGCTCAATGGTGGTTCCCGTGCTGTTCATAGCTCCCGTGATTCCCAACAGAGCCTGTAGCTGGAGAGTCGTGAGTAGCTCCACGGACGATGTAACCTCCGTCCTCCTCCACCAGACAACTACTCCATAGGTAATCGTTGGTCTTACCACTACTGTGTACAACCAGTGTACCACATTTGGTTTTAATCTCCAGGTCTTGCCAACAGCTCTTCTGCATCTCCAGAAGAGCTGCGTCGCCCTATCTGCCACATTGACTAGATGTCTGCTCCAATTCAGTTTCGCATCAAGTGTTATGCCTAGATACTTCACTTTCTTGGTTAGTTCTAACTTTTGTCCAAACAGCCTTAAGCTACCCAAATCATTTAGTTTTCTCATGTTGGTAAAGGCTACCAATATGTTTCTTTGAGGATTGACAGTTAATCCCTCCTCAAGGCACCATCTGTCCACAATTCGCATGATCCTCGCCACTGTCCCCGAAAATTTCCCCTGGGACACAATGACAATGTCATCGGCGAACCCCTGCGTCCATATTCCCGATCATTTAATGTCCTGATGAGATTATTCACTACTAGACTCCATTATAGCGGTGATAATACGCCTACTTGAGGACACCTTTTTGTTGTCCTCAAGTAGGAGATCGTTTTGTTTTGCATTTGGTCATGAACTACTCTGTTACGCAGCATGTTATGAACTCAATTCCATGTAGTGCTCTTTATTTTTCGATCTTTGGAGAATCGAATAATGGAAGACGTGAAGGTGTTATCGAAAGCTCCCTCTATGTCATTTTATCGATAGTCAAACTTAGAATTTCTGACAAGCTAGGTTGCTCACTACCGCCCATCCACGGTCAAATTTTTAAGCTTCAAAAGGGCCGGTAAAATTGCATTTGCAGCCGAGAATTAGCTCAACTTAGAACGCAGAAGTGCGTTAAAACATTGGTATTGTAGCTTAAATGAAAAGAAGATGCAACAGAATATGCAACAGAATTTCATAAACGACAAGAGAAATGCAGTTACTTTTACTGTTTCAGTACTGTTTCAGTTTGTGCTACATCACATACAGTAATAACGTTTTATCTAAACAAAATTCTATAAATTAAAATGAGCCAAGAAATAAATACTGATCCTGCGAGTAAATAACCTACAACACTGACAGTAATTATAAGCATATAATCAATCCATACTTTACTTTAAGATGGACAGATTGATTAAAAAATTCCGTTTTTTTTTTGCTTTCGAAACGTTACATATACCAAACGTTTTCAATTTATTAATATAAAGTAGAAGGAAAAAAAATCTTTCATGTCATCTGTCTGTGTTTTTTCACTCCAGTTTACGATTCAGTAATTGATAGATATGTTTTTGTATATCTATCAATTACATTATAAACTCACTTGAATTCTGTCGACCATCGCTATTTATTAAGCAATTAAGTTCTATTAATACATCGTTGATCGCTTCAAGACTTTCTTACATAAGTATATATAAAAGTATATATAAAAGTAATATAAAATATAAAAATAAACTCGATAATCTAGACGGGAAGAATATAAAAATGAACATTAAATAATATAGTAACTATGCCGGTAAGTATCAACGCAGTCATTGCAACAAAACTCGTCTACCTACATAAGTACATATTTTATACGTTTATGCCTGCTTCCATCTTGTTTCATTAATACAAATAGACTTTGTATTATTTTAAGATTGAATAGTATAGCCGAGAATTACCGGTATTACAATGGCATTAACAGGATCTAATTTATTTAACGATATCGTTCTAAGTTTATCGTCTAGATTACATATATTTGAAATGACCGCCATAAAACTTGACACTAACTGAACTCACATACATACACAAATTATGGGCTTATGCAGGTACTTTAGAATATAGACGATCGCGTAGGTAGGATATTTTAAGTTTAAGAATAATACTTGGAAGAATAGCTATGATCGGCTGTTGGACAATTTATACGACCAAGTTTATATCATTAAGACAATTGAGGAATACGTCATTTAAAATGGGATAAAAGATGAGAATACATGGAGTTACAGTGAACGAACAACTGTAGTAGCAGATATAATCAGATCGATGGTTCAGACCATAAGCAAAGAAGAATGTTAATGTATAATAATACGGACGTACCTAAAAACTCGTCCCCAGAAATAAAATTAAGTAATTAGTTAAAATCGTATCTGAAAAAATATACATAAACTTGTCCCCGAGAAGAGTAGGTCAACAAAAATAGCTTCATGAATTCGTCCCCGACTTTATCGCAGTATGAATCACCCATGTATTATTTAAAATCTATACAAGTGTCCCGTATCGTTATGTTCAAATTTTAGGAGTGTAAAGTAAACTTCATTTCAAGTAACAAAAACGCAAAACTTGTACATCGATTTTTATTTGTTTCAAAGTTACAGATCTATGAATGTGATTGTCAGATCATCAAACAAAATGTAATCCTAAAGTCAATAAAAACTGATTTTATTTAAAAAAGTTCAATTAATAATATTGTCCACCTCCTTGTTGAATGCAGGCTTGTGCCCGTAAGCCAACAGAAGAAGTACTTATCCGAATTTTATACTTGTTTTGTCGGATTTCCTCGGCAGCCAGGTGAATACGATCCAATAACTCTACTCTTGTGTTCGAAACTTGCGCGTAGACTAAATTTTTCATGTACTCCCATAAATAAAAGTCAAGGGGATTAAGATCGGATGATCTTGGTGGCCATGCAACAGTACCACCTTGACCAATCCATCTTGGATAATTGAAAGTTAACGCAATTTCGGACAGCAAATCCGAAATGTGGTGGTGCCCCCCCCCCCCCAACCGTGTGTAACCACATGTCTCGTCGAACATTCAGTGGGACATCCTCTAATAGACCTGGCAGTTCGTCAATAAGAAATTAAAGGTAATTGTCCGCATTTAACCTCCCAGGAAAAACGACAGGACCAATCAACAAGTCATCGATTAGGGCCGCCCAATCGTTAATAGAAAATTCATGTTGAAATTTAGATGGGCGTATAGCTTTGGGATTTTCTGATGACCACCTGTACAGGTTTCTCAGATTTGTAACACCATTTCTCGTGAACGTAGATTCATCTGTCCAGAGGACTGTTCTGCGGAAATTAAAATGAAGCCGTGACTGTCTTAATATCCAGGTAAAATAAACTAGACGAGCATAGTGGTCTGCCTCAAGCAAATCGTGTCCCCTGCGATAGTGATATGGATATAAGCCCTCACGTTTTAAAATTCGCCAAACTGTCGTTCGTGGCACTCCTAGTTGTCTATAGATTCGACGTACACTGAGAGTTGGATCCCTTGTAACAATAGCTACTGCTTCTTCCTCTAAGTCTGCCGGCAAATTTACTCCTCGGTCGAAAAGATAATCACGTAGTCCCCATTTCCGAAATTGTCTGTGTACTTCCAGAAACGTTCTGTAATGAGTAATACGCCTGTCGGGAAACCGATGTCGGTATTCAATAACTGCTTGACGTGCACTGCCGTTACAGTAGCCATACACAAAATGCATGTCCGCATACTCTTGACAGGAAAATCGGTAAGGCATTTTGAAGAAAGAAAATGTCCCCACTCAATAATAAGCTGTTGTATGAACTGAAACGTAATGTAATCCTTTATTAAAAAATGCAACGTTCACAGTCATCTGAACATTTGTTTATTGTATGATATTCATGGTTCAGCACTTACGAAATAAGTAAGAACCTTCTTTATCATAAATCAATTTCAAATCATAGTTTTCAACATAAGACAGCTTCTTTTAATTTCTTAGTCAATATGATTAGTAAACTTTTCGTTAATAAAAGAGAGATACGAAATAGAAGTAGATTTCATTAAAAACATCGCGAGCTTTCACATAAATTAATAACAATAATAATAATAATTAATAATTTAATTAGAAAAACGAATTTAAAAAAGACAATCCGCGAATCCACAAGTTCGTATCTCAACGTAACCAGGAGAAAAAGTACATGTGTTTACCATACTATCCAATCGCGAAAAACATTAATAGAGTTGTTAAAAAACAAGGCCTTCAAGTTGCTTTTCGGTCTGAAAACACCATCAAAAGTCACCTAGGTAATACTAAAGATAAAGTTAATTTGAATTTGAAATCAGGTACATACGAAACTAATTACGGCGATTGTAATTTGAAATATATAGGTCAAACGAAACGCTCAATATTAACCCGTTTTAAAGAACACATATCGCATATTAAATTTAATAGTCCAGAAAAATCGAACGTCGCAAACCATGCATTGGCCACGGATCACAGCGTCTCTGTAAAAGGGTTAAAATTTGTCAAAAACATCAACAACCACAGAGAGTTAGACGCATACGAAAGAATTCATATCGTTAAAAACAAATTTAATACGTTTAACACGGACAATGGTCCTATTCCATACAATTGTCTTTTTTCATTCTTAGAAAAGAGGTAGAAAAGGTTGAGGGTGTTGAGAATAAACACACGGTGTTGCTGTTTTCTTAAAAAGGGAAAGTTGACGTAATTTTCGTTTGTATATTCACTTTAAAGTCAGTGTATACGTGGACGCCGTATAAAGTGCGCGATTTTTTGTGATTAATTGATTAATTGTTTCACCTACTCATGATGGCAACTTAATTGTCTAAACACGTATTTAGAATACGATTAATTGTGCTAAGGGGCCCTATACCTTCTTTGAAGTCTAAGCCAAATAACAGGGCTATCATATCAAGAAAAACTTAGTCGGTATCTTTTTAATACAGTTTTGGTACATAAGCATGCGTTTTCTATGTAATTACATTACATATAACATTTTTCTAAATTCATTATAACCTCTAAACTATTGACATGATGTATTTAATGCAAAACACAACCCGTATTGATTACGTTCTAATTTATTTATTCTGCATCTAACTAATTTTTACTTCATGTACTTTATTTAATTTCTGCCAATGTGAAATTTCACAGCCTCGTGTATTTTTTGTATTGCCAATCTTTTGTACTTTTACCTGTTAATGATGTGTCATATAATTTATATTATTTTTATAAATAATGTATACTGGAAATTCCTAAAAATTTCCAGTATCGTCCACGTATAACGTTAGCTTTGGTATAACGACCAATTCGTAAATCTACAACATAAATTTCTTATTGAATTTGTATCCACACTGTATATGTATATACACATATCTACAGCTGGCAGAGATATTAAGTACAAGATTCATCATTCGGGACTCGCTACGGTTAATGTATCACTCATAATGTTCTTAAAATGCATAAAATATATATTATTATATTGCAATCATGAATACACACACAGAACGCGTTCCGAATAAAAGTTATAATATTTAATGATAATGACCCTGAACTCGTTTTCTTGTCCGGGGATATTAAAATAATAAAAATAATTACTTCGTAGTAGTCTGTATGGAGTCTCGTTTAGTATCCGTCTCTTTCCGTTTCACATTGTTGTCCGCCGTTCCGTCTCCTTTCAGCTTGCGAGCCGGAACGTGTGGTACGAAGAGCAGTGGCGTATCACTTTTCATCGGAATTGTTCGCGAGGACAATAAAATTTTACTGCGCCCATTCCCCGGCCGTTTTCTTTTTTCGAATTAATTAAATGGCCGTGCAATTAAGGCCCCCTCTCGATTTCTTAAGTTTTATCTCTGCATTTTTGAACGCAACAAGAACATGTGCATGATTTATGCTAGGTATGCAGTTGTGGTTTCTTTCCTTTCCTTTTTGTTATTTCATGATGCAATTGCGTTCATGTTGGCGCTTGTTTCCTTTTCATTTTGCTCGTAAAGATGCATACAAGCGATATCTTGTTATGGCTATGAATACAGGATTTATTCGCTATAATGTTTTAAATAAGCTTATATAAATGGCGATATTAAAGGCATCCAGATATTTTAGTATGTAATAGTACAGAGACAGCATATAGTATTGAAAATAATATCGCGAACAATATTTATTTTATTAAACGAAAACAGAGATGTTTACGTCGCTGACGACTGTCGCAGGGCGTTTCAAACAGAAATTGTACTAAGGTGCATAAGTCCGCATTCGAATTCCGCATACCACTTGTAAACAATCCTTTTTAATACAAAGTTACACATAGAAGCGAATTGTTTGCACTCATTACTCCAAATTATTCTCTATTTTATTACAAATGGATTTACTGAACCTTAAATAATTTAAAATGGAAATAAACTTTTAATAGTATACTCATACTTCGTTATAAGGCCGCTCTTTATACGGCATTTCGCTATAACGGCCTTTTTGAATTATGACACTTTCCATTTACGGTCTAAAATGTTTCATTATACGACCAATAGCTTGGTTGTATTTGCTTTATTTTTGTATGTATGTACATATTATTCGTAACCGCGCAAAACGTAGCGCGCACGACGAAAGAGGCTAAACGTTCGTACACGTTTAGAAAATGGGGAATCCCAAAATAACGTTTTGATAAAAAAAGCAAAAGCACACAAGAACGCACGCATTTCATGGAAATTGCGCTTAGTAGTGACATAGTTATTAATTGCTGAATTTAAAAACACAGTTGGTACATTTTGTAATTAATTCAATAATTCTTTTAAATATAATCGGTCCTTTTTTAGCAAGAATGCCACCGAAATGTTAATTCAATTTGGAGATTGATGCTGGTAATAATAAAAAGATAAGCCGAAAATCTGTCACGCTAGAGACCAAATTAGAAGTTATACGTCGTATTAAAGCTGGTGACCAAATTGTGATGCAATGGGACTGGCGAAGTCTACCGTTCAAACTATACGTGATAGAAAAAAAGAAATTGAAATACATTCGCTGTCCGCTACACCTTTAAGTGTTTCAAAATTAACTCGTCAGAGAAACAGTGTTCTGGAAAAAATTGAAAAATTATTAGTTATATGGATTGAAGACGATAATGAACGAAGGATGCCAATGAGCCTGATGACTATCCAAGAAAAGACCAAAAGTATTTTCGAAAATTTAAAGAGAGAGGATAATGATGCATCTGCGGAAAATGAAAAATTCGAAGCAAGCCGAGGTTGGTTTGAAAAATTCAACAATCGCCACAATTTGCACAATTTAAAAATGAAAGGCGAAAAAGCTAATACCGATGATAACGCAGGCAAAGAATATCCTAACACTTTGAAAAAAGTTATAGAAAGAGGTGGATACCAACCAGAACAAGGTTTAATGTAGACGAAACAGAACTCTATTGGAAGAGAATGCCTGAAAGAACATTCATTTCAAAATCTGAAAAGTCTGCATCTAGATATAAGGTCTTTAAAGAACGAGTAACTTTTTGCTTCTTGGTGCAAATGCTGGAGGGGATTTTAAGTTAACACCACTGTTAGTATATCATTCAGAAAATCCAAGGTGTTTTAAAGGGCTGAACAAGAAACAATTGCCTGTCATTTGGAAATCCAATAAGAAAGGTTGGATGACTAAGATTCTTTTCGAGAACTGGTTTAAAAATAAATTTTGGCCAGAAGTAAAAAAAATATTAATAGTAAAAGAACTTGAGCAACAAGGCATTGCTCATTTTGGATAATGCTCCAGGGCACCCGGTTAATTTACCAGAATTATTAGAAGATGTGGAGATTGAGTACCTTCCCAAAAATACAACACCTCTGATCCAACCAATGGATCAGGGTGCTATAGCAACTTTTAAGGCATATTATTTATGCAGAACTTTTCGTAAACTTATTCAGCAAACCGATGGTGAATCTTCGATAAAACAATTTTGGAAAAACTACAACATCAAAGATGCCGTTACATGGAAAGACTTAAAATCAACCACAATGAACCATGTTTGGAAACAAATATGGCTAGAACGCATAAAATCTAATGAGTCTGAAGTTAATTCTCTCCCTGAAGTTCGACAAAACATATTGCAAAAGATTGCTTAGCAAAAGATCTTGGTTTTGAAGATTTTAGATTGACTCACTCGATGCTGACAGTGAACTTCTTTCAAACGAGGAGCTGATCCAGTTAGTAACCGAACAAACTCTTGATGAGGAGCCAGAGCCTGCTATATCCAGGCAGCTAACAGCAAAAACATTGACGAATGCGCTTTCTTATTTCAAGAAGGAAATTGACATCCTTTTTCAAAATGATTCCGATGAAGAACGCAACGATAACGTATCTCGAGAAATAAACTCAGCCATTACATGTTACAAAACGTTGCAAAAAGAGGCAGAAAGGTGAAGCAGACAAAGTTGGACGAACATTTTAAGTTAAGTGATTCAACAACAACGGAATTATTAGATTAAAAAAGTTTTCAAATATTTTATAATTTTTTTATGTTTTGTTTTTCTTTTTTAAACTATGTAATGTGTTCATTTTATGGATGTATTCTTATTTGTTGTGTTATTTTATTTTTAAGTAAGTATGTATTTTTATAGAAAATTAAAAGAATAAAATGCCTGATAAACTAAACCCTTTAAATATTACTTTTTTTTTTTAATTGGAACCGATCTGATTGAATTTGTATGGATTTGTATGAAAATTATTGATTCGTTAAACGACTTTTCGCTTTACGGCCAACTTTTTCGAAACGTATCTAAGACCGCTAAGCGAGGTATGAGTGTTAACATACAAGTGCCCTATCACTTATGGGCCATACATATTGTAGAAATTATAGACGCAGGACTAGTTATTTTGAACATAGTTTGCATATGTTTCAGGTTAAAAAATACAGGGTATTGAAACAGAAAATTATGAAAACATAAAGCAGTTTATTTAATATTAAACAATTGTTTTAACCTACTTTAATAAATGTTGAAAGTGTCCACCGTTGACTTCAATACATCTTCTTATGATTTTTATTAAATGACGTCTCACTTCCGGAAAGATATTTTGAGAATTTTCCATAACATTTGCGGCTTCTCGAATTTTTGGTTTAAGTTATTCTCGTGTATTGTTTTCATCAGCGTATACTAAAACCTTCATGTGACCCCACAGATAAAAATCTAACGGGTTAATATCTTGGCTACGAGGTGGCCAAGCAAATTTACTACGACAGCCAATCTGTCAATGCGGAAAACACTGATTCAAATGATTTCGAAAAATATATGTTAAGTGTGGTGGGGCGCCATCTTGCATGAACTACATATTTTGTCTTACGCTTAGAGGTATACATCCAAAAGGTCAAGTAAATCGTTTTGTAAAAAATGAAAATATTGTTCTCCATTAAGTCTCTGCGCAAGTTGAAGTAGGCCAATAAAGCAATTGTCGATAATACAGCTCCAAATATTTATCGAAAACTCATGTTGGAAATGTCTTTCTCTAGGTAGGCAAATATATTCCAAAGTATAGTGATGATTATTTCTCCAGTTACTAATTCCGCGTCTTGTAAGACGAAGCTACTTGGCTTGTCTGTAAATAATATTGTCAAAATTCTAATTTGGCTTGCAAATCTTCTGGCAATAAATTTTCAACGGGCGTAAAATGGTAGGAAAACAAATTTTATGCAGGGATGATTCTTGAGACGGTTTATTTGCCGATTCCCGTAGTGGCTTCCAAACGCCTAGTGCCTTAATTCAGGATTTTCCCCGATTCTAACCAAAATCTCTTCTTTCTTGTTCGACCATTACAGTTTTTGGCCGCCCGCCAGGATTTTTATTATAAAGCAAACCTGTTTCACATAACTGATAGAATATTCTTTGAAATATTTTTAGATCTGGAATGGTTCTGATTAGGTGGAGTTCTTCATACTTTCTACGTGCTTCACGTCCGTTGTAATTTCGTGGGCATAAACGCAGAGCATATCTCGTAAATTGCGGTTAAAAAATTATTAAGCCTGACCATTTTTAATTGGAAAGGTACAGTACAGTACTTGGTTAATGTAAAAACTAGTTTTTGGCGTACTTATAACAAGAAAAGGTAGAAAACATTGAATGATTTGTAAATATTAAATGCACACGTGTGAATCAAATGTGCAACACAATATTTAAATGCGAAAATCTCGAGAACTGTATCATTTTAACCTGAAACGTATTACTTATGCAAACTATGTTCAAGATAACTATTCTTATGTCTATTATCTCCAAATGCTGTATGGCCCAAAAGTTATGGGACACTCTGTATAAGGTTAATATTATCTGATGGTGTCTTTAAAATGAGAGAAAATGTGTGACCCAGCTGGTTAGCCTTTACTATTACATTATATTATTAGGAAAACATGTTTACTAATAGAAATTTAATGGATTAAATGTGAAGTTTTATTATAATTGCACTTTGATAATGTAAAAACTAGTTTTTGACGTACATATTGCTATGAATAGTGGGTTCGTAGTTGAGCGTACCACTATTCCCACCAACTCTGTCCAGCCTAGATACTCACTCGGTTATCATTGGACTTATTCTCTTCTTCGCTGCTTCAACCAATTGCTCACTTCTTTGTTGTATACCAGAGATACCTTCCATTTTTATATGTGTTGCTTTAATTTTCCAAAACTGCTTTAATAATATCTGCTTTTTCTCTGTTCGCCCCACGCTTGATTCCGCCAAAATATGCTATGAATAGTGGGTTCGTAATTGTTTATTTAAATAGCTTTCTAAACTTATATGTCTCGAAAAGAAAAAAAATATATTTTTTTACTATTCTACGTAAGTAAAGATTTTATTCTTATTATCATTAATATTATCTTGTATGTATTGATTTGTATTTTACCATTGTGGTAATTTTGATATATTTTATCTTAGATATATATATATATAAATGACAAAGAACGTTTTCTAAAATTTCTAAGTAAAAAATTTTCTATAACTTTTAAAATTTTGTTCGCTTGGAGTTCAAGTGCAGAGTTTTTATTACATGTGACTGCGCATGTGTTAGAGATCTGCTTCGGTCTGTCAGTTCTGGTTGTTTACCTTTTGAAGTTTGAAGTTGAAGTTATTAGGGGTGAAATTTAAGAGACATATTTGCAATTTATTAGATTTAATTTAGTTCGGGTGTAATCAGAGGACGTTTGGATTTGTTTTGCGGTCAGTTTCAACAAATTCTTTAACCTCTAAGTGTAAGTTTGTATTGCACAATTCTTTATACTTTATAAAGAAGTTTTTTCTTTTTTCTTTTTTTTTTGTAATAAATTCAATTAAGTTTAGATGTGTGTACCTTTTGATTAACCTTCTATTTGAGTGCATAACAGTAACTTCAGTAAAACTAACAATATTCACAAATAAATTTTGTGTGGCGCCTGATTGTGGTATTAACTCAATTATTTTTCCACGTTTTCCATTGGAAATCCGGAAAGGAAAGTAGTCCCATTTAAATAAAGTAACCAACTGAGTATCTAAGCTGGACAGAGTTGGTGTGAATAGTGGTACTTCCAACTACGAACCCACTATTCATAGCAATATGTCAGGAAAAGGTAGGAAACATTCAATGGTTTGTAAATATTAAATGCACACTTTGAGTTAAATATTTTTCGCCCATCGGCAAAATGTGCAACACAACATTTAAATGCGAAAATTGTATCTTTGGAACTATATCTTTTTAACCTGAAACATTTTACTTATGCAAACTATGTTCAAAATAACTATTCTTATGTCTATTATCTCCAAATGCTGTATGGCCCATAAGTTATGGGACACTCTGTATAAAGTTAATATTATCTGATGGCGTCTTTAAAATAAGAGAAATTTTACAAATATACGAGATAATGTGTGACCCAACTGGTTGGCCTTTACTGTTACATTATATTATTGGGAAAACCTATGTTTACCAATAGAAATTTAATTGATTAAACGTGAAATTTTATTATAATTGCCACTCGAAATGAATAAATCTAACAAAGTTGAGTTATTTAAGTGTATATACAAAACCTGAAATAGACAAGACTGCAGACCCAGCAAAAGGATAGAGGTTTCGATATAGATTCCTTAGGTGGGGACGTTAATTCTGTTGGACACTCTACACATGTATAAAGTTCCTGCGTAAATTAAATTAACATCTGAAACGGAATATTTTCTGCGTGTCGGCAAAAATATTCCAATGATCAAATGGATAGGATCACAAATGATTTAAACGCAAACAAAATATTGACAAATGTTGAAATGGAATGTTTCTTTTTTATTAATCTGGCCTCTTATTATTTAAAATATTTAATTAAAATGATCCATCTTGTGCTTTATTATGTCTTGTGTTGGAAACGATAATCAATAATTAAACCGCTGCTTGGTTGATAAGTAGAGATAAAATTTAGCAAATAAATAATACAAAAATAGACATTAATTTAATGTTTTGATTACATATTTTCAATTTATTAGTTTTAATAGTTTATAATTAAGTAAAAATATAGTTTTAATTTAAAGTTTATCAATTAAAGTTCTAAGCATGACTTTAAATGATTTTAAACTTTGCACCTAAGAGGCGATTAAGGGGTAATCACGTTTGAAACTTATGTAAAATATGAAATTAATAATTATAAATATCTACCAAAATATTTATATATTATATCAAAGAATTCAACAACAAGAACTGCTCTTGTGTTTATTTATTTTTAAATTCTGGTTTGTATGTATATTAATATTGTTATATAAATATATACTAGCTGTTCACTTATCTTATGAAGAAGCGAAGATTTTTGAAAACCTTACCTGAAAAAGAAGAAAGCGCATATTAAAATTTTACTACGAACAGTAATAAAAAACTTGTTAAAACATCAAACTAAATATAGAATGCAAAGTACTATATCTAGAACATAGTTTCAATAAATTTTACATCAATAATATCCTTTTTAGAGATTTTTTAGGACTTTGACTATATTTTATTGAGCGTAAAGTATAGATTAAGTATTTTTAATATATTCCTTAGCTCGGTGGTTTCCAATGTGTCGTGCCCTACGCAGTCACGGTGTAAATTTTACAATTACTTTTTATCTGTGATATTAAATACGTGCTCCATTTATTTTTGCCTAACCCTTTAATAAAAAAAATTATTCGCTGGTTCGCAATGTGTATTTTGATCGTGACATCGGGCGCCTTGGGAAAAATCTAAATGCAGCAAAACCGGCGGAATCGTAAAAATTTCGGAACCACTGCCTTAACTAACACAAATGGTGGAATTGAATATTAGATTTACTTAAGATGACACATTTTATTAAATTTTAAATATATAAGTAGAGCAGACCAATTTCCGTGCGCCATGAGCGCCGGTATGGGAGTGTAATTCGTAATATATTAGAATATGCGATAGAATAGAGACGCAACATGAACTTGTTACCGATATAAGTATAGAAGTAGAGACATTTATTCTATCATTTGGTTTTCTGCTATTAAAGTAATATGCATAAACACACGAAAAATAAGAATAGTACATATTATAGCGGCGTTGTATGTACCTATAAATAAAATGGAAAATGTATGAAATCAGTGATTGTGTGCACGACAGAGGATTTAAAAAAACACTTACCGTTTTAAGCGTCTTCCAAGGATTGACAAACTGGAGAAACCCGATTGTATATTTTCAAGATCAGGTGCGTTTCTAAGGTTATTTCTGAAAAACATGTCCGCCGTGAGGAAAAAATATGTTTATATTCGGAAAATGTTTCGGAATGTTTATTTCGAAAAAAAATATGTTTATATTCGGAAAACGAGCGTTCTACATCTAGTGATGTTATATTCGCATAATCGAAATATGTACTTTTTTAAGCAACTTAACGCATCTGTAGACGTGCCCTCACAAATACGTGTTAAGGTGTCAAAATCTGCATTTCTGTCCAAAACACTTTCAAATTTAATTAGAACACTTTCACTTTTTGCGTCTTCTACAGCACACAGTTGTGCGTGAACATCTTTAACAATTTGCAGTGATTCCTCTAATGACAGCGACGAATTTTCTAATTTTGTTATTGCTTCTTCTAGTCCCAAGTAATTCTCACGAATACTTTGTAAATCCATTTTAATCTGAGCATCCTCGAATTTTTCTGGCTTGTACTGGTAGCTGCACTTTCTTTCGGATCGAATGATAAAACCACGTCCTTAATTTTTTCAATATGTTCATGATAGTAAAACCCCGCCCGTAATCATGTACCCCAACGTGTCAGAATCCGCTGTGGTGGCTCAGGGGTATGGGGACACGATTCGTGATATTTCCGAATACGTTTTGGAGATTTCAGGAATACAGCCTTTCTACTCGATATTAAAGCATGTACCTCTGGATAACATCTACGAACCTGTTCTGCCACAAGGTGTAGAGCATGAAGTTTACAAGTAATATGTAACAAGTTAGTACAATATTTTCTAAGAGACCGACCTACAGAACACATGGTTGCGGCACCATTGGTAATAAACATTAATACTTGATCTTTCGAAAGTTTAAATTTTTCCAAAGTATCTAATAGCACCTCTGAAATTTTTTCGGCATTACATTGTTCTAGTCGTCTGGATGCTAATCAAATTGAAGACGTTGGTTGATGTGGTTCCATATTACGCGCCATCACATTAACTACAGATTGTTTTTTGCTGTCAGTTGTTTCGTCCACACATAACCACAGTTTTTTATTTTTCAGTTCGGCTTTGATTTTATTTTCAACCTGTTTACGCACCGATAGTAAATTCCTTCGTAACGGTGTCGTGCTCGGTAATGTTTGATTCGCGTATTTATTCCAAAATGAAATAAATGAATCATTACTTAACAAGGTAAACGGCAGTGTACACACAATCATTTTCAAATTACACATAGTTCATGTATAAACTGTTGTCGATTAATTTTGTTATTATTGTGCTTCGAACTGCCTACGTCTTCTTTACAATCTGTTTTTGACCAACACATTAGATATGTATTGCACATTAAACATTTAATTTTTGAGCCATCGTATATTAAGTCCGGGAAATCCATAATAAACTTATTCACTTCGCCTGACAACGGTCGTTTTCTCGATTTATGTATCGACGACATTTTATTACGTATGCTTACACTTACATGCAGTCTAAGCAAGTACCAAACACATACTGAATGCTTTTTATTGTTCTGATGCAGTACAACCATCCTCACATCGGCGCACATGGCGCGCACGGAAATTGGTCTGCTCTACATATAAGACGTATTTTAATATACAGTCCATTCATAAAGTAGCGGATAAATTCAATAAAAATGAAAAGGGAAGTTTTTCAACAATATTCTCGGAATTTTCTTACGCGAAACTGAAATATAACCGATGACCGTCTTTTTCTTCTTAAATATAAACACCCATTTCTTATTACAGAATTAGAAAGGGCAGATTTTTTTACATACAGCAAGGTAATTTTAGATGATGCTTACATAAGGGAAATTTTGAAGTAATACTATCGTAAACATTAAAGATAAAAACATAATCATCTAAATTAGATGTTCGAATTAAGCATCGTTAACAATCAGACAATAGCCAAGGCGATTAAGAAATTCTTTCTGAACGTTATCGATGGCATCTACGGAAATCTGCCCTGTCTAATTCTGCATTAAAAAAATGGATGTTTATATTTAAGAAAAAGAAAAATGACGTCATATCGGTTTTTGGAGACAGCCTGTGTATTTCAGTTTCATGTAAGAACACTCTAAACTAAAAATAAATATCCACGGGTCCGAGGGTTTTTTTGGAAAAACTTTTAACCCTTTTAATTCTTATTAAATTTATTCGCTACTTTACGAATGCACTGTATAGTTCATATGTACCAAGAAACATTACTTAACATTTAACGTTAATCATCTTCTAACCCAAGGAAAAAAAAGAGAATTGCAAGATAAAGAAGAGCTAAAATATAAAAAAAATAATGGAATATCTAACCTAATACTTAATAACTTAAGATTTATGCCGCTTTAAGGTATATTTAACACAAAAACTACGTAAAACGAAATGTAGTTTTGTTATATAAATAAAATAAGTATATGCAGGTACGAGAGATGTCTTTTATGTTTTGCATACTGGTACATAGAGGGCACCACTAATCCAATCGTCCCCCATCTGTAGTTAGCCTAAATCCAAAGTTTTAGTGAGATAGGTGTAGTGTTGTAGCTACAACGAACTGTCAAAGTTGACAAGTTAGTCGAAAGATGGAATTAAATCGCGAAAATTTTCGCGCAATAAGTTTTTATAATTTTCGAAGACGATTATCTCAACAAGAATGCCTCGCCGAGTTAGTTCCTCTTTTCGGTAAGGAAGCACCACATCATTCAACAACGGCAGTCACTCAGGAAAACGTCTCTGGTGTGCGCAAGCTCATGAACGAAGATCTACATGTGACATATCGCGAAATTGAAGCATAATTGGGGATTTCAAAGACTTCCATTCAAAAAAATTTGCATAAAGAATTGGGTGTAAAAAAATTGAACTGTTGACCGAAGAACAGAAAACAGCTAGGGTGAATTGTTGTCAAAAAACTCTATTCAACTGCAACGCAGGAAACTCTGAAAATGTGTACAACATCGTGAGTGGTGATGAATCTTGGATTTACTCATACGAGCCAAAAAATAAATGCCAGTCATCTGTTTGGGTGTTCCAAGGTGAAGAAAATTCGACATTCTCGAAGTGTCTCCAAAAATATGGTCGCGATATTTGTCTCGACAGTAGGTCATGTAGCAATAATTTCTCTACAAGATCAAGGAACTGTTACTGCCGATTAGTATACAACAATTTGTTCTTCTTCTTCTGTTTTGGGTTGGACGCCAGCACGTCCAGGCACTTGAGCACACTGCTCTTTGTACTATCCCCAATAGATCTCTCAGTTCCACTCTGTTAGTCTTGTGTCCTTGATAAAAGCTCCTATCCTCCTCATGGGAAGTTTGAGTACACTCGAAGGATCCAATAGATCTCTCCCGAAATATTTCTGTCTGAGTTCCTTCAGTTCCTCACACGTGCATATTATATGAAGGCTAGTTTCCTCCTGTCTTTTACATCTCCTACACGAGGGCTCGCTAACCAAGCCCATGCTGTACAAATGCTTCCTTAAGGGACAATGTTCGGTTATTAACCCGGTAATTATTTTAATTTCTTTTTTGTTATTACGAATTTGTTGTTGCTGCAAGTCAAAGCTGAGCTCCGAGAAACTAACCCATAAGGACGAATCAACCTCCACTAAGACAATGCAAGTTCGCACACAACTCGCAAGGTAACTGAATTTTAAGCGCAACAAAACGTCGAATTGTTAGACCATCACCCGTACAGTCACGACGATTTCTTTACCTTTCCGAAAATCAAGGACGAACTGCGTGGTCAAAGTTTCCAGTCGCCCAAAAGAGCAGTCGATGCCTTCGAAAACGCAATGTTAACTGTACCAATAAATGAGTAGAATAAGTGCATTAGATACCTCTGTCGTTGTTGAACAAACCTAACCTTATTATTAGTACACTCCCAGAGTAGAGGTCTATTGAAATTCGTAAAGATATGCAGGGTGTTTCATTTAAAAAAGGAAACTTAACATCATTTCTGGCCAAAGAGTAAGTCTGTTTCGGATGTAAGTATTAGGATTTAATTAATTGTGGAAAGTCCTATTAAAATATAAGTAGCCCTATCAAAGGTATTCGAATGGATCCATACATTTGCCTAACCCTGTATAACATTAAGCGGGTTTTTAACAATACAATAATTTATGTAAAACTAACTAACATGTAATCTA
Organism: Melolontha melolontha; assembly: GCA_935421215.2. NCBI lineage: Eukaryota > Metazoa > Arthropoda > Insecta > Coleoptera > Scarabaeidae > Melolontha > Melolontha melolontha. The sequence goes on from OW285235.1 coordinate 234,690,075, forward strand.
CACAAATTCAATTGAAAACCAACCATCGTTTATTATTATCATTATATTTTAACACCATACGCTCACATTTGTACATAGATGGCGCTTTAATCGTGGTTCGATCTTTTTCAATCGGGATATGATCTAAACTCAAGAAATCGAGTCGATATTACCTCATGCAGACAAAAGAGGGGACACCGACATAATTATGTATACGCTGCGATCTATAATTTCACGTGTAGAATGAAAGACTTGTGTGGTGAATATATATATAAATTTATAAAAGGTAACAATGCGCCTGACCATTTTTATTATTACATATTATCATTATAGATGTTATGATCTCTAATTTTACGTCTGGATGTAAATTAGATAATAAAAAATTACACACAATTCACATTCAACCATCTTGGCGTTTTATTTAATAATGATGATTGAAAAAATGTGCGGGTCTAGTTTGAGCCGTCTAAGTCTAAATTAGTATGTATACATAACGTACTAAAATATATTTACAAAAGGAAAAAGAATTGGAAAATATCAGGTTTCATTTTCTGTACGTATTCAAATATTTAATGACTTTTAATTCATAGTTATTAGTTTTTATGCTTTTTATAGTGAATTTTGAAGCTATAATTTTGGTGTTTCCTTTGTATTCAACACGCTCAATCAATATCAGAATATTAAAGAATTATTTTATTGGATTAAGATTTAGATTTCCAATTTTGGGTGAGTATTTATTAGAAAGATAATTCTGCTTAAATTACTATACTTACGTACTGTATTTCATCTAATTTGGATTTGAAACAGACAAACTATATCTTACCTACAGACAAGATTTTAAATTTAAGAAACAAGAAAATAATGCTGGTGGAGTTTAAGAAACCTGGAACCACAATTAGTACAGCGACATACTGCGAAACATTAACACGTTTACGGAGGGGAATACAGAACAAAAGGAGAGGCATGTTGTAATCATGAATTGTCCATCTTCATGATAGGGGCAGGCTTTTATGCAATAGCACAAACATAGGAATTGCTCAAGAATTTCTGATGGAGCTCTTCGACTATTCGCCCTAAAACCGGACTTAGTACCAAATGACTTCCATTTGTTCCGAAGTCTGTGCTCTTTGTAATACAATATTATAGAGCGAAGTATAGAATTATATTAATAATAATTTAGTTTTGGTCTGTTCGGGAAAGAGTTTATGAAATTGATAAAGAGCGATCTTCACATCATGTAGATGCTCCGCCAGTTACAAAACTTGAAACAAATTATAAAGATCTAGCATATACCATGAGTTATAAAGTTCAAAAGCTAGGGATATATGTAGGCTATTTTTTTCTCAAGTTTCGTTGGGCTGACAACAGACACCCAGCTGCCATAGTAACACGGCGCTTGTACAATACTATTTAATGATATATGTTCTAGTATTTCCTAGCTCGGTTTAGTTAGTATGTGTTGTGGTTTTGATGTAGGCGTTGGATTGTTCTGGCTAATTCTATAGAAACTCCCGCCAAATTCGAGATTCGCTCGATAGTCCATTTTCTCCAAGCTGAAGGCAATAATGCAGCAGAAATCCATCGAGGATTGTGTGTTGTCTACGGGAAAAACATTATGAGTGATAATGCAGTGTGAAAATGGTGGAGATGATTAAGAAGGTTGGGCAAGAAGTCTGTAGTAACAGACGACATTGTTGATGAAGCGACAAACGTGATTCGAGAGAGCCGTTGGTTTACAATTTCTGAGTTGCCTATTAATTTTCACCAAATTTCTCGGTCAGATCTTTATGATACTGTTACTGTTTAACTCAGTCACCACAAATTTTGCCCACTGTGAGTTCCCAAACATCTCACAGACGTTCACAAACCTCATCGAGTGAGTTCTGTGCGATAAAAAAAGGTTGGGAAAGATCATAGCGGAGGACAAAACGTGCATTCAGTTTGTTAACACTGATACAAAAGATCAATTGAAACAATGCATGCATACGAACTCTCCCAGCAAGCTAAATAACCAAAAAATATAGCATACTGATGTGAAACACTACAAGCGAAAGCAATTTTTTGTTATATTGAGCCATCTCGTTACGCGTTAATGGACTACACAAATGTTCGCGTTTTTTTTCCTTCCTTGTAATAGCATAGCCATTCGAGAGGAAACCGCTTTTATCAGCGAGTCTCTTTTATTCGTCAGATGTTACGAGATATCTCTTGTAACCCGACAGGAAAAAATTGCCATTACTTGCGAAAAGCGAACTTTTGGACGTCACTTCGCAAATCTGCACTGATGAGATCAATTAATGATCGAAATGTGTCTGCGGTTAATGTGGCCACTGGTTATTTACGGTGTATGCCCACATGTACAGATACAGATATGTTCATGCAAAACAAAGAAGTTCAAGCAACGCATATCGAACAGAAAAGTTAGGACTACCGTGTTTTGGGTCTGTAGAGGAATTTTGCTAGTGCAGTTCATGAAGCGTGGAAGCCCGGCATTAACTGACTTCCATTTGTTCCTCAGAATGAATGTATGGTTGGAAAGCAGCGGTTCAGTACTAACGAGAAGGTGAAAACCTGTATGCAAGATTGGCTTAAAACCCAAGGGACAACATGGGGGTAAGCGGGTACATAGAAACTGTTTCCCTGATACGATAAATGCTTTAATGTTGGTGGCGACTACATTAAAAAATTGTTTAGATTTGTGTGTAACTCTTATGTATATTAAAACTTTTGTAATTGCCTTTATTTGTTCTTGTCATCTCACTGAAACCTGAAAACAAAATAGACCTACCTAGCAATGTATGTATTGGCTGCATACTTATGTAGACTTGTTAGATATTAAAGAAAAAAAAAGTTATTCCATTCCATCAAGACATTAAAGAGATGGAGAAAAGCCTAAGGAAAATTTAAGAAAAATATGGCATTATTGAATGATCCGATGAAAGCTGAAATCATTTTCATTTGATTTCGGCTTTAAAATTCTTAATTTGCATATTAATCAAAAGAAAAAAAAAATATTTTCGAAACTTCCTAAACAAGCTAATGATAGTGAGTTATAAGTAGAGCCCGGACACGAGAGATTGATGACTCATCGCCCACGAGCGTACTATTGAACACTTGTGTTTTTAAAGTTTTTAATTTTATTTATATAATTATACGTATAATAATAAAACGGGTATAGTTACGACTACAAAATACGAAATACATTTTACATTTTTCAAGTTGAGTAAAGGAGTATTATATAATGAAACAGATATGCAAAATACATATCCGTCACTGTTTACAGTGACGGATATGTATTTTGCATATCTGTTTCATTATATAACAACTGCGTAATACGGCAAAAACGTATTGATAAATATCCCTTTTTTGTATAAAGGAGTATTAATATTTACTTTCTCAAGGTTCTCTTCTGTAAAATTTGGAATTCTGTGGAATTTGTGTTCTCTATGAATGAAATACATCCTTGTAAATAGAAAATGCCCTTTCTACATCGCATGCATACTGGAAATATTCTTTTATTTCAGCGTATTTTGCATTAAGATTTTGAGGAATTGTCCCCATACGCAATTGCCGCAATGTTATTAAATCTAGATTTGTATTAAAAACTGCGACAAACTTTTGCCGAAGGCCACATCCGAAGTCACTTGGAATATTTTTCAAATTATTAATATCCACATGTAATGTGGTTAATCCATCTTTTAATTTGAGATTTTGATTTTCAAAATAAGCAATTAGTTTTGTCAAATTTCCAAAGTGTTCCTGAAGAAAGTACAACTGATTTTTTAAATGTGAAATTTGTGTTAGTTCCTTGCACTCAGAAATACTCCGAGCATCGTCATTTAAACATGCAACAAAATTTTGTAAACTATCGAAATTCTTTGCATAAAAACTAGTAGCTTCCAACCATGTCCCCCATCTAGTTATTACTGGAGAGGGAGGCAGTGACCAAGATGGCAGTTTTTCCCTGTAAAGAGCTACTCTCAGTGGTGCTTTTCTGAAAACTTTTTTAATAGCGGATACAAGTCTATCACTTCGGAAAGGTGTCTCTGACACCTTTCCTCAGCATATTAGGATATGTTTCCTTTAATAGTCTGCCTGTTTTTAACATATATGCAGCACTGTCACTTACAAATAAAAGTACTTTTTCTTTGTACCTGTCGTCCGAATAAAGTGTTTTTTGAATATTCTCGTTAATGGTTTTAGCAACTGTTTCCGCATCAACTGTATTTATAACTTTTATTGCTATTACATATGCGTTATATGGAATAGTTTGATGTAATACACCAGCTACAACATTTACCACACAGCGTCTTAATGTATCGACAGTTTCGTCGGCACTTATCCAGAGGTACTGATCTGAAAGATGGCTTCTAACGCGTTCTACTGCTTCCGTGTAGCACTTAGAAACATAATATTTGCGTAAGGTGGATTTATCACGAACATTTCGACCAGTATATTTTTGGAGAAATATTTCTAAAGTGGGATTGTTAAGTTTATTTAATGTAATATTAGCCGCCATAAAAGTTTCACAGAGTTCTTCGTTAAAATTGTCAGATTCCAACGGTTCCAATTTCTGTGTATGTGTTTGCGCTGCTAAGTGACGTTGTAGGTGCGATTTCATGGAATTTTTTAACGATATTTTATAGATTTTGCAATAAATTTCGGAATCACTGACAATGGACATACAATCAGTATGACCGTCAATCCAATTCGCCATTCTTTTACGATGCCGTTCTCGACGCTCTTCCATATCATATCTGAAAAAGTAACTTAAACAATGCTCTAGATCTAGATAAATGAAAACTAAAAATGTATGCGTAAGTTATTGAAACTGAACGAAATTCAATGCAAACTTACGTCGAAATAATTGGGAGAAGTAGATTCAATCAAACGATATTAAACAGGATCTATCACAAAAATTACGATGTAATTAACTGTTAAAACTATGAAAATAAGAAACTAACTCACAGCACTTTATTTATCTCACAAAATATAATCTAAACAGACTAAATTATTAAAACTCCAGTTGCTTCTATCTACGCTCATGAAAACAGAAATTTAACTGTAAATATCCAACAAAAAACATCGCAATTCTCGATGAAAACAGATGTGTGCGATAGCCAGATCAATAGTGCATTCAATAACTGCGTGATGTATTTACAGATGTTGTAGACTATTTATATCGTCCGTTGTAATGACGACGTCATTTCAACCCGATATGTCCGGTCTCTAGTTATAGGATTTCAGCAAGTTATAATGTGAATGTTCTAAAGATTTGGTTCCTCAAGCTTTGAAACATATCTCATTTAAACAAATTTACCTATAGGCAATCGTTAATTATATTGCATTATTACACGTACAAAGTAATTACTTACAAAGTTACTTAACACTTACAAAGTAACAAATGCATTGTTATTACATTGAAATATTCGTTAGTTATTTTTATGCCATTACAAACATTCCTAGTACGTATCAGTGTAAATTTCCTCGTAGCTATGTTATTTCATATATACATAGATAGCATTTCCGATGCACTTACACATTTTTTCTTGTTTTAAAGCTGTAAAATACACAGTATGAACAAAAGGTCTGGGATCTAAGTTCATAGAAAGCAGTAACTTATTCACAAAATATTTCATTAGTTTCCTGCTAACAGACAGAAACAAGAAAAATCCCTACACATACAACTACAATATAAATTAATAATCTCTAAATACGTATTTCGCCAACTAAGTAGCCATCTTCAGTAAAGCAATCTGAAGGAAGAGTGTTATCCCACTGGCGATTTTGTGATGAGCATATCTTCAAATGTTGTACCTGAACCAAAGACGCTACGCTAAACACTATCATTTATTTGTCAGATTGTTCTACTGAAAATGGCAACCTAGTTGCCGAAATACATATTTAGGGTTTACTAAATTATATTGTTTTAGGGAGTTTTCTGTTTCTTCAAAAAGGAAACTTGATAAATTGAACAAGCAGATTATTCTTTTAAACAACCACTTAACAATATCTAACAGGTTTTGTTAACACCGCAAATGAGGAGAAAATAGGATCATACAAACTGTCTATTTAATATGTCATAAGCTTGAATCAATAATTATAATTATTTAAAGGAATGTTTTAATCTGTGTTAATTTATTATTAAATTTATATAATAGATTACGTCAGTTATAATTAATAAAGTCTACTGTGACTCTGTACGTACATTCGCTTGGTGAATGATATTTATTGTGTGAGGTATTGTATGTTACGTATCACATTCTACTGCGTGATTATTATTTCGCGAGCAAATTTTAATTAATTTAGTAATACTTTTATTTAAATTTTATATCAATTTAACATCACTTAACAATTTATTTTGGAATAAAAAAGGAATTTATAAAAACAATTACACTTATACAACATTATAAAAGCCAATATGTAATACGTTTCACAAAAGTCTGCATACTTTGTTCTATATCTCGACATAATCACCGGAAACACTGAGACATTTATCCCAACCAGCATGACACTAGTCTTAACATCCCTTCACGGTAGTGTAGCTTGTCAAGTTGCTTGAAATAGTCGACGACAATTTCTATAAAGGTCCGAACAAATGGAAATCCAACGGTGCTAAATCCGGACTATGCGAAAGAAGTGACAGGACCTCTCATTTCCGCTGTGCCAACTACAGTTTGGTTTAAATTGATGTGCGTCATTGTGCAAAAGTTGAACTCCTTGGCACAATCGTCCCCTGATTTCCCTTCTAAAGGTTGTGTGCAATTTTTGGAGAGTTGCACAGTATCTATCACTCTTAATGGTAGTGAAATTCATACAGTAGCAGGCCTTCACTATCGCAGTACAAGTTGACCATAGCTTTGCGGGCGGATGACTGGGTTTTGAATTTTTTCAAATTGGAGAAACAGGACGTTTCCATATCTTGGACTCTTGTTTCGTCTCTGAATTGGAATTATAAACCCAAGTTTCATCTCCGTAGTTATGCTTTCAATAAAAGTATTCCCTTCCTGGTGGTATCCGGCGAGATGTTAAAGAAAAGCATTCACTTGATTAGTCTCGTGAACAAACAGAAATTCGACAGTATTTCGGCAAGAAAGTTGCTAATTTCAGTAGAACAATTTGAAACAGAAAAATAGTGTTAAAAAATGTCTTTAGTGAAGAGCATATATTTAAAGGTTGTACCTTAAAGTGTTATCCCACTGGCGATTTGATAAAAAGCATATCTTCAAAGATTGTGCCTTAACCAAAGACGCTACGTTTAGCACTATTTATTCTATTCAGATTACAGAGAAATCGGTCGCGTTTTCACACAACGAAGCGACCGACACATCAAAATGATGTAGAATTGCATGAAAAGCACAGATATGATATTTTGGAAGACGTGTTGTTGCAAACATCGCGAATAAAGCCAACCATTCCTCGAAAATCAATCCCGTGATAAGAGAGAAGTCCGTCGCGCTTTCACGCAACGAAGCGACCGATACATCAAAATGATATAGAATTGCATGAAAAGCACGGATATGATATTTTGGAAGACGTGCTGTTGCACACTTCGCGAATAACGCCAACTATACCTCGAAAATCGTTCCCGTGATAAGAGAGAAGTCGGTCAACGAAGCGACAGGATACATCAAAATGATGTAGAATTGCATGAAAAGCACGGATATGATATTTTGGAAGACGCGCTGTTGCACACTTCGGCAATAACGCCAATCATACCTCGAAAATCGTTTCCGTGATAAGAGAGAAGTCGGTCGCTCTTTCACGCAACGAAGCGACCGATACATCGAAATGATGTAGAATTACATGAAAAGCACGGATATGATATTTTGGAAGACGTGCTGTGGCACACTTTGCCAATAAAGCCAACCATTCTTCGAAAATAGATCCCGTGATAAGAGAGAAGTCGGTCGCGCTTTCACGCAACGAAGCGACCGATAGATCAAAATAATGGTAGAATTGCATGAAAAGCACGGCTGTGATATTTTGGAACACGTGCTGTTGCACACTTCGCCAATAACGCCAACTATACCTCGAAAATAGTTCCCGTGATAAGAGAGAAGTCGGTCAACGAAGCGACCGGATACATCAAAATGATGTAGAATTGCATGAAAAGCACGGATATGATATTTTGGAAGACGTGCTGTTGCACACTTCGCCAATAACGCCAATCATACCTCGAAAATCGTTTCCGTGATAAGAGAGAAGTCGGTCGCGCTTTCACGCAACGAAGCGACCGAAACATCAAAATGATGACGAATTGCATGAAAAGCAGGATATGATATTTTGGAAGACGTGCTGCTGCACACTTCGCCAATAACGCCAACCATACCTCGAAAATCATTCGAGAAGCCGGTCGCGCTTTCACGCAACGAGCGACTGATACATCAAAATGATGTAGAATTGCATGAAAGCACGGATATATTGATATTTTGGAAGACGTGCTGTTGCACACTTCGTAAAATAACGCAAATCATACCTCGAAAATCGATCCCGTGATAAGAGAGAAGTCGGTAATTACTTTCCGGACATGCCCCGTATCTAATAAAATATCGTTTTAGAGACATGCTACTTAAACAATTATTCCACTATTTGCTATCCCACTCCTTAAATTCAAAAATTAATTAAGTCAATTCATTCAAAGCCTTCCAACAAGAATGTGATCATCCATTCTTGTAATTTCGTATAGCTCCAGGCGAAATTAAATCAACGCATCAACAAATGTGTACCACCATTAGTTATTTAAGAATCAGCCAACGTTACTGAACTGTATGCTAATGTCTTAGTTTTTTCTTGTTTAAGAAATAGTATTCAACTAATACGTAGGTTAGTGTATCCGCACGTATCTGCTTTATCTTTGCTTTAATAAAAATGCAAATGACCCCAGGCTAAACGAAATTCAAGCTGTCTGACATAATTGTGGCGTAGCAAGAGATGTGCAGTTATTTAATGAAAAGATAATTGATATGAGTCAACAGATGTTTGTTTAAAAATAAAACAGAAGAAAAAACTATCTCTCTCGTGGCCAATTTCGGTAATTAATGTGGCATTGACAATTTAATATTTTTATGTTGTAATTCATATTCGTTCTAATATTCAATTTATTATTTAATAAGATAAATTCTATGATTAAATGTAGTGCAAAACATTAATTAATTATTTTTTTGTTTAATGTGTGGCGTAATTATTAATTATTTAGAATTTTAATTTAGAAGTTATCGAAATATTGAAGTTAATTTTGAGATTATGTAAATTTAATTATTAGAACATTCAGCGTATTAAAAAGTAAACGAATTGTTGGGTCATCAGATTTAAATAAAAGGAAAATAATGAAAACATACATGCTGTCCCGTATCGTTATGTTCAAATTTTATGAGTGTAAAGTAGACTTCATTTCAAGTAACAAAAACGCAAAGCTTGTATCCATTTTTATTTGTTTCAAAGTTACAGATCTATTAACGTGATTGTCAGATCATGAAAAAAATGTAATCCTAAAGTCAATACAAACTGATTTTAATTAAAAAAAAAGTTATATGATTCAATAACAGGCCTGTGTTTGTTAACGTCGCATAATAAAATATTATTCTAAAATAAATAAGCACGTGTCGTAGTGCATACAGTAATTTCTTGGAAATCTACAAAAAAGAGTACTGGAAATTTATTTACGATAAAGAAGGTTCTTAATTATTTCGTAAGTGCTGAACCATGAATATCGTACAATAAACAAACGTTCAGATGACTGTTAACGTTGCATTTTTTAATAAAGGTTTACATTACGTTTCAGTTCATACAACAGCTTATTAGTTTTCTTTATTCAAAATGCCTTACCGATTTTCTTCTTAAGAGTATGCGGACATGCATTCTGTGTATGGCTACTGTAACGGCAGTGCACGTCAAGCAGTTATTGAATACCGACATCGGTTTCCCGATAGGCGCATTCCTCATTACAGAACGTTTCTGGAAGTACACAGACAATTTCGGGAATGCGGACCGCGTGATTATCTTTACGACCGAGGAGTATATTTGCCAGCAGACTTAGAGGAAGAAGCAGTAGTTATTGTTACAAGGGATCCAACTCTCAGTGTACGTCGAATCGCTAGACAACTAGGAGTGCTACGAACGACAGTTTGGCGAATTTTAAAACGTGAGGGCTTATATCCATATCACTATCGCAAGGGATACGGATTGCTTGATGCAGACCGCTATGCTAGTCTAGTTTATTCTACCTGGATATTAAGACAGCCACGGCTTCATTTTAATTTCTCCAAAACAGTTCTCTGGACAGATGAATCTACGTTCATGAGAAGTGGTGTTACAAATCTGAGAAACCTACACAGGTGGTCATCAGAAAATACCAAAGCTATAAGCGCATCTAAATTTCAACATGAATTTTCTATTAACATTTGGTCGGCCCTAATCGATGACTTGTTCATTGGTCCTGTCGTTCTTCCTGGAAGGTTAAATGCGGACAATTACCTTACATTTCTTATTGACGAACTGCCAGGTCTTTTAGAGGATGTCCCATTGAATGTTCGACGACACATGGATGGGGCACCACCACTTTTCGGAATTTCTGTCCGAAATTGGGTTGTCAATTATTCAAGATGGATTGGTCGAGGTGGTCCTGTTGCATCGCCCTCCAGATCATCCGATCTTAATCCCCTTGACTTTATTTATGGGGCTACATGAAAAATTTAATCTACGCGCAAGTTTCGAACACAAGAGAAGAGTTGTTGGATCGTATTCACCTGGCTGCCGAGCAAATCCGACAAAACAAGTATAAAATTCAGATAAGAACTTCTACTGTTGGCTTACGGGCACAAGCCTGCATTCAACAAGGAGGTGGACATTTCGAAAATATTATTAATAGAACTTTTTTAAATAAAATCAGTTTTCATTGAATTTAGGATTACATTTTTTTCATGATCTGACAATCCAATTCATAGATCTGTAACTTTGAAACAAATAAAAATGGATATACAGGTTTTAAGTTTTTGTTACTTGAAATGAAGTCTACGTTACACTCCTAAAATTTGAACATAACGATACGGGACACATTGTATAAGAGGATATAAGGTCTTCATAGAAATAGCTATAGGCAACAGCGAGTGGAAACGGAACGGCTAGCTACGATGCGTCGGCGAGACATTTGTATTTGGCCAGATGGAAGAGAAAAGCTACAGGAATTCTTCGATCGACCAACATTTACATGATGGCAATAGAAGAAGAAGAAGGGAGATTACCTTTCCTGGATGTAATGGTACGCCACACCCAGTCTAGGAGACTACAACATGGAATATACAGGACGAAATCCTACATCGATAGATACCTGCATGCTAAGCAGAAGAGAGCCCGTGTCAAAACGCTAATGCATACAGCAGGCACAATCAGCGACGCCAAACATTTGGAGGAGAGAAAACGACACGTCAATGAAGCAGTGGAAAAGAACGGTTACAGTAATAAATATATATGAAGATCTCTAAGAAAGCCCAAAACGATAACGTCTCCAACGGAAACGGAACCAGTTCGAGGATTCGCCCATCTACTTCATGTATTTGGAGTCACCGAGAAAAAAAGGGAAGATTCTAACTAGGAAGAACGTAAAAGTATATTTTAGTACTGCCACCGCCATCCAACACAACTTTTCTGGGACCAAGCATAAATTACCACGAACTAAGGGAGGAGTCATAAGTTACTATGCGGGCGTGAGAAGAGCTACGTCGGACAAACAGGAATACCGATTGGACAAAAAGTTAAGGAAGATCAGAGTGACGGTTGCAGAACATGTACCCGAGTAAATTTTGAGGAAGCAAAAGCGTTAGCTATAACGAAGAATTATTATTAGAGAAGCTGTCGAAGTTGAAAAACAGCCTAATTTCAACTAATCAGTGTGATACCACATCTTGAAGAAGCTGGCAATATGAACAGTGAAAAGTCGACTGAAACTACGACAACACGATAAAACCCGTAAGACGAATGTACTACAAGTGACAACGACCGTGAAAGCTTACGCAATTTTAACATACAACAGAGTTTAATCCTTGAACCCTTATGATTTTTCCCTGCTTGGTTCTGTCAATAACTTGTCTAGATCCTCGTTCCAATTGCATTTGCTTTAATACTCCTTCATCAAGTGTCCCGTCAGTTTCAAATTGAGCCATCTTTTAATCATTGTATATAACGGGTGTTCATTTGAAAAGTCAATCTAGTAGCATGTGATTTACTGAGAACATTTTGAAGTATGTCGTAAATTAAAATTTACTACTTAAACTACGAAGTCGTATATTTTGACAGTTTCATACATACAAATAAATAACAAATGTGATTGACATTATCAAATGTCATTTGGATTTACGTTTACGGAACAACAAACACATACTAATATATATGCGTCTTATTCTATCAAAATTTCAAAGTAACCTAGATTGACTTTTCAAATGAACACACGTTACTAATCACTTCGTTACACCACTGAACTGTCGACTTTTGTCATACTTATGTAGATTCTCGTTCGAATATAATTTTTTCAACTATTCCTTCATCAAGGTGCGTCTCGCTGGGTTCAAATTTGGGCCCATCTTTACTCATTGTTTATACTGAGAAAAATTCTTGGAGAAAAAAACAGAAGAGGCAACGAAGAAGTATATGGCACATATGGAGGACCAAAAATAGACTAATAGCTGGGAGACTGTGGTGGCTGGGACATTTGGAAGGGATGACGGATGATAGGAAGAAAAGAGGAAGACCAAGAAGAAGATGTAAGGAAGCTGTGCTAGAAAACCTGAGAGAAAAAAAAATGTGGTAAAGTAGAAGATACAAGCGAAGGATTGAAGACTATAGAAGAATATTACACAGTTCTGGACCTGAACGACTTGTTATAAATAATAAATACCTCACACACAAACATACTTTACAGCGTATATTTATATCCGCAACAACTGGATGACACGGACAGTAACAAAATTATTATTATTGTTATTGTCGGTCAACTTTAAGATATCGTCTCTGGTACTTTCTATAATCGCACAGTGGCTTGATAAATTTTTTGTTAAATACCTTTGTCATTTTTGTTCTCGCTTATGAGGGGGAATTTTGGGCAAATATTTTGGATTTCTATTCTATATAATTACATCTTTTCATTTTTCATACGTTGTTATTTTATATCAAGGACAGGCTGTATATATTGATCACTTCTTTGTATCACTGGACTCTAGATTTGCGACACATTTATCTAGCTTCTCGTTCGAGTTACATTTGCTTTAATAACTCCTTCAAGTGTCCCCGCAAGGTTAAAATTTGGGCTCTCTTTTATTCATTGCTTACACTAATTACTTCTTTACAATACCGCATTGTAGAATTCTGAGTTTCTGCATTTTCGAAAATTGCATAGAAATCTACATAAATTATTTTGCCTCCTAAATAAGATTTATTAAAATGTTGCGAAACCAATTGAATCTTACGTACACTAAAATGTGTAATTCTTTGTTCTACACTTATTCCCATAAATATCGTGTCATTATCTAAAAGATCTAAATAAGAGATCTAAATGATTAATCTATGTTTTTGTTTTATACAAAATTTGATGAGTTTTAAGAATCCAAGTTTGTTTTGTTCTTTCTGTCCATTCCAGGAACTTTTTGAATGCACTGTATACTATAGAAGGCAAATAAATTATTTACTGGTGCACAATTACATTTTATCGATATATTTTGTTGCATACAAAGTATATACAGCATAACTATGTTTTTTTTTGCAATATAAAAAATATTCTAACTGTACGCAAAATTAAGAAATTATTTCTCGCACGAGGATTTTCTAAGTCGGTTAATTTGTTTCTTCAAGCCTTTCCTCTTGACCTCTTTCACTCAGGCTATATATTTCCTTTTTGTGCGTACAACATAATTTAGTATAACAAGAAACCAATCATAAAATAAAATTTTTCAAAAAACTAATTTTAATAATATTTTAGATATGGTTTATTTGTCAATAACCATATTAAAAAATGCAATAAATAACTTAATTATATATTCATGCCTGTCATGTGATATTATTTGATATATTTAAAGAAATATAATGTAAATAGAATTTCTGAATTACCTGTTAATTCTCGAGCCATAAAGAATATTTTAATTTATTTCCTTCCAAAATGCTTGCAATAAAAATAAAGCATTAATATTTACATTTGTGTAGAGTTGAAAATGTAAATAAAAATAGTTTGTTTTTGTTGTTTGAATTATCACTATTCTACTTTTGCACCTGTCCTTTAGAGACTACGGTATTAAAAAGGAACACAAAAGCAAAATTTCGTAATCATAAAAAGAAACGATATTCATGCTACCTTGCAATTTGTACAATGGACATTCCGAATTGACCTACTAAACCATTACGGACATCAAAAATTATTATAAATGTATAATTAGTTGCTAGCGCAGAGACATGGGGACAATGCAACCTGCATATGTCAAATGTAAGTCTGGAAAATGATGTATTCTTTCTGCGAATACAAAACAAGGGTTGCTGGCATTGATAATTATCCTATATGGCTTCCCTTAATTATTTTTTTTTTCATGAGATGTAGATGCAATGAACATCAGGTAGAACATACAATTGAACCAAGTAGAACAGAGAAAATAAAGAGACCGGACTGAGAAAAAAAGGTCTGTAATAGTGGATCAGGCATATAAGGTGCAGTGCTTGCAAATACAATGGGACAGGTAGCCGTGGAAGTACAAAACGTAATTTTATATATTCACGTGCTTAGTTGGATGGAAATTATGACAAATGAACTGGTTGTTGACGGTTAATATACAACGTATATCAGTCTGTGGAGGAGAGTAAAGACTCCTTGGCTTTTAAAACATTTTTGTTTTGTATCAAGGCGAAAGAAGGGGTTCTCAATGTATTTTTCATCCTTTTGAATTCAATCTTCTTCGGTAGGTAATTTAGATTTAAATCAATCATATAATGTATGATGGTGATTTTCTTCGTATTCACTTAATAAAAGGGGAAAATATGCTTTTGATGATGGAAATACACGTCGGTACATATAAATATAGCAGCTGATATAAATTGAATTGGGAGAAAAAAGTAATTACTCTTTTTAGAAGAATGAAACATCAATTGTCTTGATTTAAAGTATGAATTCAATTTAATTTATCAATGAAAGATATAATTAAAATAATATTTTTAACAATTTAAATTGAAATAAAAATTACCTTCTATGTTTATCATAAATTAACAAGAAATATAGTTATATTACGAGGGGATGTTCTAATCTTCCCGGACAAGGCACGAAAGCAAATAATAATAATAATAACAATGTCTATTTCGTTCCATTAGGCAAAGAGCATGGAACATGTGAAATATAAGAAAATATGTCAAATACATAAACGAATAAAATAGTGTATAATATATTACTGTAGGAAATGATAAACATTGACACATATACCGTCTGGAAACGTGGTAAGTTAACGACACTGCTGCGTGGTAAGTTAACGACACGTCTTCGCTGTTTACTTACCACGTTTCCAGACGCTATAGCTAAAATTTAAATTATTCTTATATCTTCCCGAAAGAAATCATCCACTGTACACAATGCTTTCTCAAGCAAGTATGTCTTTAGTAGCCGTTTAAATATTTTTTAAGGTTTGTCTTTTATATTATTAATTATACATTGAAAGACTACATTTTGCTGCACTTTAGTTAGTTTTGTTTGTGACAGAATTAGATACGCGAGTGTTTCTTCCTCCTGGTTTGAAGGAAGTCGGTATGTGTAGACCGAAGTATGTGTTGAAATAATACAATATTTTTTCTATTTACACTAATATATTTACAAGTTTAATCTTGGAGTTCCGTTAAATAAATGCTAAATGCAGTATCTGGTCTTAATACTAAAAACCGAGAAAAACTGGCTAATAAATAATATTTGCTCCTATTTAGATCACTGAGATCTTAGTAGGAGCTGTTTGTTAGATCACTGAGACCTAAGCTTTAACTCGAAGAGATCGTACTTGTAACTGTAGTGAGCTCTAAGATATCTTGTTTGGAACTATTTCTTCATTCTCCTATTTTTCGGCAAGAAGTTTTCTCCCCACCAGTCAAAGAGAGGGAGAAAACAATGAAAAAGAGTATACGCAAAATTCCATATAACCATTTTTGCCTTTCCAAGAAAAGTATATGCTGTAGTTTCCGACGTCATAAATGTATTAAAATAAACAATATACGCCGGAAACCCTTAATTATAGAAAATAAAATACTTCTTAAAGTAATAAATATACAATGCACAGAGATAACCTAATGTTCGCAGAATCGTATTGAAACAAATCATTAAATCTATTATAATATATAACTGGAAATATGTACAATAAAACTTATTCTATTATAATTATGCTTATTCAAATACATTATTTACACAATGTGAGAGATTAACCAGAGGGTTTTGCCTGTAATAAAATAAATAGTTTTTATGACTGTACAAAATAAGACAATGAAGAAATGTAATACCTGACCAGTCCTAAAGTAATTAACAATATTAAATATCTCTGAACTCCAAGACCTTTTCTATATACAATATATAATATTTACAATTTAAAAACTAGAATTAAATATATTATACCTACATCTAAATAAAACTAAAAATACAAAATTAAATCTATTTTGCCCGAACACGCGAGCAAGTTACTTCTTGTATTGTGACAGTGGTCGACCTCAAATTCCTGGATTTCGTTATAATTTTGTCCTACAAACATCGTTCACTCTAACACATAAATTGATGACAACGTAATTGGTTTGCAAGGATCTCGGTGGGTTAATTTGAAAATAGTTTTGATTGGAGATTTTTGAAGAATTAAAATGCGCTTTACATCCTCCGCATTAAGCCAGAAGGTAACACCATAGCGCAGTCGCAATTGCACGTATACATAGTAAACGCTAATAGTACACAGAACACTTACGCTCCTAATTATTACGCCACGTCAATCCACCCCAAAACATGCTCTCTTCGTCACTTGTAAGTATTTCTTTCCAATGATAAAACTCTAGACACTCTGCTAAATTATTAAATTATTAAAAAAGTCGTTGTGTCTACATATAGTTTCAGATGGTGCTGTTTAAACCACCCATCCAGAACTTCCATACTCGACTGCAATATGTCCATAGCATGATCCCTACACTCAGCACGGACAATACCAGATGTGTCATCTGCCTACAATATTAGTAAACTATTTATAACACGCGGTAGATCATTGACATAAAAGAGAAACAGCAATGGCCCCAAAAAACACCCCTGTGGCACACCGCACTTGACATTACGCCAAGCCGATCGTATTAGTTCTACCGTGACGCCATAATTAAAGACCGTACACATCAGGCCGAAATTACGACGGACCATATAAATAGTCTATAACATCGCTAAATACAACACGCAGTTATTGAATAGCACTATTGATTCGATTAACCGCACATCCGTTTTTTGTCGTTGAATTCCGACGCAATTAATTCAATATTACAGTTAAATTCCTTTCTTCATGGGCGTAGATAGAAGCGTATGGAGTTTTTATAATTTATTTGAATTGTTGAATTGATTCGGCATTTACTTGATGAACATCCATAATTTAAAATATAAATAAAACAACGGTTCAAGTCTTCACTTTTTAATATTTAATGGTAACACGCCAATTGTTTCGCCAGCACAGTGGCTTCCTCAGGTACTTACATCTAAAGAGTACGTACAAACTAAATTTAAAAAAAATATATAAAATCAAGAAGGTTGGTATTATTTTACAACATAGATTTCTTTAAAAACGTTGTAAAATAATACCAACCATCTTAATTTTATATAAACATTTTTTTAAATTTAGTTTGTAACGTACTCTTTAAATGCAAGTACCTGAGGAAGCCACTGTGCTGCCGAAACAATTGTCGTGTTACGATTAAATATTAAAAAGGAAAGATTTGAACCGTAGTCTTATTTCTATTTTATAATCTATTTTATTTATTAGTTTATATTTTGTAAGATAAATCAAGTACGGCGAGTTTTTTCATTGTTTTAATTGTTAATTAAATACTTAGTAATTTTTTTAATAGATCCTGCTTAATATCGTTTCATCGAATCTACTTCTCCCAATTATTTTGACGTAAATGTCCAGTGAATTTCATTAAGTTACAATAACGTACACATACATTTTTGATTTTCATTTATTTAGATCTAGAACATTGTTTAAGTTACTTTTTCAGATATGATACGGAACAACGTCGAGAATAGCATCGGGAAACAATGGCGAGTTGATTAAGGGTCAAACTAAGTGTATCCATTGCCAGTGATTCCGAAATTTATTGCAAAGTCTGTAAAATATCGTAAAAAAATTTCAAGAAATTGCACGGAAAACGTCACTTAGCATCGCAAACACATACACAAAAATTAGACCCGTTGGAATCTGACAATTTTAACGAAGAACTAGAAATAAACTTAACAATCCCACCTTCAAAACATTTCTCCAAAAATATACTGGTCGAAATGTTCCTGATGAATCCACCTTACGCAAATATTATGTTTCTAAGTGCTACACGAAAGCAGTAGAACGCATTAGGCGCCATCTTTCAAATCAGAACCGATCGATAAATGCCGATGAAACTGTCGATATATTAGGACGCTGTGTGGTAAATGTAGCTGGTGTACTACATCCAACTATTCCATATAACGCATTTGTAATAGCAACAAAAGTTATAAATCCAGTTGATGTGGAAACAGCAGCTAAAACCATTTACGAGAACATGCACCAAATGCTTCATTCGGACGACAGGTACAAAAAAAAATATTTTTATTTGTCAGTGACGGCGCTGCATATATGTTAAAAAGAGGGCATACTATTAAAGGAAACATATTCTAATATGCTGCATAATACTTGTGTAGCACAAGCTCTCCACAGAATCTGTGAATATATCAGAGACACCTTTCCAGAAGTTGATAAACTTGTATCCGCTTTTAAAAAAGTTTTCCGAAAAGCATCATTGAGAGTAGCTCCTTACAGGGAAAAACTGCCATCTTTGTCACAGCCTCCCTATCCAGTAATAACTAGATGGGGAACATGGTTGGAAGCTACTAGTTTTTATGCAGAGAATATAGATAATTTACAAAATTTCGTTATATGTTTAAACGATGATGCTCGAAGTATTTCTGGGTGCAAGGAAATAATACAAATTCCAAATTTAAAAAATCAGTTGTACATTCTTCAAGAACACTTTGGAAATTTTCCAAAACCAATAACTTATTTTGAAAATCAAAATCTCAAATTAAATGATGGATTAATCACATGTGGCTATTACTAATTTGAACGATATTCAAAAGTAACTTCGGATGTGTTAGACGCAAATTTAGACACAGTTTTTAATAGAAATCTAGATTTAATAACATTGCGGCAATAGTGTATGGGGACAATGCCTCAAGATCTAACTGCTAAATACGCCGAAATAAAGGAATATTTCCAGTATGCACCTATAACCAGTTGCGATGTAGAAACGACGTTTTCTATCTACAAGGATGTATTTCATTCAAAGAGAACAAATTTTACAGAAGAGAACCTTGAGAAAGTATTGCTAGTTAATATTAATACTCCTTTAGTCAACTTGAACTACAAAATGAACAAATAAAAAGGTATTTCGTATTTTATAGATCACCACCTGTTTGTTTTCCAAATACATAAACAAAATTAAAAACTCTTAAAAATACAAATTTTCAATAGTGCGTCCGTAGGCGATGAGTCATCGGCCTCTCGTGTCCCTACTTATGATTGAACTTTGGTTTTAGTTAGAAGTCCGAGCTATCATGTTTATTTTCTCGACTCCTGAAGATGCTTATAAAATAATTAATTTGGTTAACAATGGTATAAGTAAAAAAACGAAATCTTCCAATTCTATAAATAAAATTAAAAACTCTTTAAAAATACAAATTTTCAATAGTACGCCAGTGGGCGATGAGACATAGGCCTCTCGTGTCCGGTCCCTGATTGTAATGTTCAGTTTACTATGTAATTACAAGTAGTAACTAAGATAGCAAAGCAGAAATTGAGAAATTTTGTCTAAATTTTGTAGAACACTAGAATACTACGCAAAACATTACAGAAATGAAACCTAGCCAGCCTCTCGACGAGTAAATATTACAACATTGTGAAATAAGGATAAATTATTTAATTTATAAACATGTGACATATTTTATAAAATTGCTCTATTTTAAATGGGTTTAATTAAATGTAGGATGTGAGTTTAAATATATATAATGTGTATGTTATGAATGTAGATATTTTAAAATGTCATAAATTCTTTACTCTTGACTAGCATAAATATGTATATGCATACATAAACACATATGTACTTGTAAAACAAATAATTCCAATAATTTTATTTTTTTCGTGGAACACGTTAAGTATTCTACTGACATATGTTTGCAATAATCTGCGGTATTTAATATTACTAATTTTTAATGTTTGTCCAAACACTAAACTGAAAACATATCATATAGATTAAAATTATGAAATTCTTCATTATTTGATGCTGATATATTTAATTTAAAACATAGTTTTCTGAATACTAACATAGTTTCTATTAAAAGACGCAAGTATTTAAAAATATATTTTTCCTCAAAATATTTTTTCTAGTATCGTCGTTATTATTATTTTAAACATGAATGAGCTACACACGGTCAGGTGTCTAAAACAAATCATTTATTATTAGATTTTCATTAATCGAGTAGACTATAACCTATATATTGAAATGTTATAGTTCCTTTCAAATTATTTTAATTTACGTAAACACAGATGTGAGCTTATTCCTTACTTTAATAGCCAGAGTGGTATTAAATAAATTGTACCTAAATAAGCGAACTTGATTTGCTTACTTATATTAGTTCTGGAAATTAAATTTAACAGTCATTACTTAATTTCGTATGATTAAAATGGCATTACAGCTTATCATTCCTTATATTTAAGTAACACACTCCATATAAATTTTCGCTAGTAGCAAAATATAAATTGTAAAGTGAGAAAGCACTTCACAACCAAGTTGGGGGCGGAGCGTTGATATTATTCGAAGAACATTGTATAGTATGTACAGCTGGATGATGTTGACACATTAAATAGTGTAAAAATAAATTAAAGAAAATACCAAATAGAAGCCTCTAAAACAACAATTTGGCGAGCATGTTAAAATTCGTCAACTAAAGTTGACGAATTTTAACATGTTTAGGGCCGTTATTTGCTAAATTTTAACTCTGAATTACACTCCTGATGAAGTAACCAATGCGTTATGAAATATAGAGTGGAATAAAGGAGTTTTATTTTTACTTGACAGACCGCTCACCCGTTAATGAAATTTGTACTTATACAGTACGGTCGATAATACTTTATAGTTATATGTATATATATATATATATATATATATATATATATATATATATATATATATATATGAACTTCATGTGTATGAGAATTAATAATTATTAAATCTCATTTTACATGCGATTGTCGCTATAATTTGTTGCATTTAATTCTACAATTCGGCAAATTACTTTTGCCCTAGATTGTAGACGCAACAAGCCGCGACATCAACTGTACAAGTTGTCAGTACAAATGAAAAATTTTGTGAAAAACTTATCTGCGCGGAATGTGCATATATCGATATTTCACTGTTTTTTACAGATCATCAGTGCACCTTACCGAAGACTGTCTTCGGTAAGGTGCACTGATGATCTGTAAAAAACAGTGAAATATCGATATATGCACATTGAAATGAAAAATTTTGTGAAAAACTTATCTGCGCGGAATGTGCATATATCGATATTTCACTGTTTTTTAAAGATCATCAGTGCACCTTACCGAAGACTGTCTTCGGTAAGGTGCACTGATGATCTGTAAAAAACAGTGAAATATTGATATATGCACATTCCGCGCAGATAAGTTTTTCACAAAATTTTTCATTTGTACTGACAACTTGTACAGTTGATGTCGCGGCTTGTTGCGTCTACAATCTAGGGCAAAAGTGATTTGCCGAATTGTAGAATTAAATGCAACAAATTATAGCGACAATCGCATGTAAAATGAGATTTAATAATTATTAATTCTCATACACATGAAGTTCATTACAGTTCGTATATATACACGTAGTATAGAAGTGAATAGCATGTCTGTCTTGGGTAAGGTGCACTGATGATCTGTAAAAAACAGTGAAATATCGATATATGCACATTCCGCGCAGATAAGTTTTTCACAAAATTTTTCATATATATATATATATATATATATATATATATATATATATTTGAGTGTGTGTGTGTAAGAATAATATATAAAACTTCGTCTCTTATATGTATATATATAATTAAAAATTGCTGAAAAGCCACGTCCATCAACGGAACGTACGACGCGTTTCGCTCTTATTCGAGCTTATCAATGTACGGTATCTCGAAGACGGATATGACTTTTCACTTCTATACTTTGTGTATATATACTTAACATTCTGAACTTACTGCAAATGAGAATTAATGACTCATCTTTACATGTAAATGTCGCCTTATGTGATGCGTTAATAACTACAATCCGACAAACTAAGTTTGTACCAGTATGTAGAACACACCTCGTCGCGACTCCGACCTTCCTGGTAATTAGGATAATTAAAAATTGCTGAAAAGCCACGTCCAACAACGGAACGTACAGACGCGTTTCGCTCTTATTGGAGTTTATCAATGTACGGTATCTCGAAGACGGATATGGCTTTTCACTTCTATACTTTGTGTATATATAGTTAACATTCTGAACTTACTGCAAATGAGAATTAACTATATGTACACAAAGTATAGAAGTGAAAAGCCATATCCGTCTTCGAGATACCGTACATTGATAAGCTTCAATAAGAGCGAAACGCGTCTGTATGTTCCGTTGATGGACGTGGCTTTTCAGCAATTTTTAATTACCCTAATTACCAGGAAAGTCGGAGTCGCGACGAGGTGTGTTCTGCATACTGGTACAAACTTAGTTTGTCGGATTGTAGTTATTAACGCATCACATAAGGCGACATTTACATGTAAAGATGAGATTTAACATTCATTAATTCTCATTTGCAGTAAGTTCAGAATGTGTATATATATATATATATATATATATATTTATAATGGATTCATTTCATATTTCTGCGTTTACATATTTTAACATATTAAGAACTCATATTTAGCAAAATAACTACTTGAGTAGGAAAAACCAAATTTTGTGTAAAACAAAAATATTTTTCCCACTCCCCTTATAGTAAGCATACCATTAATACATTGTTTCTATAGACGTAAGTTGGTTTTACTGAAATGACTGTGATTGTTATAATAACGGGGCGTAAGTAATTTACTTACGTCCTTTAGGGAAAAAAAGTGCATCAAAACACGTGTTCTATTAATTTATATTTATGGTAATATTACAGTTTGTACAATTAGTAACATTATTAACAAAATTGGGATATTTATTTATATTTCTTGATAATTCAATGTTATTATCACCTACTTTATCAGCAACACTTAATGTCTAATTTATTAAATTCCGAGGTTGTTCACCGTTACTGTTTATCATGATTACATTTAATTTTTGAGGATTTTATTGTCGGAGAGCGGGAAAAATGTTATAAGCAATTCGGGAGGTAACATTTACCAGTCTCGAACTCTATTGCAAGTCCTCGGGCAAACCCTCGGACGCAAATTAGTCCTCGACTAGTAAATGTTACTTACCTCCCTTATTACTTAAATAACTATTTAGTAATATTAAATATTATTAAAAATCGGTTTATCCGTTTAAAGAGTGAAGAAACGTTAATACAGCTTCTGGTAGTAATGGTTTTATACCGTCAGATGGAAACACTTGGCGTAGTTCTGCACTTGTTATTGAGACAGTGTTAGTTGTTTTGGCGTTCCTCACTGAGCAGCGCTTAATGTTGTTCAACGCTCTGTCTTAATAACTTCTGTGATATAGCAAATCTGTTGCTTTGTGAATGTATCTCTCCAGTTTGGTCGTACTGATGATTCTGTAGAAAGATGAAACACGTGTCTAAGTCCCTGGAGAGATAATTTCACAAATATATGAAGTTGTATTGGGTTCTAAACACCCGATTTTTAATAATATTTTATATTATTATCGGTGTATTTATGCGAAAGCAGAGTACATACTCTTACGGGGATGGTAATGAATAAGTTGTAAGAACGATTTATTGTATTTTTTTTCACATTTGTTTGTTTACTCTTCGCAGCTTATGAAGAGATTACATAATACTAAATTATATAATAAATATTACATAATAATAAAAAACTTTTCATTAATTGATGTTGCAGACGCTTCTTGGTGAAACATTTTAGTAATTATTGATGTACTTGGTAGGAATAACACACTTGGCTATATTTCACAAATTTTATTATATTCTCTAACATATATGTTTCGGCTGTTATGCTATTCTCAAAGAGTTTCTTAAAACTATATATGTTAGAGAATATAATAAAATTTGTGAATATAGCCCGGTGTGTTATTCCTACCAAGCACATCAATAATAATAATAAACGTTAAATATGACTTACGTTTGTTTCCACCAGTACTATAATTGGATAAAATATCCGGAAACCTTCTTCTAACACCCGGTATAAACTAAATACCTTAGTTAATAGACTTTTTTGCCAAATTAATCTATTCGAAATTCTGCGTAAACGATCCAAAATAAAATAAGTAAAATGGTGTGAAAAGGATCCTAATTCAACCACGTCAAGCAAATAAACACCTTCACGAAGTGACAATCTACAAACCAAAGAGACCGAGAGAGTCGGAATTATAAATAGACAGGCGACGGTTTAAATTATCCGGTTAATAAATTTGAGATTAATTCGTATAAATTCGGATGTCGTAACAGGGTTTCTTGTCGTTCGTGGCTAAGTCCGAGGGAAGATCAATTGTGGCGGCAAGGATGACGACCCGACGCGTATACGAAGAGGGGTGAGCGTCGGACTATGAATTAAACTTGGCGAATGACAGCAGACGTGTTAGCGTACTTTTGTTTTTCGCCATTTCCACATCGTTAGTAATATTACGGTACATCTCCGATCAGGATTCGAATGTAATACATACATGTTGCTTTATTACTAAGCAATTACAGACCTATTGCTATTTTGTCAGAATTTGCAAAAGTTTTCAAGCATGTCATTTATTCGGACATATTTTTTAATGTCAAATCTCTCTTCGCAAAATCTAGCACGGGTTTATCCCAGGCAGATCCATAGTAACTAACTTAATAACTTAATAACCACACTCAATATATCGGTGGAGTGCTTGACTTTCAAGGTCAAGTTGATGTCGTCTACAGCAACTTTCCAAGTGCTTTCGATACAATAGATCATGTCATCTTACTCAAAAAGCTTAATTATTTTGACATGTCTTTTAACATCTGCAATTATCGAATAGATTAAAATCAAGTATTTTACAATGGATATTATTCTTACGAATTTTTAACATCAGGTGTACTTTAGGTATCGAATTTAGGCTCATTATTGTTTATAATATCTTCTTGATATTCTCAAATGCCATCTGCATTGGCTTATGCTGATGATATCAAGATGTATTATGTATTCTCTCATGCGACACTGATGTTCGGGTCTGCAGGAAAATGTTGACATTTTGTCTCAATGGTGTTTAAATAATAATCGGAAAATATTTGTAGCATCATACAGTGTCCAATACGAGGATGATTTGACAGAAGATGGAACTAGCCTATCAGTGTTTGTTTGTAAAAAAATGGTATTACTGTCGAGTAGGCCATGCTTTTTCAAGAGGATGTTTAAATTTTCACTATTGTCTGAAGTTTAGTTTGACAGATACAATAGCTTAAAGAAGGAAAGTTGTAAAATGGGTCATATCGCTACTTCAGTACGTGTTTCTTAAGAAGATGAACACAACTAAGATTTCGGAGGATATACAGCAAACATTTAGCAACGATGCTCCTTCGAAGGCCCCGATTTGTCACTGTGTTCCTCGCTTTATACATTGCGACATGAGTTTCGGAAACGAAGAATGTTTTGGACTACCAAAAGTCTTAACATTCTAGAAATGGTTGAAAAATTTCACCATGTTTTGTTACGTGACTGAAGGGTGCAGTGGAAGAGAGTATCAAGACTATGGGCATATCTACTGATGGTATAAACATTTTGTACGCAAATTCCCAAAGACAATTTGGAGCTTTTTAACATCAACCCAGTAGATTTCTTCCGTCGCTTTGCTACGGTCGATGAAACTTGGCCCCATTACTATGTGCCAGAACCTATACGGTAATCTCAGCAGTAGACTCGTCATGGTACTTCTCCGCCAAAGAGAGCCAAGACGTTTCCTTCGACTGGAAAGGTAATGGCCTAGATATTTTGGGATTTGAAGGCGATACTGCTTAGCAACTTTCTCGCAAAGGACTAAACTATCGAAGGCTGCCTCTCTGGGCAAATCGAAAGTTACCATTACCTTAAACAGAACCCGCAATGGCTTAAGAAAAAGTGCTACTCCATCATTACAATGCACCGTCGCACACCGGTCGTATTGTTCAGGAAAAACTGGGTGAATTACGATTCAAGATTGCGCTCCGATCGGATTCACGGATCTAGTTCCTTCAGGCTTCTATTTATTTTCCAAACTCAAGTTGTTTGTTGCCAAAAGGAACTTCAAGACAGACGTGGATATTATTGCAGAATCAGTAATTTGACAACCTTGAACGACCTAATGAATATGTAATTGACATGAAGGCATTCCAGAACAGTTGGTCCAATTGCGAAACTGATGACGTCTATTAAGACAGAAGCATGTGCCTTTGTCTGAAGTAAACGCTGGAAAATACGAGGTGTATGCCCATGTGTGTAGATATGTGTAATAGATATCTGTTTAATTTGTAACAGATGCGTAATGAGTGCTTAACGTATTGATGTACTCAAAATTCTTCGGTATATTTGTTGCTATCTGGCGCCGTGTTAATGGACTTTCACCTATATACGTATTTTTTTCCCTTCTGTAACGGCATAGCTGGTCGAGAGAAAGTCGCTAGTTTCGGCGCAGAGTCTTTTGTCCGTCAGATGTCACTAGATTATCTCATGCCGCCTGATAGGACCAAATTTCCTAACTATCTTTGGCAAACCATCAAACCTTACTTCATTAGCCAAACTGATCACGTCTATTAAGACAGAAACACGTGTCTTTGGTTGAAGTAAGCGTTGGAAAATACGAAGTGTATGTCCATGTGTACAGATACAGATATACTGATATGTGTAATACATATCTATTTCATTTGTATCTTCCAAATGTATTAATATTCAAGGTAAATATGTTCAACCTTACATTAAATCATGGTCGTATACCGGGTTATTCTGAATAAGTGGCATTAATTTTATTATTAGATTACACTGGCCTACAACCATTTTGGTGCTGGAGATTTTAGACCCGATTTTAAGAATGTCTTACATGGCGATATCAAAAATGTTACCCGTTTTCTTCTGTCAGCTCTAGTTTCCGAGAAAAAAAAACACAAT
Source organism: Melolontha melolontha (assembly GCA_935421215.2). NCBI lineage: Eukaryota > Metazoa > Arthropoda > Insecta > Coleoptera > Scarabaeidae > Melolontha > Melolontha melolontha. The sequence goes on from OW285235.1 coordinate 234,717,619, forward strand.
TCACGAAAAAATATATATTTTATTGACATTAAACATCAAGAAATTGTCTTTTGAGTGATTTTCTAGAATGAAACTGACTCGGGCAATCTCGCATGATTCCTCAGCAATAGTCAGCCACCATTTGACTGTCCCACCTTCCTTGGTAAATATTCTCCATTGTTTTTAGGTCTTGGTGGAAACGTTCCCCTTGTTCTTAGCTTAGATCTCCTAAATTGTATTGGAAATGATGTAGATGACTATTGAGATAGTGTAATTTTATACTCATATTACAGCCTAAATCTTTGAATCGCACCAGCATTTCCTTCACTAGTTCTACATAGTTGTCAGCCTTATGATTTCCGAGGAAATTTTGTGCAACTGCTACAAAAGATTGTCAGGGAAGCCTCTCCACATCATTCATACAAGTCTCAAAATTAGTTGTGTCTTTCATCAATTTACGTATTTGAGGTCCATCAAAGATACCTGCTTTTAGTTTTTCAGTACTTAGACCAGGAAATTTGTGAGAAATAAACTGGTAACATTGACCATTTCTATCGAGAGCCTTAACAAATTGCTTCATTAGCTCTAATTTTATATGCAATGGCGGAAGGATGATTTTTTTTTCTCTTGAAACTAAGGGTTCATTTACAACATTTCTTTCCCCAACAACAACAGCATCTCTCACAGGCCAATTTTTTGCAGTCCAATGACGTGATTTAGCTCGACTGTCCCAGAGACAAATAAAACATGGGTATTTAGTATAACCACCAAAAAATTAACCATCTTCAAGTCGATGCAGATCACCCAGTTATGTTCAATATATTTTATTTCTTGTAAAAGATTTGAAATTACCTCATATTCTTCTTTTACACATGTTGAGTGAGCAATTGGAACGGGAGCATATTTATTTCCATTATGTAGAACTGCTTTTAGACTTCGTTTACTACTGTCAATAAAGAGACGCCATTCATTGGGCTGATAGATCGTTAAACCCATGAAAGCCAGCAAACCACTCACATTACAGCAATATGTGTATTGCTGTAATGTGAGTGGTTTTCATCAGATGAAAAAAACTTCAATAACTTTCCCTCTCTCGTGCGATATGTAGACACTCGAACATCTGAGGAGAGACAATTTTTTTCTTTTAATCTTGACGCTAGTAACTCAGCACGTTCCTTCGAAAGATCTAAGTCTCTGATGAGGTCACTAAGCTCATTCTGCGAAAATGGCTTAGGATCTGATGTTATTCCGCAGTATTGAAAGTCATCATCAACTTGGGAAGAAATAGGTTTTTCAGCTTCATCCTCCTGAGATTGCTGCACTACCTGGTGAAAAGTTGGTATTGGAACATTTTCTGAATGAGGAACAGGTCTTTGTACTGAAGAAATATTGGGGTATTTCCATTTATGGCGATTGTTTTTGTTGATGCCCACTATATTAATCATACAAAAGTAACAGTCGTCATAATGATTTTTTTGTTCTCGCCATATCATAGGCACTCCAAACTTCAAAGACTTACGTTTCCCTCTCTCCCATTGTCGCAAATGTTCAACGCATATTTTACAAACACTATGAGGCACCCACACTTTATCTTGGTGTAGAATTTCAATACCGAAGTAAGCCAAATACAAACGACGCACTGTGTTTGTAATCGATTTACGCTGATTTTTCAGTATGTATTCACCACGAACATAACAAAATATATCAGGATCCTTAACACAACGTCTGGACGTACTAGCCATAATGAAATAGTAACCCAAACTTTATCGATGATATTGTAATAATGACTAGTTACGAATAAGACCATAACAAGACCGACAACAATTCACAATGAGGGTAGTAGGTAAACTAGAGCTGATGAGTTAAAATGACGTATGTCAATATACTGTACATTACCTACTTTATCGACAATTCAAACAAACAGAGATGCACCAAAAAAATTTTTTTTTTGTAGGCCTGTGTTATTAAACTACTAAAATATAGCTCAATTGTGTTATTTTTAATTTTAAAAAAATGTGAATAAAATTAATTTAAACAGATAAATTTTGAGTACCGCGCCGTCCTGACTTTACATATATGCCGTATACTCCGTATCACTTGAAGACATGATTTCACATGAAGGCGCACAAGCTTACATATGGTTTGTTTACAATGAATGGATTCATACATCAGTAAGTTATGAATAAACCTGAACAAAGCATTGGGAAAAGCAGTTTACGCTTACCAGCATAGATAACGGGAAAATAATTCATTGATCGAAACAACGATACACTCACATATCGAAAACAAGCTGATACATTTTTTAATTCAATATTAATTAACATGTTTAATCCTAATTCAATTCTCAGACACTTATTCGGAAAAACTCTGTATAGGATGGAGATTAAGGAAAAAAATGTTGGAAGTTACGAGAGAATTTCTCGTTCGAAAACTAAAGTCACGATTATTAAACTGACCTCGTATTTAGACCACCCTTATTACTAAAATATACAAATACACATATTATTTCTATGAATAGGCAGACAAACACAACAATCGATATATCAAAATTGATGAATGCGTACATACACGTACTTCGTCTTAGTGGAAATGAACAGATATTCGCTTAAGGCGATTCATACCTAAACGTTTACTCACACACACACACACGCGTGAACATTCAGCCAAAATGTGAGCGAGAGAGAGATCAATGATTAATTGATCTATAACTCTCCTGACCAGGTGAGTATACAACCCCACTACACTAATAGTCTTCGTAATATATTTCGTTGGAATTAATTGTTGAATGGTGTTCATCTTCGGACCCTGGCACGGTTAATGTCAAAACAAGTTAACAGAGATAGAGACAGGCGGAGAAAAAGACAGGACGAGAGTAAAAGCCGAAGTTGGGCCCGTCAGTGCAATTACATCATAAATTGAACCCCCCAGAATGTATTCTTTTTTTAAATTAGTATTATTATTATTTATGCCATTGAAGAAATTTATTTTCCGAAGGTATTTATTATTGTTTCGCTCTGTCCGAGCCATCCTTTCTTGTCTCCTTCGTCTTATTCATCTTACTATTCTATTAATATTTTTTTAAGGAACATAATGACGAAGTAAAAGCCTCGAATTGCAATAACCGAAGCAAAAAGAGAACTATAAATATATAATTGCCATTATTATATATCTGATTTATTGTTTAGATACATTAGATCGTTCATCTCAAGAAAATCACTGCGTGTATATGTTTATTAGATCAGCCGTTCTCATGAAAATAAAACAACTAAAAAAGCGCAAAAAACAGCGTGTAATTGTAGGCCTTGAATGATATACCGGGTGTTATGAAAATGCACGTCAATCCGTTAAACATATTTTCTTTGGACTTAAATAATACAACCTTTCTTATGTCATTTTCTATTTGCACGCTTTTTTTTCAATATACAGGATGTTAAAGTTAACTTTTTTGAAGTTAAAAAATCATAATCGGAGAAAATCGACCCCGCAGAATCTGTTTAAAATATTTAAAATTAATTACTTGTTTCTGTTATAACACTTATTCACTTATTTCAAAAACTATTAGCAAAATTTTATTTTAAATTTTTACAACGAAACCGTATCATCTATGACAGGGATGGCGAACCTTTTTTGATGTCCGTGCCACAAAGTCAAAAAAATTCTTTTTTAAATAGGTAACGTGCCACAATAAAATTTCATTCGAAATGTTAGCGTGGTGAAACTATACGTAAGTATAATTAAATAAACAAATAAAAGCAATTCTTCTTTAAACAATTTTTTATTAATCAATGTTTTACAAAAAGCAATATGCTAGAAACAAAATTCACGTTAAAAACAATTGTTTTTAATGTGATTTTTGTTGCTGTACACAAGATGATAAAGATTTAATATCTGGTTCATATTTAGTTAATTTCAACAGTACGCATGCAGAGCTCGACTCATCCGTCATTCTATTCCTATATTTATTTTTTATAAAATTTAATTCTGAAAATAGAGATTCACATGCCCACGTCGATGAAAATATTGATAAAATTGCCTTTGCTAATATTTTTAAACAATTAAACGAGTCAGGAATTGAATTCCATGTAGTTAGAATTTCATCTTCAGCAATTTTATTTATTTTATCCAATAATCGATTACTTTCAATAATTTCTAAATCATTTCTTAAATCAACAAATTTTTGGTTCCATATGGTACTTGACTGAAATTCAGCTAATTCCATTTCTAATTCATTAAAATTTAACCACTCAAGGACTTTTAAATTTAATTTTTCAAATGGTATTGTATCAGGATATAAAATAAATTTTAAAGTTTCTTCAAATTATTTAAACTGCGTAAATCTTGCAGAAAATTCCTGAATCAGGGATTGAATTACCGTTGAAAATTCTTTCGTTAATGACTCTTTATTTGGCTTTTCGTGACATTCACTTTCAGAAAAAAAATTTTTTGTATTCGGAAAATATTTATATGAATTTGAAAGAATATCACGATTAAAAATCTGTAATTTGACTTCGAACGCTTTGATTAAGTCAAACATTATAATGACTGTTTTATTAACACCTTGTAGTTTTATATTTAATTCATTTAAGTGAGAACATAAATCAGTGAAAAAATATAACTTTGCTAGCCATTCTACATCCAATAATTGAGTGTATTGGTCAATAATGTTCTCATTATTTAGAAATAATCTTATTTCCTCCAAACAATCTACAAATCTTTGCAAAACATTTCCGCGGCTTAACCAGCGTACATTATTGTATAAAAGTAAGCTATTGTACGACGAGTTTACTTCGTTTAACAATTCTTGAAATTTTCTTTTATTTAGTGCTCGTGCTGATATAAAATTGACTAATTTTGTTACAAAACTCAAAATATCATCAAACATTTTTAAACCGGTTTTGGCACATAACGCGTGTTGGTGAATAATGCAATGAAAATCAAGAATTGTGTGTCCAATACGTTTTGTAAATAAATTTATAAATCCATTTTCCCGTCCAGTTAAGCTGCGGGCACCGACAGTTGGAACTGACACAATTTTAGAAGGACATATTTCTCTTTTTTTCCAATGCATCTATAACTGCATTACAAATGTCTAATCCTTTTGTTGTTGTTGTTAATGTTGATAAACTTATTAACTCTTCTTTAATATTGTTTTGAACAAAATAATGTACAAAAATTGCTAAGCGAGCAGAGCCTGTTACATCGATAGACTCGTCAAGGCAAATAGATATAAAATCGCAAGACTTTATATGAATTTTTTGTTGAAAATTTACGTTTTCCGCCATACCCAAAATTCTCTCTTTCACTGTATTCCTAGCTTTCGGCATGTCTTTAATTCTTTGGATAATTTCTTCTTTGTTTTCGAAATCATCGAATAAGTATAGTGCACATTGCAGCCAAGCATCCTTTAAAAATTGCCTTCATTAAAAGGTTTCGCATATTGAGCAATAGTTTTTGAAACTTGATAACTAGCAGCAGTGGTGTTTGATTGAGTTCCTTCATTAAAGAAGTAGTTTGAGCATTTTTATTTTTTAAGGCACGTGATATATACTCCTTTTGCTCTTCTACACTTCGATCGAGAAGAAATTTATGGTTGGTTTCATAATACCGCTTTACTGAAGATGTTCTACAGACTACAGTTTTAGAACATAAAATACAAATTGCCTTACTGTCCTCTTCAATCATACCGTATCTATCGGTCCACCAAGCTTGAAATTCTCTGTTACTACATGTTTCGGATAATTTTGATTTTTTTATTGAACTAGCCATAATAAGAAATTCTAAAAAAATATATATTTTAATAATATTGTTATAAAATAAATAATTTATTCTGCATTCGTTTGCAAGAACATATTTATTCACATATTAAAGTACTAAAAATATTACCAACACAAGAAAAAAATAAATAATATATTAATTCAAGGGAATTTTAATAATTATTTTTATATTTTACACTGATTTAATGATAAAATAATTTCTTATAATATTAAAATATTTGATTGTTCAAAAATATGCAAAATAAATTATAAGTTTAGTAACTTTTAATACCTTAAGGTTGTTACAGGTTAAAACTTCAGTGGTGACGCAATATGTTCTTGCAAACGAATGCCGAATATAAAATATGAAATAATATGTAAAAATATTTACCTAAAAATAACACTTTATCTATTTACAATAAACGGTTATATTTTTTAACAAGTCACTGAAGTTTCAAAGACGACGGTTTACTAAAAATGACTAATGCAGTCTGTCGTCTGATTCGAGCGCTGCGACGGCAACAACATGCAAAAACATTAAAAGGCGAAACTGGATACGCAAAAAAATTTATCTAATGCGCATCTTTATATACTTCGAGTGAATTCATGCGATATTTTAATAATAAAATGTATAATTTGACGGTTCTAGTTAACATACTAAAATAGGTATTCAGTACTACAAATTTATATCATAAATTATAAATTAAGTGTAGATTAATAATTTTTAATTCATTTCTATCAAAAAAGATAACTTATAAAAAAAATAATTTTGTTTTTGTGCGTGCCATCAAAACTTTCAAACGTGCCACTTGTGGCACGCGTGCCATTGGTTCGCCATTCCTGATCTATGATAAATATGTTTACAATACCGATCCTTATCTAAATCATATCGTTCTTGATAGTGTATTTTGCATTTGTAAGGGTGTCGGCTGCTTTATGTCTCTGTAAACCGTTGCTTCTATCGTTAATATGATGTCGCAGTCACACCTACATGCAAAAACAAGGTTTACCGCTGTAAACCTTATTTTATTTGCAACAATGAGCAAACGCCCTTAACGTTCATTTGCGAATTTTATGAGTCTTTGCATAAAATTTTGTTTTAAACTTTGTAAATCGCTAACAGAAACTTTGACAATGCTTCAAAAAGCTTTTCGAGAAAATGACCTAAACAGAACACAGGTTTTGAATATCATCGTTCAGGACAACCTTCAATGAGTAAAACGGACGTAAACATTGAACAAATTCGACAACTTATTCACGAAAACCTTTGTTGAACATGTTGAACATGAAGTGTCGGCATAAGTTATGGAAGTTGCCAAGAAATTCTAACTGAAAGTTTAGACACGCATCATGTTTCTACGAAATTTGTTTCTTGTCTTTTGTCTGTGGATCAAAAGCAGCGTCGTGTTATAATGTGTGCGGAGAACTCAGAGAAATCCTTTAAAATGACCCTACCTTCATCTTCAGGGCCATAACAGGGGTAATGAAATCTGGTTTTATGGCACGATCCAGAAACCAAGCAGCAGTCTTCGCAGTGGAAAAGTCCTGGATCACCGAGAGCGAATAAAATAGGGCAGGTCAAAAGTGTGACAAAAACCAAGCTAATCGTGGTTTTCGATATCGACGACATTGTCCATCGCGAGTTCGCGTGCCAGATAGTGTTACAATGTCCCCAAATTGTTATTTTCACGTTTTGGAACGACTGCGACGAAAACAGCCCACATTGTGGGACAATCAAAACTGGCTGTTGCATCAAGACAATGCTCACGCATCAATGAAAACAATACAGTATTTGACCAAAAACAAGGTGGCCGTCCCAAATCCTTCAGATTTGCTCGATTTAGCCACCTATGACTTTGCCTTGGTCCCGATAATAAAAATTCTCATGAAAGGTAACAGTTTTGACACTGTAAAAGACATTCAGAAAAAAATGCAGGAGGTGTTTGACAGCCTGTAGAAAAAGGATGTTTTGGACACTTTCCAGGCATGGAAAACGCTGGGTTCATTGTATTGATTCGCAGGGGACTCCTTTGAAGTGGGAGCCGTTAGGGGTCTAGGTAAGCAATATATTATATATATATATATATATATATATATATATATATATATTAAAATAATAGACTTTTTCTTGGTTTAGCGACCTTTAATGAATTTCAATTTTTTTTACTACGTTTCGACTTTTTTATTATTAAGTCTTTTTCACTTGAAAAAGACTTAAAAAAGCCACTTTCGGATCGAATGATAAAACCACGTCCTTAATTTTTTCAAAATGTTCATGATAATAAAACCCCGCCCGTAACCATGTACCCCAACGTGTCAGAATCGGTTGTGGTGGCTCAGAGGTATGGGGACACAATTCGTGAAATTTCCGAATACGTTTTGGAGATTTCAGGAATACTGCCTTTGTACTCGATATTAAAGCATCTACCTCTGGATAACATCTACGAACCTGTTCTGTCACAAGATGTAGAGCATGGAGTTTACAAGTAATATGTAACAAGTTAGGACAATATTTTCTAAGAGACCGGCCTACAGAACACATGGTTGCAGCACCATCGGTCATAAACATTAATACTTGGTCTTTCGAAAGTTTAAATTTTTCCAAAGTATCTAATAGCACCTCTGGAAATTTTTTCGGCATTACATTGTTCTAGTCGTCTGGATGCTAATAAAATTGAAGACGTTGGTTGATGTGGTTCCATATTACGTGCCATTACACTAACTACAGATTGTGTTTTGCTGTCAGTTGTTTCGTCCACACATAAACACAGTTTCTTATTTTTCAGTTCGGCTTTTATTTTTTTTTCAACCTTTTTACGCACCTATGGTAAATTCCTTCGTAACGTTGTCGTGCTCGGTAATGTTTTATTCGCGTATTTATTCCAAAATGAAATAAATGAATCATTACTTAACAAGGTAAACGGCAGTGAACACACAATCATAGTTACACATAGTTCATGTATAAACTGTTGTCGATTAATTTTGTTATTATTGTGCTTCGAACTGCTTACGTGTTCTTTACAATGTGTTTTTGACCAACACATTAGATATGTATTGCACACTAAACATTAAATTTTTGAGCCATCGTATATTAAATCCTGGAACTCCATAATAAACTTATTCACTTCATATGACAACGGTCGTTTTCTCGATTTATGTGTCAACGACATTTTATTACGTATGGTTACACTTACATGCAGTCTAAGCAAGTACCAAACACATACTGAATGCTTTTTATTTGTTCTGATGAAATACAATCATCCTCACATCGGCGCACATGGCGCGAACGGAAATTGGTCTGCTCTACTTATGAAACTTTGAATATACTATTTTGTTTTATACAAATAATGGTTTTACGTAGTCAAGTATATTTCAAATTATTTTGTTCGTTACAAAATATTTTAAAAGAAGTATATTAATCATTAGTTGAGATTAATTTTACCAAACAATTTTGAACGCGCCGTACATTTTAGCGCTTATATAGAAGGTACATGGAGAATTCTGGAAACACAGATTATCAGCACAACAGAAAATTTAACCAATAAATTTTCCAATTACCTGAAATCGTACATATACATGCATTGTTGTTATATTGACTTGTTCAGATGCCCCATTCCAAATCAAATTTATATAGTTCAATTACAAAACGAATATTTATTAGGCATAACTCAAATAATTTGAATATAAATCACTTCATTATCGTATTCCCGTGCATTTGTGAATGTGTATGTGTCCGTGTCTGTGTGTCTGTAATGTTATTCCTATAGGGCGAGTCACAATTACCGTGCGCCGTTGTCTCTGCATTTCTGTCTAGCTTGCTGCTGCACTGACTTGAATCATGGAATACTAATTCAATGATTTCGCCCGCAAATCTATCAAATTAGTTTGGAATTTCTATCGGGACGGTTTCAATATATTTCATGTTAGTTATTCAAATCATCTTAATTTTGGTTTGAGTGGTTTAAAATGATTGAAATTATTGTGATTTGGAATTAAAAGAATTTGTTCTGCGGAATATTCGTATTAGGTACTTATATGCTCCTTTTAATATCGCTACTGAATAAGAAAAAACAAATTTCTCTGGTGAATTCTTCTGAAAAAAGTTTCCAAATAATTTCTAAAATAGTAATTTGGTATATTTTTCTTTTAGTGTTAAATCTGGCATGTGATCAGGTTGACAAAATTAATTCTTAAATAGAGTTATAGTACGGCAAGAAACTTTTGTCAAAAACAATGTATTGAAAACAGTTATGTATTTCTCTTTTTCAACAAATAATTTAAAAAAACTTTAGGACGGTTTTCTATATAACCAATGTTTGTTTCCGTCCAATATGACAAAATCAATTGCATGCCTCTATTTTTTAGTTTTAACTTTTATGATAGTAAATTTAGAATCCCTCATTTGCAGCCAAACAGCTTTGATATATCAACAATCTAAGATCTTCATTTATGAAATCTTTTATTTCAATTTTATTTATGTTCAACTTTGCGAATATGTATAGAAATTGGCTTCGTATTTGCACGAAAACATCAAATATTCACGACAAAACAATTTAGAAACATTAAAGTATGAAAGATTTTTTAGATTTACCCATGGATGTAGTATATATGGATAGCGCACATCTAACCAAAGCAGTACACTCGATTGACTCCAACATTAGAGAGAGAAACTACCGAGTGAGATAGAGCTAGTACTGGCAAGAAAAGGCGCGTTCCCTATTAAAATACTTGGGCAATGAACAGCAACAGGTAAATATACATATTACCTGGCTGTTTAACTGTAATACATTTATCAAGTTACTTTACAAAAATATTCGTGGATTTGTTTGTATCTTTATAAAATAAATATTTTGTTACTGAATAACAATTTTAATTTAATTTAAAGATGCGGTATACGGAATATACAGAGTACAGCTTTAAAAAATCGGAATAAGTATGAATTAAATGCACATGTATTTATAGGATGAAATTAATTAAATAGTTACTTAGTAATAGATGGCAATAGAAAACACATGGATAGTAAAACACAACTAGATTTAATAACGTTTTAATTACGTAATTATTTTTCATTCTTCTTGTTTTTGTTTCAAAGTATCTAATTTTGTGTTTCAGATGCAAATTAATTGCATTTTTGCGAAGTAATGTAAAGGTAAATATTGCTTTCTACATTTTAGGACGCTAATTATTCGAATTTTTTAATAGAAAAAATTTCGCCCGGGCGAATTTTTTCAATTGAAAAATTCCAATAACGTGTCGAATAAAAAAAAATACTACTAAGATTTAAACTAGAAAACTGATTAAGCGATTAATATATGAAATGAACTTAGTTAAATTTTATATTGATGCAAGAGAAAAAAAAAATAAAATGGTGAGTAGAACACCATGTTTTAGAACGCCATGCGTTTCTCCAAAATCACTATTATATTGTTTTTCCGGGACTCTGTCACAAAAAATGTTATTCACTACACACTACCTTGCGTGAAAGATTACCCTTAGATCCAATTGCGTTGATTTCCTGTGTCCAGGTGATTAGATGTCTGCGGATGAAACAATCTCTCGTCTAATTAGGTGGATTTCACATTAGCCGTTACTAACACATCAGCTTTTCTTAGCAGATAATAATTCAGCAAATTTTCTTAGCAGATACTAACTTAGCAGCTTTTCTTAGCAGATAATAACTGCCCTAAATAAATGACAAAAGGAAAGTGGAAGATTTCAGAGTAATATAATCAAATAGAGAACAATGCCGTGATATAATTACAGCCGTCCCCTTAGCTCAGAAGTCATCTGAAGCAAACACGTGGGAGTAAAACTTTCAAATCCGGGGAAAAAAATATCCTCGACTAAATAACACTACGCTAGTGAATTTATATGAAATAATAAATAAATCCAAATAGCTAATTCCTGCATGCCGTAGAACAGTGACACTGTTTCAATTCAAAATGACTTTCTAGTTTTAACACTCGTCGACTTACTTCAAGCGGAATTATTAAGAAGAGAACGTCAAGAATGATTGTGCGTGAATTTAAGCATAAAGATGGATAAGTCATTACTGACAAAAAAAAACACTACCCCCATACGGGATGTTGAAATAAAAGATAGATAATTACTCAGATATCCTGACATGATTAAAAAGCAATTGGGGAAGCCAACATCAAAAATTAATTAATTAATTCGCAGTAATTAAGGGTTTTGGTAATGAGTAAAATTATACAAAACGTTACAGCGATCTACAACCAAAAGTTTAAAAGAGTCTCGCTTAGATTGCCCTCCAAGCAAACCAAAAATGTAAAGACCAGAATTAAGTGAAAAATGGTTATTCGATAAATTAAACCATCCTAATAGGTTCACAAAAGTCTAATAAAAAATATAACGATGTCCTGTTTACCTAAAATTGCCTAAGAGGAACAATAATTGAAATATAAATTCAAATATACGAACCATGACTTCGCATAAAATTTCAAAATGTCAAACTTGCACTTAAGTAGATTGAAAGCTCCGGATTAAAAATAATTATAGGGACATCCAAAATATTTTAACATACAAACTTACATGAAGATATTAGAGTTTGAAATAGCCTATGATGTTCGATAATTAGCAATTAAAGTAAATAATTATATTAAACGATAATATCGAATTTTGAACAGCCTATGATGACTTAGAATTAGCAATTAGTTTAAATAAATTATTAAAAATGCCTGAACGGTATAAGGATCATTTTTAGGATCATTTTTAAAGTGTAACACTTGATTTTAAAAAGACCGCCATACCTGCCGTAATATTTGGACATGTTTAGTACTCCCCCATCTCCGCATCAGGCTTTCATAAGCCGCTTAACAACGACGCTTCATATTACGTCCTCGCCATGTGATTTATACTTTTTCAGAATGTATTGTAATTACAATCAACTGAATGGTGAATGTTGGCACTGATCTCTTCCATTTAAACATTTATACAACGATGATGACGTTTTTTCATGACTACGCGATGGCGACTCTGCCATTTTGTTAGCGGCAGAGCTAACAGTTAACTCTTTTTTTTCTTTTTTTTTGTCGCTGCAATGGTCCGTTTCATTTCGTATACACAAGCACGCATACATTTATATATCGAATGCTGTTCCGTAATCAATTTCGATAAATTATATCGGCCGATGGTAGCGCCAACGTTGTATTTTTTCAAGAGTGTTTCTTTTTTTTTGGAGCTTTTTTTGTTATTATTTTGGCACTATTGTTTCGGGACGGACGGATGGGACGTATAATAAATCGCGAAATTCAATTTATTTTCTGGTGCATCCGGGGGAAAAAAATGATGGAAATTAGAATGCACAGAATGCACAGACCACTACTCATCGTGAATCCAGAGTATTATCCGCGTCTACTATTCGTCAAAATAAATTATGTTCCTATTCATCCTCTGAAGAGCCGTTTTTTTTTAGATATATGGATGCATTGTTGCGTTCGTTATATTTTGTAAATTTTAAATAAACTTACTAGAATACCGTCTATCTGAATTATCAGCTAAAGCTAAATACAGTCGACCTAAATCAACCTATCTTTAATTTGAATTTTTCTCTAAATCGAATTAGTAATATTGTATGTAGAGTCGAGTTGACACTTTTTAAGTAAGTAATCGTGTTGAAAACGCTCCGAATATACCGTGTGTCCCAATTTCGATGCTCACCATTGGTATCTCGGTTATTAGAAGATATAGAACAACGGTTAAATGGGGAATGTTTTGCAGAATTCAATACTCGCGGCAAATCTCATTTCGAATTTGATTTAACTTTTTAAATTTTTAAAATATTTTGAAAAATCAAAAATTTGCCGATTTCGTTATTCCTCAATAACTCGATAACGCTTAGTGTGACCTCTTTTAAAGTTTTACATTGTTGAGACACTTTTTTAAAACAAATTATTTGATACAAACAGAAACCCCCGATTGTCATTTGTTTTTAAGTTATTACCACTATCTTTTGTTTTCCATATGGCGGCCATATTGGATTTTGGGTTTGTTAGGTAGTCCTCAAAATGTGCTTTTCAACGATGTATAACATACCTGAAAAATTTTTATTTATAAGGAAAATATTAATAAAAACGTAAATTAATCTTTAATATGAAATTAGTAGGCTGAAAAATTAAACACCAATGTCAAATGAAAGTGAAAAGATATTCTAAGTATAGCAAACGCCAATTAAGTTGGCGCGAGGAGGGGTAAGTTCGCGCAGGATTAAAAGTAGTGGGGAGATTTGTATTTGGTTTTACATCAAATGTCAGATAATTCTAACCTCTGAGCGTGTATCACTAGCAAAGACATTATGTTCCGTCAAACGTCAATGACAAATGTATTCTGACAATGAAACAAAACGATAACCTGTCAAAGTACAATTAGTGCTGCAGAGATAAGTTAATTAAAACTACTTGTAGTTAGTGATAAGTAATTATTGTCAAGTATTAAGATTTATAAGTATTGATAATGGCACATACATATTCAAACGAAGAAAAAGTTGATATGTTGGAAGTGTATTTCAAAGCAAATAGAAACACTAAAAATGCGTGCACGAGTTATGCAGAGCGTTTTCCAGAAAGACAACAGCCACACAGGACAATTTTTAGAAGACTAGTTAGCAAATTAAAAAACTTTGGAAGCTTCGAACAAAAACGAGCTAACTATGAAGTTAATGATGCTGATACACGTCTAAATAATATTTTACAAAACGTTAGGAACAATCCCAGCACATTAGTTCGTCGTGTGACACGAGAAACAGGGATTTCAAAATCTACTGTTCACAGAACCTTGACGAAAAACAAGTATCACCCTTACAAACCAACAATTGTACAAGGTTTAAGTGATAATGGCAATCTCCGACGATTACAGTTTAACAGGTGGTACCTTCAAAAATGTGAATATGACGCTAATTTTCCTAGGAAAATACTATGGACAGATGAAACACGATTTACCAATTGTGGAGTGTTCAATAGGAAAAACTATCATCATTGGTCTACTGAAAATCCACATTTGGTAAATCAAAGAAGATTTCAAGTTCGATTTGGTTTTAATGTCTGGTGCGGTTTAATTGGTATGACATTTTGTTTACATTTTTTTTGTTTCTTAAACTCTTTTTTTCGTTTTAGATAATCAGTTAATAGGTCCTTTCATCTTTGATTACAATTTAACTGGTAACAGATATTTGGAGCTACTAACAAACGAGGTAATGCCTGTTTTGAGGCAAATTATTAATCCCGAGAACATGCAAAACATCTGGTTTCAGCAAGTTGGTTGCCCGGCCCATAACACTCGTAACGTGCAACATTTTTTGAGAGAAAACTTTAATGAGAGAGTGATTTCAAATAATGGACCCGTGCAATGGCCTGCGAGATCACCCGACCTTACCCCGCTTGACTTTTATTTATGGGGTACCACTAAAAACGAAGTATTTGATTTTGAACCGCCAGAAACTCGGGAAATTTTAGAAGAGTACTAGATGTGCTACGATCAGTAAACGGAAACACGCTACGTAGAGTTTGTAACTCTACTCGAACAAGGTGTCAAAATTGTGTGGAACAGAATGGTCGTCATATTGAACAATTTCTTTAAGTGAATGTGAACTTTAAGTTCTGTATCTTTACTTTTTATTTCTATAATTTTTTTATCGTTTCGTTTGTTTACAGTATTACTTAGAATATCTTTTCACTTTCATTTGACATTGGTGTTTAATTTTTTAGCCTACTAATTTCATATTAAAGATTAATTTACGTTTTTATTAATATTTTCCTTATAAATAAAAATTTTTCAGGCATGTTATACATCGTTGAAAAGCACATTTTGAGGACTACCTAACAAACCCAAAATCCAATATGGCCGCCATTTGAAAAACAAAAGATAGTGGTAATAACTTAAAAACAAATGACAATCGGGGGTTTCTGTTTGTATCAAATAATTTGTTTTAAAAAAGTGTCTCAACAATGTAAAACTTTAAAAGAGGTCAGACTAAGCGTTATCGAGTTATTGAGGAATAACGAAATCGGCAAATTTTTGATTTTTCAAAATATTTAAAAAATTTAAAAAGTTAGGTCAAATTTGAAATGAGATTTGCCGCGAGTATTGAATTCTGCAAAACATTCCCCATTTAACCGTTGTTCTATATCTTCTAATAACCGAGATACCAATGGTGAGCATGGAAATTGGGACACACGGTATAAACCAATAACTGGAAATTTTCGAGCTATTATTTTGTGAAATCGAGTGATAAGTGTTAACAATAGAGAAAGGAATAAGCAGGTATATAAAAATTAGTAGATAATAAATTGAAATTATAAATAAATAGAGTATATAGTTAACTTAAAAACCAAGTCTCCGAGGAGTCGATCCGGACGAAGGTTTTTTGTCGCGCTGTCAATACTAGTAAACAACACAGAGCCGTATTCAGCGTCGCAAAGAGAAAGTCACATCAAAAATAAAAATAAAATAAAATAAAATTATGCCGAAGGAAGGAAAAAGTACATGCTACAGTGATGATTATTCAACTGATGATAGTACAAGAAAGAGAAGAGCGTTAGAGGAGATAGAGGGAAGGATAGAAAGAATTAAAAAAACACAACGGACTCCAACAAAATCGCAAAGTAAAGAGGAGGACAGGTTAGATTTGATCCTAAAAACAATAAAAGATGTAAAAGAGGAGCAGAAGGAATTGAGAAATGAGATAAAGCAGTACAGAGAGGACCAGAAAGTGTTTAAAGAAGAAATAAATAAACTGAAGGAGGAGAACGAGAAATTTAATAAAGAAAACATCTTAATTAAAAAAGAATTTATTGATATTAAGAATGAAGTATTAGATATCAAAAATGAGATGAATTGGATGGAAAAGGATAAGAAGAAGAATAGTGTAGTGGTCAAAGGATTACAAATAAAGGCAAGCGATACTGAAGTAATGAAAAATGCTATAAACGATCTTATAAAGGAACATTTAAAGGTAGATGTTAAAAATAAAAACGTAATAAAAATCGGAACAAAAATATTTGTAGTAGAATTTGAGAACGAACAAGACAAACTAAGGGTGATGAGTAATAAAGCAAAATTAAGAAAAGAGGGGACAGAGAGAATATACATTGAGAATTATCTAACCAAGAAGGAAAAGGAGAAACAAAAACATATAATGATGAGAGCTCAAAAAGAGAAAAAGAAAGGAAAATCGATAAAAATTGGATATAACAAAGTAATCATAGATGGAGTGGAGTGGAGATGGAATAAAACCACAGAACAACTAGAAATCCAAGAAGCAAAAAACTAGGAAGTAGAAACGGTGGAGACATAGATGATGACCAGGATAACGAAAAGGACATGAATACGGAAAAATTAAAAAAAAGATCGAAACAATCACAAGCATGCAAGAATGAGAATGAAATAAACACAACGGGAAGATTGAAAACAGATGCGGAGAACAAATTAGATAAACTACGTAAAAATATAACGAGCGCGGCAACCGAAAGGGACATAGTGATGGTAAATGCAAATAGACAAAAGGAAAAAAGCGGGATAGGCAAAACAAAAAGTATAACAAAAAGCTGGAAGATGGGAACATGGAATGTTAGAAG
Source organism: Melolontha melolontha (assembly GCA_935421215.2). Lineage (NCBI taxonomy): Eukaryota > Metazoa > Arthropoda > Insecta > Coleoptera > Scarabaeidae > Melolontha > Melolontha melolontha. The sequence continues at coordinate 234,734,942 of OW285235.1, forward strand.
TTTAACAGGAAAGGAAGAAGAATTGGTGGAGGAATTGGTAAAGGTCGATATGGATATACTTGGTATCACCGAAACGAAAAAAAAAGGAACAGGTGAAATAATATTAACAGAAGGACATTTGTTGGTGTATAGTGGAGTCAAAATAGAAAGGAGAGCCAGGGAAGGAGTAGCTTGCTATATAAAAAAAGAAAATATAAAGCATTTACAGAAATGGACTGCGGTCTCGGAAAGAATTTTGACGGTGGAATTCGACTTTGAAAGAACAACGAAAACAACAATCGTAGTAGCTTACGGACCAAATGAAGATGAAAATGTAAAAACTAAAGAAACATTTTGGGAACAGCTATCTGAAATAACAGAAGAAACCAAAGGAAGGGTAATAATATTGGGAGACCTAAATGGAAGAGTGGGAAGAAAGGATAATGAAACAGGAGAAACGATTGGCAGACACGGAGAAGAAACTAGAAACAATAATGGAAGAAGACTAATAGAATACTGTATATTTCACAACTTAGTTATAACAAATAGTTTTTATGCACATAAGGATATTCATAAATACACCAGGGAAGTACGAAGCAGAAACGAAAAATCGATAATAGACTATGTCATAATAAACAGAGAATACCGGAGAGAAGTAAAGGATACGAAAGTAAGGAGAGGGTGTGAGATAAATACAGATCATTATTTGGTTCTCTCGAAAATAAAAATAGATAGCCAAGAAACAAACGAGAAAGTAAAAACAAATATTAATAAAAGAGGGAAAGAGAAGAAGGTAGTTAGGACATACAAACTTAGAGAAGAAGAGACCGTTGAAGTGTACAAAGAAAAAATTGAGCGAGAAATGAGTAAAATCAAACAAAAAATAAGAAAAACATAGAAACAGAAACGCTATGGAAAATAGTCAGAGACACAATAATGATACTATCGGAAGAAAGTTGTGGGTATAGTAAAATAAGGAAACATATTAAGCAAACAAAGTGGTGGAATGAAGAGATAAAGCAAGAAATAAAACGAAAAAAACAAGCATGGAAAAACTACTTATGCAACAGAAATAATCAAACATACAACAAATATAAAGAACAGAGAAGAAAAGTTAAAGAACTGGTAAAAGATGCAAAACAAAAGACATGGGAAGAATTTGAGAAAGCAATGGAGAGAGATAGCAGAGGAAATCAAAAACTGTTGTATGGAGTACTGAAACGATTAAAGAAAGGAAATCAAGTTAAAACCTTGTACATAAAATCAAAGGAAGGAAAAATACTAGAAGATGAGAACGACATTATGGCGAGATGGAAAGAATACTTTGAGGATTTACTAAGCACGGAAATTAATGACCAAGTAAACAAACCGGAAATATTGCACGAGTCGCCTACAAGAAAAAAAGAACACACGGAACAGGACAAAATAACCATGGAAGAAATAAAAGATGCACTAAAGAGGCTAAAGAGAGGCAAGACAGCAGGAATTGACGGAATAACAACAGAGATGGTAAAGAGAAAATGGTTGGGAGAAAATGGAATAGAAGTATTAGAAATAGTATTTAATAAAATATGGGACGAACAGAAAATACCAGAGGATTGGGAAATGGGAGTTTTGTTACCGATATATAAAAAAGGAGACAACAAACAGTGTAAGAATTATAGAGGAATTACACTATTGTGTGTCATGCTAAAAGTTTATGAAAGAATCTTGGAAGAGAGATAAAAAACAATAATCGAGGCGCAACTCGAAGAATCATAGAGTCGATTTAGAAAAGGTAGAAGTGTACAGGACAATATATTCACATTGAAGCAGATGACGGAAAAGAGTGCAAACAGCACGATATACATAGGTTTTATAGACATAGAAAAGGCTTTCGATTGTATACCTCGAAACTTGGTGTGGACGAGCCTAGAAAAAAGAGGAATAAATAGCAAACTGAGGAAAGCAATAGCAAGCATATACAAGTGTACAAGAAACGTGGTGAGAGCGTGTAATAGGCAATCAGAAGAGTTTGAAACAAGGGAAGGATTGCGGCAAGGAGGAGTACTTAGTCCTATACTATTTAATATAATACTTGATGACGTACTGAAAGATATTAGAAACAACACAAAAAAGATACAAATAGGATATAGAAATATGGGGCTGGTGGAGGTAGCGGAAAACGCGTTTGCTGATGACTTGGTGGTATACGCAAATACCGAAAAGGACCTGCAAACAAACTTGGTAATTTGGGAAACAGCACTGAAAAAGAGAAACATGAAAATTAACGCAGACAAAACTAAAGTAATGGCGATAGGGAAAAACCATAAACAGTTAACAATTAAAGTAGGAGGAAAGGACATCGAACAAGTTGAAACATTTAAATACTTAGGAGTAAACATTCATAGAGAAGGGAAAGAAGACACAGAGATTAATGGCAGAATTGAAAGCACGACAAAGTTGCACTATACACTCAACAACACTTTCATCAGAAATAGAGAAATTTCAACGAAGACAAAAATTACTGTGTTTAAAACCGTATATAGACCAATACTAACATTTGGGTGTGAAAGCTGGATACTAAATAACAAAACAAAATCCAAAATACAAGCGATGGAGATGAGGTATTTAAGAGCAGTCAAAGGAGTAACATGCAGGGACAGAATAAGAAATGAAGTGATAAGGCAAGATCTGAATACAGAACCGATCCTCGAAACTATAGAGAGACAAAAATTGAAATGGTTCGGACACGTCGTTCGTATGGAAGAAACAAGGCAGACAAAGAGAGTATGGAAAGCTAAGACAATACAGAAAAGGAAGAGAGGTAGACCAAAGAATACATGGGACAATACAGTAGCGGAAAACCTGCAAAAACGTGGAATGACATGGAGAGAAGCAGAAGTTGCGGCAAAAAATAAGAAGGAATGGGAAAAATTCATTTACAATAAAAAAATAGAATTAAGTTTCGGAGTGAAAATTAAGTGTATACCTTGACACCGGTAGGGTAATTTCAAGGTTTATCGATTATAATAATAATAATATTGTATGTCCAACTGAATAGCAATTCATTTGTAAACGCCATTCTCTAATTCGAATTCTTAAATTCGAACTCTCCTTTAACCCTTCGTTGTGATGAATAAAAATCACGCGAGTGGTGTGGTGGGGTATATGGTACCCTACAATTTTTTTGTTATTGTACTAATGTTATATAACGTTTCGTAAATATTTTCTGCTTTATATGATCTCTACACTGTCTAGCAGGGTTTTGTAATAAAAAGCTGAATTTTAATTTTATTTATTAAAAAAAATAAGAAAAAATTGGAAAAACGTATTTTTAGAAAAATACATTTTCTTTTAATTTCTACAAGATGTGGCCGATTAAACTAAAGACATATTTGTTATTTTTACATACTACAGCTATTGACCAATCTTACAAAATACATACAGTCCGTCCATAAAATATGGACACAAGCCCGTAGTAACGTTATTGTGCATTATTTGACAAAATTCAAAGATATGTCGATTAATGTTTTTTAGTAGCTATATTTAGATGCTACCATTTTGTTTTTTCCGCCGACCTTGAATAAGTTATGACGTCATTTTTAAATTTTTTAAATGCCAACCCCAATTTTTTTTATGGACTTTAAAACCTTTTACTATTCTTTAATTTATTATGTAAAAATTTTGGTATGTTACATTAGAAAATTTGGAGTAAATTGTGTTCTAATTAATAAGTTTTATTTTTGACATTTTCAGTATCAAATTTATAACAAATGCTCAAAATGTTTTCCTTCATTTGTTGACAAAATCCTAAGCGATGATAAATTCCATTTCGCACATTCTGTTATATTTCGGGAGTAATTAGTCTGGTTTCGTAGATGACGGGTTGTCGTAAAACGTCCAAATTTTCCGGTTGTGTCGCATAGACTTTTGTTTTTAAGTAACACCACAAGAAGAAGTCCAACTGGGTTAAATCTGGCGATCTAGCTGGCCATTCAATTGCCCCTCTTCTTCCAATCCATCTGTTAGGAAATGTATTATTGAGGTATTGGCTTACTGATAACGTATAGTGCGGAAGGGCACCATCCTGTTGATACCAAATTCTACGGTCTGGTAAATGTGGATCCTCATTATTTGGAAAAAGAACCGCTAAAACGGGTACCAATTTATTCCCCAAAATCAAGTTTCATACATTTAGTTTTTGCGGGTATTGGGTATATGTCTCTTGCATACAATGAGGATTTTCAGTCGAACAAAATCGGCAATTTTGTCTATTCACAGTGCGATTCAAAGTGAAAGTAGCTCCGTCAGAAAACAAAATGTCGAAGGGGTCATTATCACAAATAGAGGGTCATTATCACAAATTTGCATCAACCGTTCACAATATTCTAAACGCCGATCAAAATCGTCCTCAGACAACTCTTCAACTAAATTCTTTTATTGTAAATACCACTACAATATTGTTTCGCCATACAATGGCTTCATCAGGTGGACGAAATACTGTATTTCATCCACTTAAGGCAATTTTTAGTCGGTAAATTATATTTTAAAGTCAGTATATACGCGGACACCGTGTAAAGTTGTTGCGATATTATATGTGTTAGCTTTACTGTGCCCCATGTGCGACACTTTGATTAGTGGTTTTACCTACTGATGATGACAACTTAGTTGTCGAAATACGTATTTACGATACGATTATTAATTTTGGTAAGGGGTTATATACCTTTTTTGAGTTTTTACTTAACCACAGTCTCCAAAGAAAGACTTTTCGCAATGACAACACTGTTGCTGAAATAATAGTAAAAGAAAATTGTGTGGTGTGGAGTATAAAGGAGTTAAAAATCCTTTTTTCTACACAACAGCCACAATATTACTTTCGTTTCAAAATTATCGCGTGCGTTATATAACAGCGGCAGTGGTTTCAACTGCAATGACTTATTTGGTATCCAATATGCTCGGACGTAATGGAGATATATTACAACCGCCTGGTAATTAAAATGCGCAAGTTATTATCTGCCAAAGTCATTCTGATCCATTTAAGTTCTTAAAGCGGTGAAACGGCGTCGTCTTGATGCAAAATCGACGGTGAACTCGAGCCACCGTGTGTTCTGAAACCGCACGGTCAGACGACGCACAGTCGATCCAACCATGTGAACGCGATGCTCGGGGAGATATAAAACAGCGGGTGGTAAATTATTAATATCAACCGATATGTACCAGAACATCAGCGAGATGAGAATATGCTTTGGTGGAGTGTATGTGCGTGTAAAAGTGCAAGTTATTGCCTCGCTCATTGCGGAGGATGGAGACTGTTCACCTTCGCTGATTGGACTATGTACTGCTTTTTACATACAGGGTTGCTATTATGTATGGAAACGGTCAAGTATGTCCAGAACGACTCGAGATATTTTAGTGAAATTTTGTGAACATAAGGAAATGTCTGTGTTTTTTTTGCAATATTTTTATTTTTTTCTTATCGCGTATTTGAAATCCAAGGCTGACTTGATTTTTTTAAATGACAACAATGCATGGATTTGGCATCATTTATCTTGTTTAATTCAATTTTTCCATAACAATTTTTAAAAAAATTTCTGAAAGGTGGCTTCGACTTCTTTTGGGGAAAATACATTTTTCGTTTAGTTTGATATGAAACTACAGATGACGAATTAAGTATTTAATTACACTTGACAACCGTTAACGTCGATCTGTGAGTTTTACATGTGTTAAATATCATTAGGCATAGAGAATAAACGTATGAGTACATACAATGTATACGTACATGAGAAAGCCAGTCCAATGCCAGCGAAGACCGCGACGACTGACGATTGTCTCCGATACCGATTGACTGGAAATTTTGCATTCAGTCTAGCTGCGGCCGTTACAGTTTGAAAGCGTACAATAAAATTAATGCATAATGGCTCTTTATGCACCCACTGAAAAGCTTCAGTTAGTAAAATGGTTTAATGCTGGCAAGTCTGCAATGGAGTGCATGAATTTGTTTGCGCTGACTCTTGCAGACCGTTCTGTACCTTGCAGACAAACAATTTATATTATAAATAAATTTGAAACTTGTTTCTGTCTCAATAACTGTACGAAATGCAAACCAAGAGAGGTATCACCACAAAAAATTGAGGAAAGAGAACGGCGGGATGTATTAATTTGTAGTATTGTGGAAATTGATAACACGAGATCTTCTAGAAGTGCTGCCTAGGAATTGGGTACAAGTAACACAACTATTTCACGTATTTAGAAACGAAATGGTTTAAAATGTTTCAAATATTCGAAAACTCAAGAAATATTTCCCGAGGACAATTTCCGGAGAATGGAGTTTTGTCAAGACGTTATGGAAAAGATAAATCGAGATGAAAATTTCGTTTAAAATATTCTCTTCACCAATGAATCAACTTTTCCGTTACACGGAAAGCACAATCCCTCTGTTCTTCGATATTGGGTTTCGGAAAATCAACACCGGCATTTTGCAAATCGCACTCAGTACCCTCAAAAACTAAACGTTTGGGTAGGTATTTTAGGTGACCATTCTATAGGCCCCTATTTTGTTGATGGTATATTAAATGCCGACAAGTATCTCGAATTACTGAAAAATCAAATACTTCCCGCCATTCAAAACATTGGAATAAATCAGGAAATCGTTTGGTTTCAACATGATGGCTGTCCAGCACATAATGCAGTGAAGTAAAGGAATTTCTAGGAAATACTTTTCCTGACCGTCTCATTACTGGAACAGGAAACATTAAATGGCCCCCGCGATCTCCTGATCTATCTCCAAATGATTTCTTTTTGTGGGGATATCTAAAAAATATTGTTTATACTCATGAAGCTGGTAGAGCAGAAAATCTAGTTGCCTTGAGAGAAAAAATAACTGAGGCTGCGAATTCATTAACTGCCGACATGTTAGCAAATGTAAGAGCTAATTTGTACGACCGCCTAGGACAATGACTTGCTGTGCAAGGAGGAATTTTTTAACGTCTTGTATAATTTATTAAGATTTTTAGAATCCTTTTCTATTTATTTTATTAGAATTATTCTTTAATTTTATTAGAATTATGCTTTTGCTTATGCGACGGACCGCAGCTTAAAAATTTCCTGTATCTACTGAAAGAAATAAGAAAAGCAATTCGTAAAAGTTATTTTAGAACGCATTACAAGTACCTATGTCGATGGTCAAATGATTACTGCTAACTTGTATTTGCGAAACAATCGGAGACAATCGTTGCCGGCCGTCGCGGTCTTCGCCGGCATTGGATCGGCATTTCCATATACATACATCGTATGTACTCATACGTATTCCCTATGTCTAATGATATTTGACACATGCGGTATATGTACATGTATATACTTAAATATTTATTTATTTAAACTTGCCTATATTACAGTGTGAAGAGGATTTAATTGTATGTTAATTGGATTTGTCGCGACAAAATAGCAAATTTTGCAAGGAAAGGTGTTCTAACATCGTAGTCGAATTGCGTAATTGTCCTGAATACATTGCATTAACCCTTGAATTGCTGAAATAATAGACGGTTACGAAATAATGGAATATACTTTTATGCGAAAAAGAAAGAAAAATGCTAAAATATGAGCCTTGGTCGATATTGGACACGCATTTTTAAAACAGGCCGAAAAGAATTATTCAAAAACCGTACTTAATTTTGATCTATAATTTAATATTCGCATTAAATGAAAAAATAATCAAGTCACTACTAATGTAAATTGAACTAAATGTTCTGGTTTAAATTTGAATACGAAATTTTCACATTCTTTTGTTTGTTTATTTATGTCCGAGAAAACATATCTGCGGAATAAAATGCATAATAAATGAGTACTAACCCAGAATATCATCATGATCATCATTAGAATTTGCGCCAATAACCAGTGACGGCCGCGTAAAAATTTACATATTACAATAAATGGGAAGATTAAAATTATAAAACGTGCCACACACCGTATTAATAGCCTTCCGTGAAATCACAAAGTGGATAACATCTGTTAAATATTTCAATCATCAGATATGTTTCCAGTTCCTTCAGTCAGACTAGTAGGCTGTGCGGAATAAATGTCTTTAATGCCGTAAATGACCGTTCTACTTATAGTGATGTTATATTTGCATATTTAAAATATTCTTTGAAACAACTTAATGGATCGACGCACCTTCTCAAATTTGTCTTAATATGAAAAAATCGGAATCTTTGTCTAAAACACTTTCAAATTTTTCTATTACACACAGATTTTGTTTGTTTTCAACAGCGCATAGTTGTGTGTGCATCTCTCTAAATGTTAACAAATGTGCCATTGTGATATATTCTAGAATTGCAAATCCATATCACTTTACATATAGTGTAGACCAAATGGTGATACCCCGTAGATCTTAAATTGGGAAGTTTGTTTAATGTGTCGCTTTAATTTACCGCACATATTTTTTCTGTTTGTGATGCTGTGTCAAGTGTTTAAGTTTCTTCTTGTAACTTCGGCAACCCGGTGCAGTTGTGTGGTATTGTTGGCCAGCTTATTGTACCTTCTCTCGCAATTCACCTATTAGTAAATACTCTATCAAGGTGCGCTCTTGCAGCAGCTCCGTAATGTGCGGGCACACCATCGTGTGTGGAGTGTTAATACTTGGGGACCGTATTAACACTCCATTTGTGTTGATACAAAATAGGTTGCACAAAATAAGGGTTACTTGTGTGATATTATTGTGAATTTTTCCAATTCATTATTCCAGAATTTGGTAAATGTAGCTTCATCTGTGAAAAGTACAAAATCTAGAATGTTTTGATCCTGACGTAATCGTAAAAGCAGTCATTCTCAATACATAAGTCTATTTTCAAAATCTGTTTGTAATAACCCTTGGTAAATACTAATTTTATAAGGGTGGATTTTACGTGTTTTTTTTAAATTCTTTATGCTAATGGTTGTAATTGAATATTGCTTCGAAATTGCCCTTGTAGACACGCGCGGATTTTCTATAACGGACTGAATGACTATCACTTCATTATCTTCGGTAACAATAGTTTTTTTTATGTTTGGAGTAATTCACTGAGGCCTACCGAAGAAACCGTACCAACAAATTGTCAAAACTCTTACTAGCCGGCGTTCTACGGTTAGGGTATTCCACTGCATATATTCTTGATGCTAATAGTGGATTTCTGTCGCAGCTCGAAGAATAAATACCATGTCTGAGTTCTTCCTTCGAGAGATTCACTTTTAGTAAGTGGACGTAGGCAAAAAATACAGGTACATTCAAAAAAATCGAGACAGAAGCTTTGGAATTTCGATAAATGTGGCTGGCGATATCATTAGGAATAACCCAGCCATAATAACCATATCAAGAATGCAGAGATCTCTTCTCCGACGTGCAACTTTGTGTGGTGAACAGAATGGCCACAATTTTGAACATTTATTTTAAATAATGCGTTTTAAGACATCTTTCCCAATAGGGAGAAACTTTGACATTATGACAGTCAATTAGACAAGTAATACCGCCATTTCATTCAGTCTTGTTCGATATTTCATAACGAAAATAGAATTAAACATATTTCCCATAAAAGTGGAACATCGTGAAAATACCGTAAATAAGTATTACGCTATTGGTACCATTCTGAAGGCAATTTTACAGGGAATTTGCTGACAATATCGAGAAATATAGGTTCCATTCAAAAAATCGAGAGAGAAGCGTTAGAATTTGATAAGTGTGGCACGACCTATATAACACCCTGTATATATTTTTACATTATACCATCTTGAAACATATAAAGTGAAGATCTTAATCTCAAACCCGTAATAATATGTAGTAAATACGCTTGCACAGATCATAGTCTTGTATTTAAAATAATTACTTGTACTGTTTGTAACGACAATAGATTAAAACGTTTGGATATTTATTGTCTTCTTCAGAGAAAAAAATGTCGAAACGCAAAAATAAGTATTTTAGTTGAAGAATAATTTATTAAAAAGCCGAATTCTAAAAAAAATTACACAAGTTGTCCCGTATCGTTATGTTCAAATTTTAGGAGTGTAAAGTAGACTTCATTTCAAGTAACAAAAACGCAAAATTTCTATATCCATTTTTATTTGTTTCAAAGTTACAGATCTATAAATGTCATTGTTAGATCATGAAAAAAAATGTAATCCTAAAGTCAATAAAAACTGATTTTATTAAAAAAAGGTCAATTAATAATATTTTCGAAATGTCCACCTCCTTGTTGAATGCAGGCTTGCGTCCGTAAGCCAACAGAAGTACTTATCGGAATTTCATACTTATTTTGTCGGATTTGCTCGGCAGCCAGGTGAATACTATCTAGCAACTCTTCTCTTGTGTTCGAAACTTGCGCGTAGACTAAATTTTTACCCCCATAAATAAAAGTCAAGGGGATTAAGATCGGGTGATCTGGGTGGCCATGCAACAGGACCACCTCGACCAATCCATCTTGGATAATTGACGTTAACCCAATTTCGGACAGCAATTCAGAAATATGGTGGTTGCCCATCCATGTGAAACCACATGTCTCGTCGAACATTCAGTGGGACATCCTCTAAAAGACCTGGCAGTTCGTCAATAAGAAATTGAAGGTATTGTCCGCCTTTAACCTCCCAGGAAGAACGACAGGACCAATCAACAAGTCGTCGATTAGGGCCGCCCAAACGTTAATAGGAAATTCATGTTGAAATTTAGATAGGCGTATAGCTTTAAGACTTTCTGATGATCATCTGTGCAGGTTTCTCAGATTTGTAAGACCACTTCTCGTAAACGTGGATTCATCTGTCCAGAGGACTGTTCTGCAAAAATTAAAATGAAGCCGTGACTGTCTTAATATCCAGGTAGAATAAACTAGACGAGCAAAGTGGTCCGCCTCAAGCAAATCGTGTCCCCTGCGATAGTGATATGGATATAAGCCCTCACGTTTTAAAATTCGCCAAACTGTCGTTCGTGGCACTCCTAGTTGTCTAGCGATTCGACACTGAGAGTTGGCTCCCTTGTAACAATAGCTACAGCTTCTTCCTCTAAGTCTGCTGGCAAATTTACTCCTCGGCCGAAAAGATAATCACGCAGTACGCATTCCCGAAATTGTCTGTGTACTTCCAGAAACGTTCTGTAATGAGGAATGCGCCTATCGGGAAACCGATGTCGGCATTCAATAACTGCTTGACGTGCACTGCCGTTACAGTAGCCATACACAAAATGCATGTCCGCATACTCTTGAGAAGAAAATCGGTATGGCATTTTGAATAAAGAAAAAGGATCCACTCACTAATAAGCTGTTGTATGAACTGAAACGTAATGTAATCCTTTATTGAAAAATGCAACGGTAACAGTCATCTGAAGATTTGTTTATTGTATGATATTCATGGTTCAGCACTTACGAAATAAGTAAGAACCTTCTTTATCATAAATCAATTTCCAGTACTCTTTCTTGTAGATCTCCAAGAAATTACTGTATGCACTATGACACGTGTTTATTTATTTTAGGATAAAATTTTATTATGCGACGTTAACAATCACAGGTCTGTTATTGAATCGTATAACTTTTTTTAAATAAAATCAGTTTGTATTGATCTTAGGATTACATTTTTTTTTCATGATCTGACAATCACATTCACAGATCTGTAACTTTGAAACAAATAAAAAAATTCTTATTTTCCTTACCGTAATTAAAATACAAGATAAAAAGTATTTCTTGGGAGTAGCGGCCGGGTAATTAGAACAATATTTAATTTTATATATATTTTACAATATCCGCTGTGATATACTGTATACGTACAGAAAATCTCACATTTCTATCTTTGTTAGATTTCGCGCAAAACTCCGCCGACACAAGAATGGCACGCCGGGTATAAAGACCAATATCTTACATATAATATCTCTTTACATTTCTTCATAGTTATACGCAGATAAGCCGCATAATACACAGCAGCAGCAACAGCAACATATTCTTAAATCATTTAGATATATTCTTCGAGTACTACCACGGGTTAATTGGAAGCCATAGGTTCGGAATTATAGATGATAGTTGTTGCCGTCGATTGTCGTGACCGCAACCGTACTATGAACGAAAATAAATAATCTAGAGTTTAGTTATAAGCACTGAGAAAACCATCGGAAAGCCAAAGAAATCGAGGGTAACGAATGACGCGAAAAAAAGAACTCACCACAAAGGTAATCGTGCATGATAATATGCAAGAATTCAACGCGATGGAACCACCCAATGCCGACCAAATATATATAGTTTCTCTATTCCCCTCTTTCTCTCTCTCTCTTTTCGTGTATGAGTATATGTGTGTGCATCGCATTTATTCGAAACATTGAATTGAATTGGTACTTATGTGATTATAACTTGCGTTATGCATTATGCATCGGATGGTTGCAATACTTTACGAAATATATTTTTCTTAAAATTAACCGGTACTTTGCATGTTTACGTAGCTTCTTTTCTACTAAATTAATGTATATACATGGCATATACATACGAATACATAGTGAAATTGAATCCAAAGGGTATTATAACCTGATTATTAGCGCGCTCTTGCATTTTTATATGTTAAGGTTAATTCGTTTATATCACGAGATCAATTTGATGATGATAGTGGTGGACAAAGAAATAATTTGTAATTTCACGAAATTAAATTTTGCATGTTACTGATCAATTGAAATGAGAAAAGTTATTGTAGAATTTACATTTAAACGCAAATATTATAAGTTACATTAATATCAAAACTAAATCAGAATTAACGTTAATCATGATGTACATACTTGCATAATTAAATATTTCCTATCCTATTCGGAGATTCTTTGTTAACGAAGAAACAATTAAGACCTAACGTTCAGTGGCCTTTAGGGAAATTGAAAAAATGATAAAACTTTTGTACAGTTACAAGATGATGAAAGGTTCTGATAGAAGGATATCGTGGAATATACGAGAGCAGATCTCTTTGCTCAGCGCATGACCCATTTATAAACCAAAATAATTATATATCTTCACGTCGCATTATAATCTGCTATGTATAGACTAACACAAGTCTGATGCCCGTATTCATAAAAGACTCGGTAGCAGCTGATTTCGTAACGTTTCGATAAATTAAAACAGTCGTTATATGAAATACTGTATTCACAAACTTAACGGTGAAATTTTTAACGGATCGTTTCACAACATGTCAATACAGTAGAATCTCACAAATTAGAACCACTTTGTGCACCGGGCAGTTCGAATTTCTGAAAAGTTCGAATTTCTGGAAATTTTTTTTTTTTACAGAAAATGATAAAATTATAATAAAACTAGTTATGTAAGCTTTATTTTAACACAAAACAGTTTTTATTTATCGTTACGGACGTCCAAAAGGTTAGACATGTGGTTACTGGAAAATATATCACTGGTTATGCACCATTTGATAACATTATTGATGCTTTCAAGGACTTTTAAATGAGGAATAGCTGGCGTTATGTCGATAATATCGACGTCGCTGCTATCTCAAGCCTCGTCATCGCTATTCTCTGCATCAGATCCGTCAGTAAACACATCTTCATTCCATTCCCCGATTTCATTTACATTTACGGAATTGTTTGGCATAATTTCATTCAAAAGATCAAGATTTATTTCAAGAACTTCATTGCAATCCTGATTTCGTTGAGCCAATTGTGCTAGTGGCAAATCATCATCGCTGTCGTAATCGCCTGAGTCCCAATTTAATAATTTGGACCAAGAATTTTTTAACACTGTCTGTTGTACCTCATCCCATGCTTGTTTCAACAATATTATTGCATCTCGGATTGAATGCCGTCTCAAAAGCTTATCAATATCACCACCATCACCAATTAATTGAGATAGCAACTTACTTCTGTAAATAAGTTTTGTCATTTTAATAGGATTTTGATCCATTGGCTGCACAGCTGCTGTTACATTTGGCGGCAAGAAATATGCAATTATATTACCATCCTCACTTTGAAGTTTATCAATTGGTGCTTGAGCGCAACAGTTATCTACAAGCAGAAGAGCTTTTGGGGCCAAATTATTGTCTTCAGAAAATCGGATGACCTGTAGAACAAAAAAAAAATTAAAAAATATGGAACTTAAAATATGCATTGGTTAAACATACTTCTTTGATAAATATCTTGTGAAACCAATCATGAAAAATCCGGGAAGTCATCCACACATTTTTCGAAAAGTCATAATGAAGTGGGTTATCAAATCCTCTGAAGCTTCTTGGCTTTTTAGCTTTTCCAATAACCAATGGTTTTAATTTGTGTGAGCCATCAGAATTTGCGCCTAGTAAAATTGAAACGCGTTCTTTTTGAATTTTAAATCCTTGGGCACTTTTTTTCACAAGCAGCGACAAATGTTTTATCTGGAAGGCAACGGAAAAATAATCCGCTTTCATCAGCATTATAGATTTGTGTTTCCAATAACCCCATTTCCGCGACTTTTGCACGAAATCTGTGTAGAAATGAAGTGACCTCACCAACATCACTCGAAAGTATTTCACCACCAATTTTTAAAAACCGTATTCCATGACGGGTTTTAAATTTGGAAAACCATCCATCACTTGCAGTAAATGCGTTTTCATCTTTATCGGGATACACTTCACTAAAAATTGACTTAGCTTTTGCTTTTAATACGGGTCCTGTCACTGTGTTCTTCTTTTCACGTTGATTTAAAAACCACTTATAAAGGCGCTTTTCCATTTCCTCATATTCTGCCTTATGTAAAGATTTTTTTTTTGCTTCCTGATAGGTGCTGGTAACTGCATCCATTATTTCTTGTTTTTTGGATTTTATGTAGCTGATGGAAAATATTGTCACATTAAAATCTTGAGCTAAACGATTTCCACTCACGCTTTCATTAAGTCTTTTTAATATTTTAACCTTAGTATCCAAAGAGAAGGTATTTTTTTTACGTTTGTTTGGCATTTTTTTCTTTAATTTTCACACGTATGAACACTTCACTTTGACCTTCAGTCATCAACTGACCCAAATTTGTACAACCATATCAAATTTCACACGCATATGACCGAATTGTACACACCACGAATAACTCGGTGATTCCCCGTTTTATTTTTACTTTAATGAGCGAAAAAAAATAATTTGTAGTGAAAATACAAAAAAAATAAAAAAACTTCCAGAAATTAGTACCCCCTGTTCTAATTTTAGAGCGTTTAATTAGGTTTTTCGCCTATTTAGTTCAAAATCATAGAAAAAAAATATTTTCTAGTGGAAATAAGAACCAAAAAAAAAGCACTTCCAGAAATTAGAACCACAGGTTCTAATTTCAGAGCGTCCAATACATTGAAATGGCCGGTTCTAATTTCTGGACGATTCGAATTTGTGACGGTTCGAATTTGTGAGATTCTACTGTATATAAACTTTTAGAAACATTTTACCGTCAATTTGGTGGAAAACATACTTTACGATTATTATTGAGAGTGTCGCATATTTTCTGAATATAACATGTGTAGTATAAATTACGGTTTATAATGGGCGGTACACTGCCCGACATATAAAACTCGTACACTAACATATCAATATAAACCAGGCTTATCAAATTTGATATGTTATATTTGACATAAGTTAAATGGTATTAGCAATGTATGTATATACAAAAAAGGTTTAAGTATATCAATACGTTAAGCATGTATTGCGCATTTGTTACAAATGAAACAGACATGTAAAAAAATTCCACATCTGTAACTGTAAACATGGACAACACACCTCGTATTTTCCAGCTTTTTACTTCTGCTTAAGACATATGTTTCTGCTATTACTATTAAGCGTCGTCAGTTAAGCTAGTGAAGTAATTTAAAAGCTTAAATCGCCTATATGGTATAGCAAATCTCGTCCTATCAGATAGCACCATATAATATAGTGACATCTGACGGACGAAAGAGACTTTATGTATTCGAAGTCACTGATTACTAGAGTTGTCAGATTTTCCCAACATTCTAGAATCCTACTCAGTTTAAGTTAAAATATACGTACGAACGTTTTCAAAACACATCAGGTTTTATAAAGAACACGTGTTCTTATGAAATAACATTTCAGACTTTTTGTTAATATATACAGTCCGATAAGATTTAAGTATTACTTATTGTTAGAGAAGTTTATGAAAAGTTCTGTTTTTTTTTTACGAGACGCACCCAGTTACAAAAGAAAAGATTGCCAATTTGAAGATCAGCAGGTTCATTGATTTTTATCTCTCGCTGAGTTATAATTTGTTACGGCCACGCCTTCTTTACAAAACACGATGTATATTGAAAACATTTGTACATATTAGCTTGTATTGAATAGGACTCTGGAATGTGGGGTAAAATAACAACTCTGCTGATTACGAATAACGAAATCAGAGTTCGCCATCTCTTTTGTGTCGACAGGTCTAAAGTGCGAGGAAAATCAAATCCGAATTTTCAGCGGAAAATCATTCAGATAAGTCTTCTTTAGCGCCCCCGAAAATCTTAGGGTCAATTTTGAGTAGAAATTTTTTTTAATCACAAAAATTTCGTTGAAATACGACATTTAATTTTGGCTCATCTCTGTATCTTGGAAACTAGATGCCTCTATATGACCTATCTATATGACCTCCACTGCCGGACACGTTTTAATGGGCTGAATCGACTCGTCTAAACCGGAAGGCTGTCCGATGCCTACTTCTTAAGTTATGCCAGGAAAACTGATAATTTCGAAAACGAAAATGGAAATTTTGTATTATTTTCCCTCTAAACAATAACGAAAAAATTAGTTATATTATAAATACAGAGAATTGCATCAGAATTATAAATAACATTTTTTATGTATTTGTTCTAAAAAATGAAATAAGTGTTTGGGATTAATTTCATTTGACGTAGATTTGAAGATAATTTCCGAAAAGCGTGTAATTGTAAAAAAAAAATGTTAAAAAATGCACAAAATTAATTAAACATGTAGATGAATAAATGAGCATTTATTCTTTCCGCTGATATGTAAAATATGAACATAAAATAAAAATTATATTTGAATAACAATACTATTTACAACAATATTTTACATAAAAAAGTGAGCAAAGGTTAAATATGGAATGTAACATTATTGTTTTAAAATATTTATTTTTCGACATATAACCTTTTATTACAATACCTGGAAGCAACTTATGTATAATATATTATTAATATATTTGGTGAACATCTATCGTTTATATTTGATATTTACTTACGTATTCGTGTAACAAACAGACATGTAATTATTTAGACATTTTGATCATCCTTTATTGTCATGAGAATGGATTTAGATATATGTATGTATAGTGTTAACAGGTATGAAGTCAATTCTATTTAAGTAATAATTCAAATTAATATTCTTTATTTTGTGATGGAAACTAGAAAATGTAAATATGTTTGTATAAAGTAATGAATAACGCGTTCATATTCCCTCTAAATATAGAAAAATCATTATAGTTGATCAGTTTCCATTATCTATAGATGTGTTTTGCATGGATAAAGTATACGAGAAGCCTGACATTGTAAATGACAACTAGCTTTACTATTTTCATTTATAATATTTTAATTAGTAATAATTTATATGCTTGTCTGCTTCTTTACGAGTAACCAGAAGCAGAAAGTTATCGCAGACCTGAAGATGGCAAATGTGATTTTGCCGAAACGTCGTCCAGAAACCAGCACCGGTCTTTACGAAGACCAAACAGTGGAAACCCGGAATCCAGTTACAACACACACACACACATATATATATATATATATATATATATATATATATATATATAATATTTTCGTGACCTTGGTATGATAAGATAAACTTAATAAGTCGGCGATTAAAGGTCTGGTTTATTACTTCAAAGTATATATATTTAAAACAACCCTACATGTTTCGGGCAATGATGCCTTTGTCAAGGATATATAAAATATAATTGATTCCGTCATTTACATTTTTTATATCCTTGACAAAGGCATCATTGCCGAAACATGTAGGGTTGTTTTAAATATATATACTTTGAAGTAATAAACCAGACCTTTAATCGCCGACTTATTAAGTTTACCTTATATATATATATATATATATATATATATATATATATATATATATGTATATATATATATATAGTAAATTAAATCAGTTGCGATTAAAGGTCTGTTTTACTTCAAAGTACATATATTTAAAAAAACCCTACATGTTTCGGCAATGATGCCTTTATCAAGGATATAAAAAATATAAATGACAAAATACAAATGTCAAATAATTGAGTTGCTATGGATACATTCCAATTGAAGTAATATTAAATCATGCCTTAGTATTCCAAAAACAGATAGCAAGGTGTGAACATATGTGTTGTTCGTTGCTAGCAGATTGTGTCTCTTTCTGGGTATGAACTTGTGTGTTGGTTGCTGCTGGCAGCTTGCGTCTCTCTCTGGGTTTGTGGTTTTGTGTTTGTGTGAGCGCGTAAGTGTAGGGTTTTGTATGTTGGTGTGTTCGTGCGTGTGTTTCGTGACCGGTCGCGTAAATTTAGAGAGATCGGAAAACCAGCCGTTGCGTAGGGCCGCCAACCCTTTCCCGGCAACTTCTTTACTTTTCCGTGCAGTACTTCGACGGCCCGACCCCCCACCTATCGAGGCAAGGCGCAGACCAGCGGAGCGCACCCTGCACGGGGTTGCTTATCGCCAACCGAGGGAACACTCTTAGTGGCTACTTCGGTCGACGACGGTCACACTTTGTGCCATCTTAACGTTTTCCGCAGAAGCGGGGGCATTGCACACACGTCGAACGTGTGTGTACTATTAACGGCAGCCTAGCCAGGTTGCCGCCCAGGACCGGTCCTAGTGGTGGGTGCATTGCGCGGCGCCGAGATTTGCGCCGCGCAATGCACACACCACTAGGACCACATGTATAATATTATTAGAGTATAATATTAGAGAACAAAGTTTTAAGTTTGACGAATTTTAACATGTTTAGTGCCGTTATTTGCTAAATTTTAACCCTGAATTACACTCCTGATGAAGTAACCAATGCGTTATGAAATATAGAGTGGAATAAAGGAGTTTTATTTTTACTTGACAGACCGCTCACCCGTTAATGAAATTTTTACTTATACAGTACGGTCGATAATACTTAATAGTCTATACATATATATATATATATATATATATATATATATATATGTGTGTGTGTGTGTGTGTAAAACCAGACCTTAAATCGCCTACAATTTGAATATGCCATAACATACTAAGGTCACGAAATAATTATCTATATATATATATATATATATATATATATATATATAATATTCAACGAATTTCGTATTTTCTTGGCGGTGGTTATAATAGCAGATAAAGAATAAGTGTTTCTTGGGAATGGCAGCCGGGTAATTAAAACAATATTTAATTTTGTTTAAGTTTCCGTTCTATATATAGAGCCTTTTTCACAACTGAAATATTTATTTAAATTTTGGAAAGATGAAACTAGTGTTATATTAAATGTACTTACATTATATTGTATTGTTTGATTACATTTCAACTATGACTAACTGTGTTATACTTATTGTCTAGCTCTCATTTCAAAATAAAACAAAAGTTCTTGATGGCCGTGTTTGTAACGTCTGTTTTTTATCGTTTTTTGACGGATGCAATGTATCCCACACACTGCTAGTTTAATCTGTTCTCAGACATGTGTTTTTTAAATTCATTTTTGTGTGTTTATATTGTGAGTATTTCTATAATGGGTGTTTCTATAATGGGCAGATATATTGTAGAGAGGTTGTTTATATCTGTTCTGTTATTAATGGAATTTAGTGATGAAATATATTAGAAAGCATCCATGTACAAAAAACCTAAAATTCCATTTGTGACAGAACAGATATAAACAACCTCTCGACAATATATCTGCCCATTATATAAACACCCCCCCACCCCACCCCACCCACGTATACTCACAATATAAACACACAAAAATTAAATAAAAAAAAAAATTTAATTAAAAAAAAACACATGTCCGAGAACAGATTAAACTAATTTGTAGATTCTGTAATCTAAGTAGAACACTACCTACATTTCACACGCCAAAAAACGATAATAATTTTTAGAAAAATTATGTAAAAAATTAACATATTCTTCAGCAACATTCTTCAGTTATTTAGGTAATTTATTAGGAAGATGGTTTTAAATAAACATTTAAAATTATAATAATTTACCGTTTAGAGCAGAATAATAACGAAAAATTGCATTTTTGGTAGTAAAAATTCTAAACTTTGGCGACCTCGTGTAAAGTTATTATCAACCGTCGGAAGTTTATTTATAAGGAATATATCGAAGAATAACAATCCAACAGTCTAATGCGAGTTACGATTTAAAAAAAAAAATCATTTCAGCGTAATTAGTAAATATTAATTATAATAAACTTTACCGAAAACATCCGGCCTGACCTACTTTTTCTCAAATGGTAATTGCAGCAAGCTTACCTGAAACAAAAAAGAATCCAAAATTAATTTTATGAAAAAAAATGACTGTATTTATAATTAAAAAACTCTTATAAATAATATTTACACAAATATAATATTAGAGTAACCTCTCAATTGTCATAGAATATGATAGTGATCCAATTTCAATTGCAAACGGTATATCTGTCAGCATATTATGCGCATACAATTCATATGTTGCTGGTCATTAGGACTGCAAGTCTTTAGCAGTTTCACAGCGCCAAATTAGTTTTTGATGAGAATATATATCGAGTTAATTCAATTTACATTATTTTATCCGTTAATAATGCCCAACGTCATATGTCATTTGTTATACGTTTCATTCGCTTGAGGTGTCTTCCTTTTTTCAGGTGTGTCATAACATTTTTTGCCCGTCTAGTCGACTGGCTGACTTTTGAATACTAGAAGCCACGATGACAAGATGGGAAAGGGAATCTTTCGAACAAAGAAAGACCATTATGCGATCAGGATCCGTGTAAGTGACGATAATAACTTCGCAGATAGGAAAACAGGTGAACGTCTAACGTACGCCGTACGGAGAGGTGTCAACGCGTTAATGTGCTTGTTTATTGATGATATCTTGATGAAGTACTATTTTATTTTAATTTTCCAACGCTTCGGCGAGCCAATGTTCTGCTGTAAATAGCTCACGTTACTAATGCGTTTGATGTTAATAACAATAACTAATAAAGAAGTAAATAAATAAAAAATGGGAATATAATCAGTTTGGAATTGGTACGCTTCTGAGAAACAATTTCACGAAAAACAATTACAACGCATACTTTACGAGAAAAAAGGGCTGAGTCGATCTTTCAAAGAATATGTTATATAGTCTTAATTATTTAATAAATAAATCAACTTCAGTTGACTACTGTGACTAAGAAAAGGAAGAAAAGTTGTCCAAACTGAAGACTGTGATCTCTTAATCAGTTTCAGACATAATAAAGATTAAAATACAGCGCATAGATCATCTAACTAAACAAGACGGTAATAAATTCTCAGGAATTATGTTAACCGTACGAAAGTAATGTATTTAGCATTCGTTCTTGGCCATAACTAAAACTAAAATCAATTCTATCAACAGTTTTATCAGAATCAGTTCTAAGTACTTCTACCTAAATAGCTCTCATGCAGCAGTACGAGTATAACGAAGTTCTATCTAAGCAGCTGTATCTAAAGCATTATATCTTATATCAAATCAATTTATATCCAACATTTAACAAATGTTCCAAAATAATTGTATATACGGTGTAAATAAACAAATTTATATTAGTTTGCATTTATCATTTATTAACTATCGCCAACGAGTAAATAAAATAAAGTGTATACACATCTGCGACATCTATTCGAGGCCGTATACACGAAGAAACAACACATTTAGTCCTTCGTAAGAGGAATTCAGCCCTAACATAATTAGATAATCCGAAAATATATCGCTATTTAATCAATAAAACAATAACCACCAAGAAAACAAAAGGTAATATTGATGGTACAATTGAATCCAAAATTAACACATTACAGTTTATTCTTATTTAGAAAGTCTAATAAACCTCTGTGATAATTTTAGCTCTACTTTGAAAACGACTTCACAATAAACTTGCTCATACTTGGACAGAACATTATACAAGTGCCCGTATCGGTATGTTCAAATTTTAGGAGTGTAAAGTAGACTTCATTTCAAGTAACAAAAATGCAAAACTTGTATATCCATTTTTATGTGTTTCAAAGTTACAGATCTGTGAATGTGATTGTCAGATCATGAAAAAAATGTAATCACAAAGTCAATAAAAACTGATTTTATTTAAAGAAGTTATTAATAATATTTTGGAAATGTCCACCTCCTTTTTGAATGCAGGCTTGTGCCCGTAAGCCAACAGAAGAACTTATCCGAATTTCATACTTGTTTTGTCGGATTTGCTCGGCAGTCAGGTGAATACGGTCCAACAACTCTTCTCTTGTGTTGCGCGTAGACTAAATTTTTCATGTACCCCCATAAATAAAAGTCAAGGGGATTAAGATCGGGTAATCTGGGTGGCCATGCAAGAGGACCATCTCGACCAATCCATCTTGGATAATTGACGATAACCCAATTTCGGACAGCAATTCCGAAATGTAGTGGTGCCTCATCCATGTGAAACCACATGTCTCGTCGAACATTCAGTGAGACATCCTCTAAAAAGCCTGGCAGTTCGTCAATAAGAAATTGAAGGTAATTGTCCGCATTTAACCTCCCAGGAAGAACGTTAACCCAATTTCGGACAGCAATTCCGAAATTTGGTGGTACCCCATCCATGTGAAACCACATGTCTTGTCGAACATTCAATGGGACATCTTCTAAAAGACCTGGCAGTTCGTCAATAAGATATTGAAGGTAATTGTCCGCATTTAACCTGCCAGGAAGAATGACAGGACCAATCAGCAAGTCAACGATTAGGGCCGCCCAAACGTTAATAGAAAATGCATGTTGAAATTTAGATGGGCGTATAGCTTTGGGATTTTCTGATGACCACCTGTGCAGGTTTCTCAGATTTGTAACACCACTTCTCGTAAACGTAGATTCATCTGTCCAGAGGACTGTTCTGCAGAAATTAAAATAAGGCAGTAACTGTCTTAATATCCAGGTAGAATAAACTAAACGAGCATAGTGGTCTGCCTCAAGCAAACGGTGACCCTGCGATAGTGATATGGATATAAGCCCTCACGTTTTAAAATTCGTCAAACTGTCGTTCGTGGCACTCCTACTTGTCTAGCTATTCGACGTACACTGACAGTTGAATCCCTTGTAACAATAGCTACTGCTTCTTCCTCTAAGTCTGCTGGCAAATTTACTCCTCGGTCGAAAAGATAATCACGCAGTCCGCATTCCTGAAATTGTCTGTGTACTTCCAGAAATGTTCTGTAATGAGGAATGCGCCTATCGGGAAACCGATGTCGGTATTCAATAACTGCTAGCATTGGGAAAGACTCAATCCTAAATAATGATTATTATGAAAGTCTACAACCGATTCATGTTGAATTTCCATCACATACAGAGAATTTTACATTGAACTAACAAATTTTTCTGTCGATCAAGGATTCACCTTTAAATTTTACATTAATTAGATGCGGATTTGCTTTTATGACGATGAAAACAAATAAAGTAAAAAAATTAAGCTAAATAACATGTCTAGTTTCTCTTGCGAAGGGGAAGCTATTTCTGGAGCCCTAGAATACGTAGGCTTCCTAGATAGTAGCAAGATATGCATAATGAAAGATAGCAAAAGTGCGTTACAGGTAATGCTTAATAGAGATAACAACTTTAAACTTCATCCTACAATTTAAAAAATAATAGACTGTTTATTATAAGTTAAACAGGAAGGAGCTGGAAGTAAAATTTTACTGGGTAGAAGGACACGTCGGCATAACGCCCAACAAGATTCTAGATTCGTTAGCAAAACAAGCCATATCAGAGCCAGATACCGTATCCAAGGTGTTTTATCAGGCAAGACATTTTACCAATAGTGAACAAAGAAATATTGCAAGAAGAATGGAATAAACAATGGGAAAGCACATATCAAAACAAAATGACCCGGTATGTTTTAATCCATCCGAGCGATTGTCAAAGATATGACATAATCAGAAAGTCTTAAGATAGTTACACGACGATTTGCCGCTCACTTACACAAATGGATTTGCCAAGGTGTAAATGCAGACGTTAATCATCTTTTATTTCACTGTCCAGATTATCTGATTCAAAGTAAATTGTTTACTGAGTCAATTATTCGCAATATGAATTCGATATTCCTTCCTACCTCTACCTTTGTGGATGTAAAGCAAACGCCAATTAAGTTGGCGCGAGGAGGGGTAAGTTTGCCCAGGATTAGAAGTAGCGGGGAGATTTGTATTTGGTTTGACATCAAATGTCAGATAATTCTAACCTCTGAGCGTGTATCACTTTATGATCCCCTAGCAAAGACATTATGTTCCGTCAAACGCCAATGACAAATGTATTCTGACAATTACTTGAGTAGTGGGGGTGGACGTTTTTAAAAACGGCTTCTGCGCACCCCCTCCTCGCGCCAACTTAATTGGCGCTTGCTATACCTTTTGACCGCTGGCCGTGTTTGTGTGCCTCAAAAGTAAAATCGTTTTGATAGGCTCTGAAGAGTGAAATGTGTCTGTGTCTTCCCTAATGTTAAATTTTATTGCTTTTGTTTATGGGATTAAAAGTATACTTGGTAGACTTCTGGGCAAAGATCCTGAAAAGCCTATAGTAATTAAAAAAAAAACTTGCTCATAGTTATGTAACGTAGAATGTAACAAACTGTAGTCTTAAAAAAGGTATATAACCCCTTACCACAATTATTAATCGTATCCTAAATACGTATTTCGACAACTAAGTTGTCATCATCAGTAGGTAAAAACCACTAATTAAAAAGTCGCACATGGGGCACAGTAAAGCTAGAAAAAACTGTTTAATTAGTGGTTTTTACCTACTAATGATGATAACTTAGTTGTCGAAATACGTATTTAGGATACGATTAATAATTGTGGTAAGGGGTTATATACCTTTCTTAAGTTTTTACTTAACCACAGTCTCCAAAGAAAGATTTTAAACTGTAAATTATTACAGAGTACAAATGAAAGTCCCACCTTACAGGTATTAGTATCAGACTGCAATCCGTAAGCTTAATACATTGAAATGTATTCAGAAGACACATATTAATCAATTTTACAGTACGTTCGTCAATGTTGAAATAGCTTAATATGCAAAAAAAATTGAAAGTTAATTATATCAAAAGCCTTTACTGAAAAAATGTTATTCTCATCATTCCATCACAGTAGTTTTTTTATCGCGTATTGAACGTTCGATTGTCATCTTACTCGAGAACTATTCGGTACTGTTATTCCTCGATAATAAAACTGAATGCCACTTCAAGCACGCTTCACTTGAAAATTTTATCGCACGAAAACGAAAACTTAACGCACATCAGACAAGCAGAGAGTGGCCTGAAAGTAGTAAAACTGAGGAATTTTATCGCGAGCTCGTCGACATAAAAGTTCAAATTTTATGTACTGTCTAATCTGTCTACTTAAGATAATGCATACGTTAGAAAGTAACTTGGAACCTATGTTTTAATTTATAGAATTAAGTTAAGCGTCTATAAAGCAACGATCGCGAAGATTTATTTGCTCCTTGACATTATGATATGCATAATGTATAACGTTTTTCTAAACCTTTGAAACAGACAGCGAAGACTTTTGACGGTTTTACGATAGTTTTAAAAGTTTCTTTACGATTATTAAATTGACACACTAAAATTACACGATGTAAGATATATAGTTATATTAATTGTTACATCGAATAGCTGTTTTTTTTTTATTTGAGCAAGAAATTAGTAACTCTATGTAGATATTAAATTTATGCGTGTGTATAATGCGTGTACAAATGCATGTAAGAACGAGTACGAAATTTAATATGCAATGCAGGAGTTGTCATAATAATTACAGTAAAAATTATGTTAACAGCCAGCCACCTTTTCTAAAGCGACGATCTGACGTAATGGACAGCTTCAAAGTTCCCCGAACCGACTATAAAGAAATTACCATATGCGAAAACCCGTTATTTACGGCCACCCCTATAAAACGACCTCGGCCGAATAAATCCAAATTTTTACGGCATATATATTTACCTGCTGATATCGGCCGGACTATTCATGATGTATCTTCTTTATTGAGTATCTTTATTGATGGAAATACCCAATATTATTACGAATTTGTGCGAAATTACCCATAATTATGTATTCCTAGTATGTCCACATAATTAAATTAAACTTGTAGAAATGATCTCAGTCCCGAACACGCTTCGAAGGCAAATAGCCGGCGCAATACGTGCATGCTTATGTTTGATCAAACAGAGATCGCCTTCATTTCTACAAGTTTACATATAATGTGGTCTTTCAGTTACTTAGTTTAAAATTCTCTCCGTATACGCAACGCTCTTTCGGGTTACTTGATTAGTTTAAAGTTGTCTACGTATTCGAAATGTTCTTAATTAAGTATGTCGCAAAAAATAAAACGTTTAACGCCAAAAAACAAAATAATTATAATCGCGGAAAGTGAAAAGTATGCGTTTAAGTTTGCGAAAGTTGACCGAAAAAAAATTGGAAGCATTGGCAGTGGATCAAGTCATCTACAATTGGTTCTGCGAACCCAGAAATATAGCAATTCCAATATCTGGGCCGCTACTTAAACAAAAAGCTCTTTAAAGCAGTTCAAAAATGGAAAATTTCGTAGCATCAAATGGATGGTTGGAAAATTTCTGTTAACGGCGGAGACGTGTCGTTAACTTACCACGCAGCAGTGTCGCAGCAGTGTCGTTAACTTACCAAGTTTCCATGCGGTATATCGGCCAATATTCTTTTTTTGATGGTCGTCATTGACAGGTTTTACTGTACAACTGTAAGAGGGTCACAAATAATCTTTGAAGGTGAATGAATGATATAAACACTCTAAGTTAGTTGCTAGAAAGACCAAAAATACAAATAATGGAGACGTTTTCGCAACCTAATCTAAAAATTCGAAATCCCCAAGAAAAACTTGAGAGTAGATCTTGACGGACGAATCTCGTTAACCTGATCGGTGTTTAAGATATTCCAGGGATTGTTAAAATTGGATATACCAAAGCATATATTTTTGACCAGTACGTATTGCTTGTCTTTATTTATGGCACAGAGATAGTATATAACATTAAGCCGCAATCCCTATTAGATAAAGCAAATTTCATCTTGTAAGGTGGCACTTATTAATAAGTGACATCTAACGGACGAAAGAAACTTTGCTGGAAAAGGGACCTTTCGTTTGTGACCAGCTATGCGGGTACGACAAGCGAAACAATACGAGTTAGTCCATAACAAGCCAGATGGCGGGTAAATATACAAAAAGGTTTTAAATATTTCTATACGTTAATGCACGTATACTGCTTTTGTTTCATTATGAAACAGACATGTAAATAATTTACACATCTGTAAACATGGACAATACACCTCGTATTTTCGGCTAAATTAAGTAATTGAATAACTAATACCGAAATTACTGCTAATCCTAATTATCTGATGCTATGGAACACCATAAGATAAGTCGGAGAAAGATGCCTATAGTTTTATAATTTCAGAATAATTCAAAAAGTATGTTTATTTTAGAAATTTCAAATACATATATTCAAAGGATATAATGTTTAGAATGTTATAATAGAAACAAATTTTATTTAAATGGTAAAATGATTAATACAAAAATATTAAACTGAAATTTTACGATTGGCATCTTACCCTGAGGTATAGGGGTAAGATGCCAAAGTGAACAAGCTAACTTCCATAAGGGATTGAGGTATCTGCACCGAATATTTCAGTACTGTATTACTTGCTATTGGGTAAAGATGCCAAGTAGTACATAAAAATATTAGATTGCTGCACAATCATCGCAGTATTTTCCCTAGTTGTGCATATTTCATGCAACCAGTTCTTATAAATAATGCAGCAGATCCAGTCTACTTTTGGGCCATTTTTGTCGCCATAATAGCCTTTACATATGGCACAAAATTCGTCACTGTCACTGTTTGCGTTGTCAGAAGGATGATTGGACAAATTCGGATTATCACTTTCTTCATCGCTGCTGCTTTCACATAACTTCTTTGCCAGTTTTGCTTTTCTACTTTTGCACTCTCGATTCTTCTCTTTATTGTTTTTTTCTTTTGTTTTTCTTTCTGATTTTGTTATCTCTCATTTTGCTCCTTTTGTTTTTGCTCTTGTTTCTTTTCCTTTTCCTCTTACTTCTTTTGTCTGTCTTCTTGTTTCTTTTGCTTTGCAGCCTGTTGAGTTAGCCGTTTCTCCAATTTTTGGCGCTTCTGTGGAGAGGTCATTTGTAAGGTCTCCACTTCTTGAAGGCCTCAAAAGTGTATGCAGTGAAATTTTTAATTCTTTTGAAATGGAATTAGCACTACGACAACCCTCCTTTAATAACACAACTGCCCTGGTGGATAGATCTTCAGACCACTCGGCCCTATTGGATATTCTTGTGTACTTCCGTGGCATATCGACAGAAAAATGGAAAACAAATTGTTTATGATATCTTACCCTTGTAGCTGGGGGAAGACGCCAAACTAAATTATAAAATCAAATTTCGCAGCAACTCCTAGGTGGTACATAATAACAAACATCAACACTAACCTATACTTTTTGCTATTATTTCTTTAAACAGATTATAAAGTACTAAGATAACTAGTTGGTTAGTCAATTGCAGAGCATTGAAAATATTTATTTACGAGCCCTAACTAAACACAAATTCCCAGCTCACCTACACTCGTCGTAATACAGCATTCATAGCGTTCATTACACCATCTGAGGGTTAGCGGTCGAACTATTGCATTTTGGCATCTTACCCGGTTTGGCATCTTCAGCCGACTTACCTTATTAGGATGGAACTGGTAGATACACATAAATGAACGATAACAATGGACTCGCAAATTCAGAGAGGTGTAGCCTCAATCAAATAAACCCAATAGAGAGAACTCCCCCAGACTAGACAGACAGACGATATAAAGGGCATGGCAGAGCACGTTAGTTAATATTAAACCAAAGATAAAGATTCATAAAACAATATATTTACTTGTAGCAGCACGCAGAGGAGAAAATTTGATATTAGATGAACTACATTTAAGTATCTAAAAGAGCCAAAACGGGCAAATAGAAAAAATGGCAAAACCAGGGTAAGAATAGGAGTAAGACCGGTCAATCAAAGAAATTATTGAAAATTTAAAAAAATTAACTGGTGTGGGCAACTGATAAGAATCAAAGAGGAAAGACAAGTTTGGAGAACCCGGTAGTCAAGACCAATAGAAAGGAGTAAGAGAAGAAGATCAAAAAGAACACGGGATGACGCAATAGAGATCATATTGAGAGATAGAGGAGAAAATTGGAACTTGAGTGTAGAAATGGCAAAAAATTGGAAACTATGGAAAAAATTTATAAACAAGGAAAGAAGAAATATAGAAAGCCTTGACACCGTGCGGTAAAATAGGGCAGAATTGTAATTATGATAATGTAAAATTACTGCTCAGATCTTAATACATAATAGAAAATGTCATATATGGCTTTAGGATGTCTTAAGAATTAAAAATTAATGATTTGATTCGAGTAAATTTATAAAATATACAGCTGTACTCCATAAAGACATTTACATAAATTTAAATAATTCTTATGTTCTTATTAAATCTTTAGCATCTACTAAATTAATTTTAAACTATCTTTAAAAATGTTGTTCGATACCTCACACCACATACCTTCCATAAATTTAGTATATATTCAAATAATTAAGATGTAAACCGTAAAATAAAACCTTAAGCCACCATAATTTAAGTCGAATAACTCCAACTTAATTCCACAATTTTCCAATCATTTATTTCTAGAGATTATTGTCCACATACATTACCTAAACTATTTTCGTAATTATGATTGGAATTCTAATAAATATAAACTAGATATATATTGGACAATGTAACTAGAAAATATTAGGTAGTAGAATAAGCTTAATTTCCTTAAGTATACAATAGGATCCCAAGGATTGTCTGTTGACATACAATTTGTCGGAATTAACAGGCCAAGTTGTGAAACGACACACAAAGAAACGAAAGAGACGAAGGAGGATAAAGAAACGCAAAAAAGGACAAAGATAAAAGAGAAAATAAAATAACAACGCCAACATTCAATAACAACGAAGTTCCATGAACTTTTAATATTTTATTATTTTATTAAAGAATGGTTACAAATTAAACATAAAGACAGACCGAGTGTGTGGGCCGGCAACAAATGAGAACTGTCAACACTGTCCATAAATAAGAAACTCTCTCGTTTCTTTCTCCCTTTTGATTTTTCCCTTTTGCTGTTGGTCATCCTTTTTCAATTATCTTCCCGACTCTCTTAATAATATATATTTATAAGTAAGTATACAAGGATTGGATCGAAAATATAAGAAGATGAAACATTTTCAAAGAAATAAAATACTTTACCTTGCTTCAGATACTTGAATTATTTTATGTGGAAGTGGTTATAAAATAATTTAAGGAAATAAGAAAAAAAAACTAACTTACTTTCTCGTGAATTATAAATTACAACATCTGCAGGTCGATTTTCAAAGGAAGAAACCATCAAATACTATGACTTGCAATATTGTAATAATAATATTCTTTATTGTCTGAAAAAGACATTGTCAAAATGTGAATACAAATTTTACTGATCAAAATTAGAGTTGACATATTTATCGACGGAATAAAAACAATTTCTCGCATAGAATTTCTTAGTCTCTGTATTTATATTCCTGAGTGATCCCGGTAGCTTATTATATAACCTGATCCATATACACTGCGCGTCAGAGAAAACGGACCACCCGATAAATATACGTAATTATTTACATTTTTAAATATTGCTTGTTTTTATTTCAATAAATCTATTGTATATTATATCATAAATTGTTTAAGCATGACGCTCCTCTTTCGATTTGGCATACAGTTCAGTACGTCCTGTATGCTTGCTTGGGGAAAATTGTTCTATTCCTCAATAAGGGCCAATTGGAGCTCTTCACGTGTTATTGTAGCACGTATGCAACGTTTTACACGCCTTTTAAGCAGGTCCCAAATATGTTCAATAGGATTCATATTCGGGCTTTGAGCAGGCCAATCCATTTTTGGATTACCAACTTCTTCAAGGTACTGTGTTACAATCGTTGCCGTGTATGATCGCGCATTATCCTGCATTAACGTAAAACTAATGCCAACTAATCCATCATAAGGCATCACATGATCTTCTAGGATCTCTGCTATCTATAGTCGTGCTGTTTATGCGCCTGTGTCAATCTTAACGAGATCCATGTGTGCCTCAAAAGAAATTCCTGCCCAAAACATTACTGAGCCACCCCCAAAAGCAATTCGAGGTGACCGAGTCCAGGCTGCATAACGTTCGCCAGCTCTTCTGTATACCTTATTTCGACCATCCTTGCCATACAGACAGATTCTGCACTCATCCGTGAACAATACGTTTTTCCACTCGTCCATTGTCCAATTAATGTGTTATCGGGCGAAAACAAGTCTACGTCTTTTGTGAGCTGCAGCAAGCAAAGGTCGTGTAGCCGGACTGCAGGCTGTTAAACCAGTTTCCCTTAACCTTAGTCAGTCCTCGAACAGTGGAAAAGCTGACTGCTGTTCCGTGAGCTTGCAGAAGGCTGCTTTGAAGCTTTTTAGCGGATTGCGTTCGATCTCTTAATACACAAATACATGAAAGAACTAAGACTATGGTTACAGAAGATAATGAAGTGACAGTCGTCCAGTCCGTTGTGGAAAATCCGCGCGTATCTACAAGGATAATTTCGAAAAAACACGGGATAGAAGTCACTGCTGTAAGAAGGATTTTAAAAAAAACATAAATTTCACCCTTACAAAATTCAAAATCATCAAGGCTTATTACAAACGGATTTTGAAAGGAGACTTGTTTAATGTGAATGGCTACTTTTCCAACTACGACAAGATCTAACTTTTCTAGATCATGTGCTTTTCACAGATAAAGCAAAATTTGCTAATTGTAGAATAACAAACAGAAAAAATTCTCATTATTATGACACTAGGAACCCTCATTTTGTGCAACCCATTTTATACCAACAAAAATGGAGTGTTAACACCTGGGGAGGCATTACAGGAAACACTATTATAGGTCAATTCTTTTTTAATACTAATTTAAATTGTGAAATCTACATAAATGTCCTACAAAATAATTTACGATTGCTGTTAGAAGGCCTACCAGATAACGTCATAAGGAGATCGTGGTACTAACATGATGGTGCACCTGCACATTACGGTGCTGCTGCAAGAGCACATTTAGATAGGGTATTCACCAATAGGTGGATTAGGAGAGGAAGCTTTATAAGCTGGCCACCGCGATCACTAGATCTAACCCCTTGTGATTTCTTTCTGTGGCCTACTGTAAAAAATATAGTTTACGAAACACCTCCTACAATGACAGAGAACATGCAGTAACGAATCAGAAATACTTTTCTTCAATTCAGTGAAAACAACATGTGTCAAAATGTAAGTCTGTCGATGCAGAGGCGATTAAGAGCATGTGTAGAGCAGAATGGACATATATTTGAACACATTTTAAATTAATTTTGTTTTATTATGGAAAAATTACAAAATGCAATTCTAAAACTAATAATAAAAAATTAAAAAACAGGTGTTTGTAAAAGTTACTTTAGCGCATATTGAATATTATAAACATATTGCTATGGATTTTTGTAATATAATATTAAAAATAATTATTATATCCCATTAAAGGGCTATAACTTCGAAAATACTAGAAATAAGTACTATGTTATTGGTACCATTTTAACGGAAATTTTGCAAGGAATTTGCTGACTAATAAAAAATTATAGGTTCAATTTAAAAAAGAAGAGAAAATAGCCTTTAAACTTCGATAACTTTGGCACGACACATTTAACACCCTGTATATGTTGTCACGTTGTTCACCCTCAAACGATATAACGTATTAGTCCATAAATTGGTAACAAAAGAGTTACGTGTGTCACTGCACCCATTTTCAGGCTAAGACTTAAAATGTTAGACGCCTGCAACTGTCAAGATTTTAACAAAATTCACAATAAAACCAAAACTAACAGTTGTAAGTGCACATTGTCATATATCATTGCAAAGATAATTTGGGTGGCTATCATCATAATAACAAGAAAATATAGCAATCTATTTAAAAAAAAAATTGAAAGTGTTTGCGGAAATTTGGAACACCCTGTAAATATATGAATAAAAATAGAAAATGCACTATAGCATACTGCATGTGTACGTAAAATTTCACTGCTACAACTTCATTAGTTTTCATGCTAAGCTCCGCCGACACACTATTGCCGCACCCGGTATAATTATATATGAGTGTTTAGATAATTTCTTAGCCGTTCATTAAATATATCGATAGATAAATTCTTGGAGTTTTTCGGCTTTTATATGAAATATTTACAAATATCAAATTAGTATGTAAATAGCTTGAACCAAGGTATATCGTAGCTTAAGTGGTAGAGCAAAGGTCCGGCAAACCGTACACTTGGGTTCAAGTCCCAACGTCGACAATATTTTTCAATTAAAAATTTCGTATGATTTGATTTGTAATTTGTAGACAGCAATGTTTACATCCTCATTTACTTTGTAATTACATACATACTAATTTGATATTTGCAAATATTTCATACAAAAGCCGAAAAACTCCAAGAATTTATCTATTGATATAAATATATATGTATATATATTGAGAGAGAGAGACAGACAAAGGACAGAAGGAGAGCATAAAATGCACGAAAAATAAATAATACACCCTTAAACAAATTTATATTTATAATGATATAAAAATAAACAAAAGACTGAAATTCCTCTCTGACAGGCGTGTACCCATTTGGTGTCTCTCTGTGTATAATATATACGCATATACATAATAAACTCACAAGCTTTTCGAAGAAATACATCTCCTCCGCACTCTTGCTTTGCTTGCACTCACATATGTGTGTATTTTGTGTATGTAAAAGAGAAAAGAAAAAAAAATAACAGCATGATTTCCGTTTTTTATTATTATTCTTTTGAGATTTTTTCTCATTCTCTTTCGCATTTATTTTTTTCTGTTCGTTTTGGTCTCTTGGTCTGCCATTCTTTATTGGACTTTTCATGCAGCATACGAGAAGAATTTTGTTTTATAAATAAATGTCGAGATGAATTTACTAAACGTGCTTACACATCGCTGTGTATACATATGAATGACTTGTATCTCGGCTTCATCTCTTAAAATATTATTAGAATGAGAAACTACACACGATTGTACCATTCCGTGGAGTATGATATTTTTAATTGGCAAAATAATAAATTAACTAATTAAATGCTTAATATTTACACTTAAGTAAGTTCATTATTGTCAAAATAACAACGAATTTGTCCAAAAGTGTCTATTAATATAAAAATGTTTTAGTCATTGTATTAGGAGTTTTTCCAACATTTTAGACACTATTGGCAAGTAATTAATAAGATAATAGGAACTGACTTTGTCAACTTGTTTACCAAGCTTTCGTATCTTTTCTATTTGAGTGATCTTCCATTGTGTTGGAACATACCCCAATATAAATACTGTATTGCAGATCATCGTCATAAAGAATAGTATGTAATTCTATTAACAACTTCTGGAATATTCTATCAGTGATCAGTGGTGATCACTAAAGTTCGGACTTGTATGCACAAGAAATATGCGCATAAATGTGTTATGTTCTTCCCTCAAAAAATTGTCTAATACATGCTTGATTTTTACCATTTACACATTTTTATGAACTTTATTTTTAATGTATTTCGCTTACTGGAAAATCAAGGAAAGAGTAGTAAACAAACAAAAAGTATACATAAAAAATAATTATTATTACATAATATATGATAACATTGCATTAATATGGTAAAGGATTAATTAATAGCTATATACATATAATTCTATGGATGTTAGTTAATAACATAATAAGTTACCATGTTATTAAGTAACATCCATAGAATTACAGTAATACCCCGCTTTACGTGACTCCGTTATGCGCGGTTTCGCTTTAATGCGAATTTCAAATTGAGTACTTAAGAATATGTATGTATATACATAATGTAGTCACTGACTTCTCTTTGGTCGCGGGAATGCCCGCTTCCTTTGACCATTCTGATTGAAGAATTGTTTGTTTCGTTTGTTCCATATGTTTATCTCGGCTGGCAGTCGTGTTTTAACATTTGGTGGAGATACAAACATAATTTAACGCTTCATTAAAAATGCCGCCTATGAAGAAAAAAGAGTAAAAGCGTAAAAGCGTAACTTTGGAATTGAAGATGTTAAGAAGAATGGAAAATGGAGGCAAAGCAACAATTGTTGGCAGAGATTTTGGACTCTCAGAATCGACTGTGAGAACGATTTTTAAAAATCAGGAAAAAAATTAAACTTTCCAGCGAAAGTTCAACACCTAAAGTGCAACAAAACTTTCTCGTTCGAGATCCTCGATTCTAGAAAGAATGGAGAAATTGCTGGTAGTCTGGATCGAAGATTTAAATAAGAAGAACACACCACTGAGTCAAGATCTCAAGATCAATATCTCAAGATATGCACAAAAGCAAAATCTTTGTATGAGATGCTAAAGACGGAAGAAGGTGAAGGGAGTTCCACTCCGACTTTTGCTGCCAGCAGAGGCTGGTTTCATCGGATCAAGCAGCGTTCCAGTCTTCACAATATCCACATAACAGGTGAGGCCGCCAGCGCGGACACTCAAGCTGCAGCTGAGTTTCCAGACAAGTTTCAAGAGTTCGTAGCACGAGAAAAAATTCCTGCTTGTCTCATCTTCAATGTTGATGAGACCGGGCTTTACCGGAAAAAATTCCATCTCGAACATTCATTTCTAAAGAGGTACGTCAAGCCAGCGGTGTCAAAGCCGCGAAAGATCGACTAACACATCTGCTGGGTGGTAATGCCACTGGTGATTTCAAACTGAAACCTTTACTGGTGTACCATTCAGAAACACCCCGTGCAATGCGAGGTACAGACAAGACAAGGCTACCAGTCGTGTGGCGGTCCAACAGAAAGGCGTGGGTTACATGGGAAGTTTTTCAAGATTGGTATTCTAATAGTTTTTGCCCGTCAGTCAAATCCTACTGTGACAGAAATGGGCTTGAACGTAAAGTTATATTACTCTTAGACAATGCCCCAGGACAACCAACCTCGCTTGATACGCCGAGAGACTTAAAAGCGTACGTGAAATTCTTTCCACCAAACACTACGTCAATATTACAACCTATAGACCAGGGAGCAATAGCAAACTTCAAAGCTTATTACCATCGCCGCACTTTTAGCCAACTAATTCATGAAACTGACGGGGCAGGAAGACGGTCTATACGAGAGTGGTGGAAGTCATACAACATCATGAAGGCTATTCACAACATAGACGAAGCTTGGAACGAAGTTAAAAAGAGTTGTATGAACGGGGTGTGGCGTAATCTTTGGCCAGATGTAGTGGAAGCACCTAGAAGAATTGTCCAGATGCAGAGGGAAGTGCTTGAAGACATTGCTGCAATGAATGAGGGGTCTGAACTTGAAGATGTCGCGGTAGAAGATCTCGAACAACTTATAGCAACGAACGACGAACCTCTCAGCAATGAAGATCTGATCGAGTTACAGAATAATCCCATCAACGATGAGGAAGAACAAGTAGAGGAGAGAGTTTTATTTTCAATCGGAATACAAAATGCTCTTTCAAAAATTTATTCAGGTTTGGACATATTGCAGAGCATAGACAGTGATGATGACCGTGTTTTGACCGTGTGTCAAACAATTAAAAAACAGCGTTGGGTGTTATGAACGTATTTTACAAGAACGTAAAAGAAACGCTACCCAAAAGACAATAGATGTATTTTTCCGTAAAAAAAAACATGTAATACTGCATAAAGTGTTCTTAGGATTAAAGTGATTGATTCAAATGATTTGTATTTTTTTGCATTAACTTTTGACTGTGTTTAATCGTAAACCCCGATGTACGCGAATTTCACTTAACGCGATTTTTTGCGGAACGTATCCCTCGTGTAAAGCGGGGTATTACTGTATATGTATGGTTACTATTATTAACTATTCACTTTCGCACTAAGATCTACTTAACTTATTAATAATAAGTTAAGTAGATCTTGTGCGAAAGTGAATAGTTAAAGTGAATAGGAAACAGTTGCTGAAACCATTAAGGAGAATATGCAAAAAATGCTTCATTAGGACGCCACGTACAAAGAAAAAATACTTTTATTTGTCAGTGATAGTGCTGCGTATATGTTAAAAACAGGCAGACTATTGAAGAAAACATATCCTAATATGCTGCATATTACTTGTGTAGCACATGCTCTCCACAGAATCTGTGAATATATCAGAGACACTTTTCCGGAAGTTGATAGACTTGTATCAACTTTTAAAAAAGTTTTCAGAAAAGCACCATTGAGAGTAGCTCTTTTCAGGGAAAATTTTCCATCTCTGTCACTGCCTCCCACTCCAGTAATAACTAGATGGGGAACATGGCTGGAAGCTACTAGTTATTATGCTGAGAATTTCGATAGTCTAAAACATTTCGTAACACTGCTAAAGGAGGATGCTAGAAGTATTGGTGAGTGCAAGGAGCTCACACAAATCCCAATTTAAAAAATCAGTTGTACTTTCTTCACGAACACTTTGGAAAATTGCCAAAACTAATCACTTATTTTGAAAATCGAAATCTCAAATTAAATGACGGATTAACCACATTAGATGTGGCTGTTAATAATTTGAAACGTATTCCAAGTGACTTCGGATGTGGCCTTCGGCAAAAGTTTGAAGCAATTCTTAATAGAAATCCAGATTTAATTACATTGCAGCAATTATGTATGGAGACAATTCCACAAAATCTAACGGCTAAATATGAAGAAATAAAAGAATATTTCCAGTATGCACCTATAACCAGTTGAGATGTAGAAAGGACGTTTTCTATTTATAAGGATGTACTTATTTCAAAGAGAACAAAATTGACAGAAGAAAACCTTGAGAAACTATTGCTCGTCAATATTAATACTCCTTTACTCAACTTGAACGACAAAATGAACAAATAAAAATGTTCCAATTATAGAAATAAAATTAAAAACTTTAAAAATACAACTTTTCAACAAATACATATGTATTTCGTAATTTTATAGATCACCACCCGTTTGTTTTCCAATTATATAAATAAAATTAATTAATAAATATGTATTTCGTAATTTTAGATAGATAGATCACCACCCGTATGTTTTCCAATTGTATAAATAAAATTAAAAACTTTATAAATACAACTTTTCAACAAATAAATATGTATTTCGTAATTTTATAGATCACCACCCGTTCGTTTTCCAATTATATAAATAAAATTAAATATTTTAGAAATACAGCCTTTCGCCAGTACTGCACTGGGCTTTGCGTCATGTGGTAAGCGTGTCCGTTCTCTACTTATTATTGTACCAATTAATAATTAAGTGCTCTACTAGATTCTCGACATTTTTTTTATTGGTAACTCCATTTGATAGGGTGCTTCGAGTTTCTGGTAAATGTGTGCTTAAGTTGTGACGGAAATGTCTTTAAATGATCCAAAGTCCGAGCTTTTTCATTGTTATCCTTTGTCCTTTTCTGAAACTTGTTTTATTTTTTAATTTCGAACTTTAAATAATATATTAATTTCAAATAATAAAAGAATTTTACCGAATGTACTCAAAAATAGTGACGAATATCTATTTGTTTGATGCCTTGAGCCGGGTCTGTCTTTCATAAAATATAAATACACTGTACACAGTGTCACAGACGAATAAATATTTTCTTAATGCAACTAACTTATAAGATTGATTAAATATTCTTTTATAAGTACTTACACAAAGAAAAAATAAACTTAACGAAATGAAAATCCTTCTGAATTATTGATTAGATTTACAGCAGCGTAACCTAACTTTATTTTTAGATTTATTATTATACATATTTAATGCGGTAGGAGTATAATATAAAACTGTATTACATGAAATGACGTAGATAAATAATAAAACCAGCAATAACTTTAATAACGTTGTTACATTAAATACGTACAGACCCGTACAGAAAACAGATAATGTAATCTTCTGAAATATAAATACATAAACATATGTGTATACAAATCCATATACGTGTGGGTGAAAGTATTTATTCTGTACAGGCATATACATTGTTTTTGGCTTAACGGAGAAGAAATCGTAATTCTATACGTTTCTGATAATCTGCTGTAATTAAAACAGGTAATCCGATCGGTGAAACATTGTAATAAAAGCAAATGTAATTTTGAAATTACTTCCACAAATGAACGTTAAAATGATGGAATGAAAACAATGTTTAATTGAAGTTGTTGTGTGGGCAAGTAATTGGACGGTTTATTCGCTATGTAACATATATATTACACATGTTTTTAAAAGAAATATTTTTGATTAAAGATATTGCGTATTTCTGGAGTAAAATAATTGCTACTTCTCTTAACCAAGGACACTAAACTTCCAATAAGAACGTCACATTTTAACCGTGAAATATGTATAGTTACTACATGTGAAAAGGTATTTTAAATTTCTTAATACCAAAAATGAATTGAAAAATATGTAAATGATACTTTACAAATAGCTTAATTCACACGAGCTTTAAATGTTTGTGAGACTCTTTTATAGGGTTCTA
The DNA here is from genome assembly GCA_935421215.2 of Melolontha melolontha. NCBI lineage: Eukaryota > Metazoa > Arthropoda > Insecta > Coleoptera > Scarabaeidae > Melolontha > Melolontha melolontha. Next base: position 234,774,666 of record OW285235.1, read on the forward strand.
GACAGGTTCATGATTTGATGTTTTGTTTAACGTTAATGTGTAAATAGACAAATAAATAGAGATTTAACAGATGATATAATTATTCGAAATTTTTTCAAATAAAAATTTCGAATAATTAGCGCCGTAACTGTAGACAGCGATGTTTACATTTACATTACTTCGCGAAATAACATACTAATTTAAAATATCTAATATAAAGCCAAAACTCCAAAGAATTTATCAAATGAGACATTAAATGAACGGCTAAGGAATAGATTGTCTCTATATTATTAAATAGCTTAGGATGAAAATTAAGCAATTTTCAACCGACAGAATATTAATATCTGTTCCTTATAAGTAGAGTGGACCAATCCGGAGCGATATTGGTAAATATTTCATATAAAAGCAGAAAAACTCCAATAATTTATCAATATATATATATATATACATATATATATATATATATATATATATATATATATATATATATATATAAAGTCCTCGTAGCTCAGTTGGTTAGAGCGATGATCCGGCAAGCCATAGACGTGGGTTCAAGTTCCACCTAGGACGAAATTTTTTCAAATAAATATATATATATATATATATATATATATATATATATATAAACTGTAGACTTGGGTTCGAGTCCCAACATACACAATTTTTTCAATTAAAAAATTCCGTATGATTTGCTTTGTAATTTGTAGACAGCAATGTTTACATCCCCCCTTACTTTGCAATTACATACATACTAACTTGATATTTGTAAATATTTCATATAAAAGCCGAAAAACTCCAATAATTTATCAATTGTTATATATATATATATATATATATATATATATAGGTATATATATTATATATTATAATGGGATAAACTTCCATTATATTGCTTGATGAGCTATTTCTAATATTATGTCTATACGATTTTAAAATTGGAACAAATGCAAAAGATTTATTTGAATTTGAAATGGTAATTATGTTTACAAAAAATTGGATATCTTATTCTTAATAACATAGCTTTGTAAATATAGATAGAGTTGAATCTTGATAGATATTTTTAGTTAATTATATTTTGAAAGTTTAATAATAGTGAAAATTATATTTAGTAAATTTATATAAATAAGTGTAAAATTTAACATATGCAAGTGAGTGATTTAAAATTGATAACACAGGCCTGTATAAAATTTGTGATGACGTGATTTTTGTTTAAGCTCAGTTTTTATATACCAATAACTAATTAAAATACAGCTTGTCTCTACCACCAACAGATTTTTTTTTGCACAAAAAAAAGAAAAAAATATAAAAAAAATCTTATAATAGGCATTTTAATACATTTTAAAATGAATGTACTACTTCAAATTCTAGGTATTAACCCAAAAATGATTTTCTGTTGTGGTTTAAAAGAAATTTGTTAAATAGGCTGTCATTACCTGATGTAAATCTTTTATTACATGTATTAATTTTGGACAAGATTTCCGGGAATTTTTACCTGCTAAATCCTATTTATTATGCTTTCACTTTATTAGTACTGCAAAGAAGGATTTCAAGTTTATCACTCCAAACAAAATGTATATTTTAATGTCATTTACTTCATTATAGCTCTGGGTGTCGATCAGTAAACAAGTAAAATTAATTTGTCTTTAGTGTTGTGCGTGGTATTTGATAAGTAAACATTGCTTAAAAATATGTCTAGCCGGTGTTGCAAACACAAACCAGATGATTTCTGTTATATTTGTGGATATTTCGTCTTGAAAAAGTTTAAGAGACCAATTGGTGAATTTGTGTAAAATGCATATTATGCTTATTTCAAAATCAAATTAGGAGATCAAGATAAAGATTGGGCACCGCACGTTGTTTGTAAGGTATGTGACGAAGGTTTAAGACATTGGACCAAAGGGAATAGAAAATGCCTTCCTTTTGGAATACCGATGGTTTGGAGAGAACCGCAAAATCATCATGAAGATTGCTACTTTTGTCTTTGTGATATTAAGGGGCATAATAGAAAAACTTTGAAACACATTTTGTACCCAAACAATATTAAATCAGCTATCAGACCAGTTCCTCACAGTGATCATGTACCTATACCTATACCCCCAAAGTACTACAAGAAGATATTGAAACCTCTTCAACTTCCGGCTCGGTACAGATGGATAGTGATTTTGAACCATCAACCTCAGGTCAAAACCAACCTCAGCTATTTTCACAAGCCGAACTGAATGATTTAGTAAGAGATTTGGGACTTTCAAAAGATCTTTCTGAAGTACTGGGGTCTAGGTTGAAACAAAAAAAATTGCTTGCCCCAGAAACTACCTTCAGATCTTCCTTTAGCTGAATATGACAGAAAAACAACCAAACGAAGCTTTTCTGAAAAACGAAAACGTTTTTTTAAGAAGCATAAAGAATAAATAACTATTTCTAATAGTTTCTATGTGTATATTTTTGTACTTTTTTTAATATAATATAAAACTAGCTTATAAATGAAATAAATCTTGTTTTTTCTATATTTTTTGATTTTACTGGTTTGAAAAATAACCTTACGTGATACAAAAAAATAAACGCAGATTTGAAATCAGCGCTACCCAATTACTAGAAAACAGTTAAAATTTTTAAATCAACATTCATAGAGTTGAAAAATGCAGGTCTGTGTAATTAACTATATGGATATGTCATTTTCAAATTTGAATTTAAAAAAAAAAGGTGATTTACTGAATATAAAACTGGTATTTTAAAAACTAACTTACTTGGATAAAATGAAAGTATATTGAATAACCACAGCAATTAAAAAAAAAGAAGGAAGGATTATTTTGGTCTGTAAAAAAATAGACAGAAATTTTGAATGTGAATTTAAAAATAGCAATTTTATATAGATATATCACATAATAATAGAAGAAGTGATATTTTTGAAAGAGAGCCATTAAGCCATTTTAAAATACCTGGAGAAGGACCCAGAAAACTGGATCATCATTAATTTAAATATCAGACCACATTTAGGTACATATGGTATATTTTGGGAAATAATTTCCTGGTCTACGGAAAGATTATTATTAATTGGTCTACGAACGGAGGAGTTGGATACACATTAGCTATTCGATCAAGTTTATCCATTTATATCTTTAAGGATTGGTTGCTTTCAAATTAACTCCTAGATTCTTCAATAGCTAGGATACGAATTGGAAATTTTCTTCGTAGTAGAAGCAGTATTGCAGTTGGTTCGAGCCTAACTAAATTTCTTCAAGTATTGTCACAATAAATAAAATCATGTAAGTGATAAACTAAGAATATTTAAGACCAAGAATTCATCATTAAGTGTTGAATAATATCAATTTACCAGTTTTATTTAGTATAGTCATTTATTCTTAAATAATTCTTAGATTCAAAGCTTTTGCATAGGTTTTATTTTTCTTCATAAATTTTGTCATATCTGAAATATTAAATTAAAATTTGTCGTTATAATATTAGAAATAGCCACAGATGTAAATAGCTATATCAGATTTAATTTCATATAGAAAATAAGCATACATTATTGAAGTATTATATTCTTGAATTTAATTTAGTTGGTCCTACAAAGTTTATGTTATTTAAAAAGATCTTTACCTATTAAAATTAACATAGTTATAGAGCACCTCACCCTCAGAAAGATAATACTCTCTTTCTCTTCGACAAAGGTTAGTTTCGGAAGACGTTTTTATTTAAGTTTGCTTGAATGATCTGAGTATAGCATTGATCTGTTTATTGAGCGTACTGTTGGTATTGCAGTCCTCGATATCATTAGACGTGTCGAATCAAATGTAATAGCATATTATTATTGACATATTATTATATTATTATAACGGGTGTTCAGAAACATTCGAAGTCAAAGAAGTCCTTGAAAATATGAAGTCATGTCTGAGATAGATTGATACATTTACTTAATACAATTTTATAGGTTATCAAATTAGTATCTTCGATATTAGATTCTGACAATTTTTGACAGACAACAGTTGACATTTAATAATTATTACAAATCAGATACTTAAGTAAAGATATACGATTTTTTGTTCAGAGCCCGCTTGACTTCGAATGTTTCTGAACACCCGTTATATTATATTAACTTATTTCAAAGTTTTCCCAGTACATTATTGACGATCAACGTTTTATTTGATACATTGACCCAAATTCTGCTTTTATTCACAGTGAAATTATATATATATATATATATATATATATATATATATATATATATATATATATATATATATATATATATATATAATTTCACTGTGAATAAAAGCAGAATTTGGGTCAATGTATCAAATAAAACGATTGATTACTAGGTAACGTTTCGAAACTATATTTGTTTCTTCATCAGATATGATAAATTAATAACAAATTAGCCATACACAATACAATATGTAAATGTACTTACAGTAGCAATTAAAATTTCTAAGTGATTTTATAATCGAAAGAAGGAAGATATCAATTAAAATTCTTATCTAATTATATTTTAGATATGACAAAAAGTTATTGTGGAGAGTGTAAAACATGTTAACTCGAAAATTTGAGACAATAACAGAAATATATACAGCGAGAGTTCTTTCTGATGTTTAGCATGGGGATCTCGGAGACTAGCGGATAGAGAGACGATTAAATGGGGAAAGAATTGTAGTTTTAGGAGCTCAGTTTAATGAGTTTTTTGTTTTTTGGTAAAAATGCATGGCTAACTAGATATATCGCAAAAATGATTTTTTTGCTGTTTTGTCCGGCGCCTATATCTCTGTTATTATTGACTTTAGCAAAAATGTGTGAAGGAGAAAGTTATAAGTAATTATATGCTTAATAATACTGTGTAACCGATATTTTTCATTTAAGCTATTATTTTTGAGTTATGACACAAACTTTTGTTTTTTCTAATGGAAACCATAGTCGGCCATGACTTTATAAAAAAAAAGGCCTTCTTTCGACGCTTGAAATGATGTACCATTTGACATAGTTATTTTTATAAATAAACGAATTATAGACGTTTTTTTTCATTCAAACTAATCAGACAAAAACGTCATATTTCTGATGCATTTCAGTGTATCAATGCGCCTGCATCATTTATTAAAGTAAATAGCGTTGCCAGATTTCTGAAATATCTCAACTGTTCCTCGTATAATCCGAGTTGGCTTGTAGGCATCATTTAAGATCCAGCAATCAAATGTAGTTTATACAAGCTACACGGTTAACGAATTATTATTTGCTGTACATCTTGAAGCAGCTTGTGCAATAATGAAAAATCACCGTTTATATTGCGCGCAGACAAATTATTTGTGTATGAATAAATTTAGAAGAAAAATAACGGCCAAACTAATATAAAAATGACACGAAACTAACCAGAATGTCGTAAATTTTTGCCCGGGAGCAGGGAAAAAACGACCAAATCAATTTAAATTCGAATTTATCCAGGCATCCCGTATAAATTAATAAACTTCTTGGCTGAGTTAGTACCCAACGAACGGTTTATTGCGGTGAAGGCATCACTGTTTTGTACGGCGCTAAAAATAATTATTCTCTAATAAACAAAAACTAGAAAAAAATATTGTCCGACCATAAATTCACTGTTTGGCGAATGAATACTGTACTCCCTATTTTTGTTCAGATTATTCTTTTCTCACTGTATCTTCTTAGAGAAATATTTTATTTACACTAGAGTTCATACATTTTATGATACTTATTGATAAAATAAACAATAAAACAAAAGAAATCAGTAAAAGATCTTCCAACACCAACTCTCAAATTGCATATAATAAAATCAGAAATAAACCCTTATACAAGAGGTACCCTAAATATTTCCGGAAATGACCACTAGATGGCACTTGCCGCGTATTTCAATATTATTGTCTTAAACTTAGACATTTAGTATTGTAAACACCATAAACAGAAAAACAGTCGACTGCGTAGATTTGTATTAATACGAAGTTTTTTAATAATAAAAATAATATTTATTAATTGTCCAAGAGGTCACCCCAATACAGACAATATAAACAAATAATAAATATACAACATATGTGAAAAAAAGAATTAAAAACAAAGTATAATTCAATAATATAATCAAACTACCTAAATATAAAAGAATAGTGAAGGAAAAAAGATAAAAAAATTAAACGAAGAAACAAATTAACGAAACATGTCTGCAGAAAAATTATTTAAACTGTTGAAGTTCTTGGCAGAAAGCACCATGGGAGCCCTCAGCAATATATTTGTTCTAGCCATTGGAAGTAGAAGCGCTTCATTCACTCTTGAGTTTGGACGAGGTACTCGAAAATTCACTTCTGCAAGTAAATCAGCTGACTCATTCTTATAAAGAATTACATTTTTGATAAAATTTGAACAAATTAGGTGTCGTCTTGCTTCCAGCGATTTAACTCCATGATGATTCATTAGTAATCTGTAGTCCAAACTACGAGGAGGGTACGCTCCATCAACTTTATAACTTAAATACTGTAGAAACTTGCGCTGTATGGATTCAAGTGCATTAATATAGCAGTCATATATTGGATACCACACAACAACGGCATATTTTAACTTGCTAACAACTAGCGCATAAAAAAGTGACTTGAGTGAAGCCTATGTTGTCAAAGTCCTTTCACCTACGAATAATGAAACCCAATTATCGAAATGCTGACGTAGTGACTTGGGAAACATGATCAGCGAAGGTCAGCTTTTCATCAAAAATAACTCCAAGATCATTGACATGTGTTTTTCGGTTGATTGCTATATTATTAATAGAATAATTGGAAAGATATCTATTGGGATTTCTGGTAAAAGATATGTAACAGCATTTGTCGATATTTAAATTTAATTTGTTTGAAGAGCACCAATTTGTGACAACGATCCAGGTTCTCTTGAAGAAGGGCGGCATCTTGAGCATCACCAATTCGATGAAGAATTTTTAAATCGTCCGCATAATCCATAACACGACAATTAATAGAGCTTATTAAATCATTAACAAAGATGTTAAATAATAAGGGTCCAAGATTGGAACCCTGGGGCACTCCGGAAGTAGAAAGGTACGTTCTAGATTTGTAGCCATTATAGTATACAAAATTCATTCTATCACTAAAGTAAGAAGTAAGGAGCATTATTAGTGAGTTGCTGAAGCCGAACAAACTCATTTTACCCAATAGAGCAGCATGGTCAATGGTATCGAAGACACGAGAAAAATCAGTATAAATGACGTACATCTGCTCTCCCCTGTCAAGAGTTTTACATACAGCTTGAGATAAGAGGGCGAGGTTTGAAGTGGTAGACCTTTTAGACATAAAACCATGTTGATTAGGCGACAGGAATGATTTGATATTAGAGTAAATATGGTCATACAGTATACCCTCATACACCTTTGCAAAGTTGGGTAGGTTTCAAAGAAAATTTAGTAAAAAAAAATAGGAAATTTCTCGTGAACAATTTCGTGCGGTGATTTTTTACGATTTTAAGTGCGACCTAACTCAATAACAATGCATCGATCAACTTAATTTTGCCCTTGGTCATGAAGCACCATCCAAAACCGCAGTTTATGACTGGTTTGCAGAATTTAAGCGTGGACGTACTGGTGACAGAAACAAATTTCGTGAAGGTCGTCCATCAACTGCTGTTGTTCCGGCAAACATGAATGCTGTGCGAGAAATGATTACAGCGGATCGGCATGTGACATATCGAGAGACAGAGGGATCCTTGGGCATTGGTAAAAGTCAAATACAAATGATTTTACATGAGCATTTAATAGCTAAAACTTTGCAGTTATTGGATTCCACACAATTTAACCAAAGCTCAGAAAATAGCTCGTATGGGTTTGTTCAAAAATTGCTTCTAAAATCTAATCGTTGTACGTCTGCTAACATTTACAATGACTAAATAAACCTGGATATATTCGTACGAACCAGAAGCAAAACAACAATCGATTGGTTGGGTGTTCCAACGTTAACCAAAACCAATAAAAAACAATTTTGTAGAGCAAACACCATACAAAAAGTTTTGCAAAAAATGCCACTAAATATAAAATGAATGTCGACTCTGTAATCATGATAAAAAAAAGGAAATTGGCTCAAATTTCGAAAAAAGGAACCTTTATTAGTATTGGTCAGCACTGCCATAGTGCTAATGATGACTATATCCTCAAGAAACTGTTGTAAAATAAGTTTTAAAACATGTGTTCACAAATTGTTTAAATGATGATTTTAAAATAATTGGATGTCATCGACAAAAAGTGCGTGATTTCATAAAAAAAAAATACTAAACCGCCTGTGAGATTATCTGCACAAGATTTTGATTAATAGTTTGGACCTTTGGACCTTGTAAATTCAATTCTAGATTAGTTATCCACCGGCGACCAAAAATTGTATGGGATTTTCAATACAATTTCCGAGAAAATCACAATTTTGTATAGTTACTTGATTTAACACATCTGCGACTTGTTGCTTTTCCCTGAACTTTATTTACTGATGAATAGTGGTGTAAGTAATTGAACTGTATACTGTACACTACGTATACTATGGAGGAATAGATGAAAGGATAGCTATTCAACATACCAGAAACCGATAGAAAAACCTAATTTAACGAATCAATTGGTCATCTCAAACGCTGTACCGGAACTGGAGGAGAGTATATTAATATATAAGTGATTTGAATAATTATCACGGTTCTGTGTTTATTTCTTTTTAGACAGAGGGTGTATAAAAATAGTTGCATCCAATTTTTTTCAATTTTGATTTATAAAACCTTAAAAACGGTATAAAACCTCTTAACACAATTACTCATACGTATCTCGACAACTAAGTTGTCATCTTCAGTAGCTAAAATAAATAATCACAGTGTTTAACGTGAGGCACAGTAAAGCTAACACAAAGAATCGCGAAACAATTTATAAGGCGTCCACGTATATAAGTTTTAAGAAATTAAAATTGGGTCAACTTATTTAGATTTCATTAAAACATCGCTAGATACAGTGGTTTTGACACGGAAATAATTAAGAAATTTATTAGAAAGACTAATTCAAAAAAAAAACAATTCGCGATTCTACATCTTTGTTACCCTTCCTGAGAAAAAGTATATGCATATACCATACCATAAAATTACGAAAAACCCAAATCAAGTAGTTATTAACGAACGGGATCTTCAAGTTTCTTTTCAGTCCGAAAACACAATCAAAGCTCTTCTTGGTAATATCAAAGATAAAGTAGATTCGAATCAGAAAACTGGTATATATGAAATTAATTGCCATGATTGTAATTTGAAATATGTTCGGGCAAAATAGATTTAATTTTGTATTTTTAGTTTTATTTAGATGTAGGTATGTTAATGTTTAATCCTAGTTTTAAATTGTAAATATTATATATTGTATATAGAAAAGGTCTTGGAGTTCAGAGATATTTAATATTGTTAATTACTTTTGGACTGGTCAGGTATTACATTTCTTCATTGTCTTATTTTCTACAGGTATAAAAACTATTTATTTTATTACAGGGACAACTCTCTGGTTAATTCATTCATTATGTAAATAATGTATTTGAACAAGCATAAATATAATAGAATAAGTTTTATTGTACATATTTCCTGTTATATATTATTCTAGTAGGTTTTAATAATTTGGTTCGAGGCGATTCTGCGAAATATTAGTTTATCTCTGTGCATTGTATATTTATTACTTTAAGAGGTATTTTATTTTCTATAATTAAGGGTTTCCGGCGTATATTGTTTATTTTAATACATTTATGACGTCGGAAACTACAGCATATACTTTTCTTGGAAAGGCAAAAATGGTTATATGGAAATTTCCGTATACTTTTTCATTGTTTTCTCCCTCTCTTTGACTGGCGGGGAGAAAACTTTCTTGCCGAAAAATAAGGGAATGAAGAAATAGTTCCAAACAAGATCTCTTAGAGCTCACTACAGTTACAAGTACGATCTCTTCGAGTTAAAGCTTAGGTCTCAGTGATCTAACAAACAGTTCCTACTAAGATCTCAGTGATCTAAATAGGAGCAATATTATTTATTAGCCAGATTTTCTCGGTCTTTAGTATTAAGACAAGATACTGCATTTATTGAACGGAACACCAAAATTAAACTTGTAAATATATTAGTGTAATACAAAAAATATTGTATTATTTCAACACATACTTCGGTCTACACATACCGACTTCCTTCAAACCAGGAGGATGAAACAAAATATATATACCAAACAAAACGCTCAAACATAACCCGTTGTAAAGAACGTATACCGCATATTAAATTCAATAGAGCAGAAAAATCTGTAACAATTGCTCATAACGTTCGCCTCTTCTTTCTGAACATGTTGCTAGTCATTTTATAAAATGACAAATAACCTACAGTTACTTATGTCATTTCTCTATAAGTGATAACTGTCGACATATTATCATTAAGCATATCTAGAGCGTACACTAATACGGAATACGCTGAGATAGTGATTGTGTATGGGTATTGTGATGGAAGCGGACGTGCTGCAGTACACTAATATCGTTAACGTTTTCCAAATCGTGCAGCTTCTCACCATACAATATTTTCTAAGGTCTTTCAGTGTTTAGATTTCATTGAAAACATTGCTAGATAAATGGTTTTGGCACGGAAATAATTAAGAAATTTATTTAGAGAGACAAATTTATAAATGACGCGATTCCACATGTTTGCGCGATTCCACATGTTTGTTACTCTTCCTAAGAAAAAATACATGCGTTTGCCGTACCATAAAATTCCGAAAAACCCAAATCAAATAGAGTTATTAAAGAACGGGGTCTCTCAAGTTTCTTTTCGGTCCGAAAACACAATTAAAGCTCTCCTTGGTAATATCAAAGATAAAGTAGATTCGAATCAGAAACTGGTATACATGAAATTGATTGCCATGATTGTAATTTGAAATATATATACCAAACAAAAAAAAATTATAAGCAAGATGGAGCTAGACATATATGAAAGTATGCATATCGTTAAAACCAAAAATAGCACCTTCAACACGGACAGTCCCAGTTACTTGCCTTTAATTTTTAGAAGAGAGGTTAGGAAACGAGGGTGTTGAAACAAACAAATCTGTGCTATTTCTGAAGAGGTGTAAATTGACCTAATTTTAGTTTCTGAACTTAACTTAAAACTTAGTGTATACGTTGATGTCTTGTAAAGTGTTTTGCGATTATTTGTGTTAGCTTTACTGTACCTCATATTCAACACTTGATTATTAATTTTACCTACTGAGAATGGTAACTTAGTTGTCTAAATATATACTTAGGATACGAGTATTAATTGCAGTAAAATTTTTGTATAAAATCTTGCATAATTTTTATATTCAAAAGTTCCAAATACATTTTATCAATAAAACATGTTTCAATGGAGAATTTCCGAGATTTTCCAATAAAATTAAGCTAAATTAAGAAAAGCAATTTAAACAAAACTTTAATGAAATAATGGAATGCTTTTGTAGTGTTACCAAACCGAAAACAATTCCACCAATAAATCGATTTTATACTGTTTGTTCAATTTATAAACATCAATCTATATTTAAGTAAATTAAATTCCAAAACAACTCGCCATTAATTGAAGGAATAAATTTTTACACAACTTCACGAGCTTTAAACTTTAACATTTCATAAAAGTGACTTAACATCGCCGTAGTATGAATTAAATAAATAAAAAGCAAACATGAGAACATTATATCACATTTTATATAACATTCGCTAAAAGCGAAAATACTTGTACAACAAAACATTCCTTTAAAAAGGAACAGTCATTATATATTAACGCCGTATAAAACAGTCCGAACGGTTTGCATTTCTTTTTTTTTACATTAATACTGATTAATTAATGAACACAACAAACATTGCCTTTATTTATGATACAATAAATATAACATGATTCTTTTTCTTATTCATACGCGCTCGTAACGCAAAATAAATACTGAGAGTCCTGTACATACAAGAGATGTGGCCGGAGCTTGCCTTCTTTCGCGAACACAACAAAAGGAAAGGAAGAATAATAATGCTGTTTCATTTTTTTTCGGCACGCGTTACTTCGAAAAAGTCATTAATTTTTACCGCAATTTGTGTTGTATTATTAATTGAAAATACCATGTGCATCTGAATATCATCAATATGTGTATCTTGTAAGTCCTCTAGCATCAGTATGCAAAAAAAAAAATCAAAAATGACGCGCTAAAAATATATGGACATAAAGATACACAAAAATTCAAATCACCTATTTAATCACAAACTATCAGCTTATCACAGCACGATTCATAGATTGCTTAGTATCGTTGATTGACGAATTTGATGCTTCTTGAAAGCTTCATTATAACGATAAAATATAAGTATTAAACTTCTAGTTTCAAGATTTTTTTATTGTAAATCCACTAAAATATTGTTTCGCCATACAATGGCTTCATCAGGCGAGATGCCTGGTGGAATACAGAGTTAACCAATTTAAGGAAAGAAACTCGCCGGTCATTTAATAGGGCGAAAGAAACGGGTAATTGGGAAGCCTACAATAAATACATGATAAAATCAAAGAGAGTAAAAGGAAGGCCTGGAGAAAATTCTGTGAGGACATCGAAGGTGTTCCTGACATCGCCAGAATTAACAGAATTCTCAAAAAAGATCCTTCCAACACAATTAGATCTATAGGGAGGTGTACCAGTACCGTGGAAGAGACTTTAGAGTATCTTCTGAGGGTACACCTCCAGGCTCGGAGCGTATGGATGATTGTGATACCAATTAAGTTGTCACCTCTTGGAGGGCGACTAGGAATGATTGGGAGATATCAAACGAGATCTTCAAGCCCCATTTAATTAGATGTGATAGGCGATAGGATCGCTTGAACCATATAAATCCGCAGAACCAGACGGAGTGTTCCCCAAGCTCCTTCTGGAGATGCAGAACAGCTGTTGGCAAGACCTGGGAACTAAATCCAAATATGGTACACTGGTTGTACACAGCAGTAGTAAGACCAACTATAGTAGTAAGACCAACTATGGAGCAGTTGTCTGGTGGAGGAGGACGGAACGGACATCGTCGGTGGGGCTCCTCACGACTCTCCAGCAACAGGCTCTGTTGGGAATCACGGGAGCTATGAACAGCACGGGAACCGCTTCTATGGAGGCCATCGTGGGTCTCCCTCCGCTGGAACTATTTATAAAGGCGGAGGCAATAGTTGCGATTCTGAGGCTAAATGCCAATGGCGTATGGTGTTCTCATAAGGTTCTAGGGAGCCATAAATATATTACAGGAACTATACTGGAAGATCCGATATTTCAAATGCCAGTGGAAAGTATGGCACCTGAGATTATGTTTACAGCTAAACTGAACATATTTATACCGACAAGGGAACAGGCAAAATGTCGCTCGAGCGATCGTGGTGTCGGCACTTTGTACACTGGATCACAATCTAGTCAGGGGGCAGATGCAGGCATATGGGCAATGTGCCCTAGAAGGAAGATATCGATATGTCTGGGAAAATATGCAACGGTTTTCTAGGCCGAATTGTTCGCCATCGCAGCCTGCGCTGAGGAAATTCGGGAAGCCGGCTGCGCAAACAAAAAGTCAACATAGTGACTGATAGTCAGGAGGCTATTAAAGCCATTATGAACCCATCTACCAGATCTAAGGTGGTGAAATATTGTAAACAGGTCCTCAATAAACTGGCATAAGAGAATACTGTGTGGCTGATATCGGTACCAGGGCATGAGGGCATTAAAGGCAATGAGATAACCGACGAACTGGACAAAGAAGGTACTAATAGGAACTTCATAGGACAGAACCTGTATGTGGAATCGCTAAGGATTCCGCTAAAAGGGAGATCTAGTTATGGCTAGAAAAAGAACATAAAAATAAATGGAGGTTAACAGAAGGTCAACTCCATACCAAAACACTACTACCGAAAGTTTTCAGCCAACCTAATTCGTAGTAACAAAAAAGAAATTAAAATAATTACCAGGTTAATAACCGGACATTATCCCTTAAGGAAGCATTTGTCCAGCATGGGCTTGGTTAGCGAGCCCTGGTGCAGGGTTTGTGAAAAACAGGACGAAACTAGCCTTCATGTAATATGCACGTGTGAGGAACTGAAGGAACTCAGACAGAAATATTTCGGGAGAGATCTATTGGATCCTTCAAATGTACTCAAACTTCCCCTGAGGAGGATAGTGGCTTTTATCGAGGCCACAAGACTAAAGAGTGGAATTGAGAGATCTATTGGGGATAGTACAAAGAGCAGTGTGCTCAAGTGCCTGGACGTTCTGGCGTCCAACCCAAAACAGAAGAAGAAGAAGAAGTAGGATTCATCAGGTGGATGAAATACTGAATATTTAAAATACAAGTTTGAATATTTATGTACAAGTTAAGTTTATTGCATTTAATTTCTAAACAATGATTTTGCGAATTTTGCAAAAATCTTTTGTTTTCTTTCTGACTTCTCCCGTGTTCTTTTATCCTAATTTTGAACGTCCACCCCGTTTGTCCTATGCTTATTACAATCTTCACATGTCAATTTATATACACAAGAGTTTGATTCTTTGTCTATTTTATCTTTGTTGTTTTTTATAATGTTCTGTATAGTATTAGCTGTTTTAAATTATATACACGGTGTTCCCTGAGGTAACCGACAAACTTACAGTGTATTCTAGAGGTGATTTTAAACAAAAAAGTTCATATACACTTTGCTTAATTTCTTTTTCGTTCTAATAAACTAATAATTATAACAATTGCTCGAAATTTTATAAAATGGCAAATAACCTATAGTTACTTATGTCATTTATCGATAAGTGATAACTGTCAAAATATATACATACGAGATTTTCTAATGTCTTTCAGTGTTGGAGAGAGACGGGATCTTCTCCAAATTCACTAGTCGAAAGAGAGTTAAGGATTTTCATCAACAAGCTAAAGAAATTGAAACAAAAAATGTTAATTTTTGTTTTAATTTTGCCAGAAAACATATATCCGAGGGCTGGGAAGTGAATATTGACTCACCCTGTATATATTTTAGCTTGTTAGATGATATACGAATGCCATGTTTGAATTGGTCACTATTTTGTTTGGACTGATTGTTTTGCTATCCATAGAAGAAACAAAACACTGCCATCAATATTTAAAACGCGTCGAACGCTTCGAGCAATTCTGGTACATTACAGGTATGATAAATAGGTAAATAAATCTAAATCTGGTGGATGATTTTCGAAAAATAATAGACAATAGAGCCGAGACCCTACGCAATCGGACGTATACGCAGGATGAACAAGGAAGAAAAAGAAAACGATGGTTAAGAAATGGGCGAGAATAGAGAGAAATGGAAAATATGCCTCCACGGACTGTTCCTCCCTCTTTCATCCGACGAAATGAGTTATTCCAGAGAACACCCATATATATATATATGTATGTAGGTATATACATATATATCTGCGTGACTCATTTAAAATTCAACGCCAAGAAAAACTAATTTAATATGAATAAGTAATTCCAAATAAATATAAAAGTTGTGATGTGCAGCTAGAGGCGGACATTAACTAATATAATATTCTATTATTTTTTATTCGATGTCATAAAATATGAAGAGGAAGTGTATTTTTTCGAGAGTGCATATAAATTATTTATATTCAAATCCATTGTAACCCGGACAGACCGGGGCTCCGTTGCATTATTTAGAAGGTGTGCTCCCTTATACATATAATATGATATATATCTGCATGTTATAAAATAATCATATGCATTGCCACCGGTTTAATTTATTGCCGTTTAATTCTGAAATATAGAATTTCATTTATATTTATATGTACGTGTGTTATGCATGTTAACATTTCTGACACTTAAATGTTTCGTAGGATTCGGTTTTCTACGAATCCTACGTATGTTGGTAAGCGCCACATTTATTTTAATAAATCACTCCTTAATTATTACGTTTCCTGTTTTGTTTCGTTTTTAATTCGTGTTCATTTAATTTAGTATAAAAAGAAATACAAGAAGCCGACGTGTTTTGAGACGGAGGTAGCCGATAAATTCCCTTTTATTAATAATGAACACATAAAATACAAGAAAATTAATGTTAGATAAAATTTAACACGTCTAATTTAGTGCTTTATCTAAATTATGGCCAACTTTATTTTTATAACGCCCCTAAATTTTATATGTAATTTTATGACTACTGCGTTTAAGTTTTATGTCCTATATGAACTATGAATTTGAACGGATTCTATGTATTACAATTCTGCTGCAGTTGAACGCTTATTTACTTTCAGTAAACGAAGCATATTCCAAATATTTTAAAATATCTACAGTCTGCCTAATAACAAACATAATAACACAAAAAAGGTATAAAATCCCTTACCACAATTAATAATCGTATCCTAGAAACGTGTTTCGATAACTAACTTGTCACCATCAGTAGCTAAAACCAAATCAAAGTGTTTGAACATGGAGCATGGGGAATCGCGTACAAATTTACACGGTGTCCACGCATATGCTTTTAGTTAGCTTTAAATAAGGATTATATAATTCTATGTGGCATTCCAAATAAGAAGCAACTGTTGGGAAAGACAGGGCTTAAAATAAGAACTTGTGCTTGGCTAAAATTTTGTTCTGTCAAATTTTCTTTTTTCTGTCAATATTGATCAGTATTTCTGTCAGGCTAGTCAATTGCGTGTTTTACTAGTTGTTTATTGTGCTATTTATTATTAATATTAAAAAATAGTTTTTTTATAGAGATTATAAAGTGAAAAAATCATTTTCATTAATTTCTTTAATTTATATAATCGCAAACGTTTTAGTGCATGGATGACGCAGCTTTACCAGATCCATAAAAAAATCGTGAAGACAAATTTGTAAACAATAGGCAGAGGCAAAAGGAATGTGTATTTTGAGAACAAAGCTAATATGTCCAAAACAGGTGCTGTTGGTCAAACTTCAAGGGAAGTAGGGATTAATAGGAATACTATGTTTGACATTATTAAGAAAATTGAAATATCTGGTGTTACACATTCTCCTTTAAGAAAACGAAGTTGCCGAGATCCTTACAATAAATTGGATGAAGTATCAAAAAGTATGATTAGAAGGCATGTGCACTCATTTTTCTTTAAAAATGAGTCACCGACTTGCACAAAAAAATGTGAATCTATTAAAGGGGATTGAGACGTCGCTAAAGTTAAAACCTTAATCAAACCATATTTCTGCTAAAAGCAAAAAAAATTCCTTGTACGATAGCAGCAATTTATCCCATACATACGCAAAAAAGTAAGTATTAATCAGTCATAATTTGGATTAAACTTTTTTAAAAACGGATACAAGTTTATCAACTTCCGAAAAGGTGTCTATGAGGAAACATATCCTAATATGCTGCATATTACTTGTGTAGACAGAATTTGAGAATATATCAGAGACACCTTTCCGGAAGTTGATAGACTTGTCTCCGCTTTTAAAAAAGTTTTCAGAAAAGCACCATTGAGAGTAGCTCTTTTCAGGGAAAAATTTCCATCTCTGTCACTGCCTCCCACTCCAGTAATAACTAGATGGGGAACATGGCTGGAAGCTACTAGTTATTATGCTGAGAATTTCGATAGTCTAAAACATTTCCTAACACTGCTAAAGGAGGATGCTAGAAGTATTGGTGAGTGCAAGGAGCTCACACAAATCCCAAATTTAAAAAATCAGTTGTACTTTCTTCACGAACAGTTTGGAAAATTGCCAAAACTAATCACTTATTTTGAAAATCGAAATCTCAAATTAAATGACAGATTAACCACATTAGATGTGGCTGTTAATAATTTGAAAAGTGACTTCGGATATTTTTGTCCACAACTGTAGAACGTACGGGTCTATGGGATATTTGCAGTTCGCGCCTATGTGGAAGTTATAATAATATAAATATATATATTGTCGCTGTTTTGATTTATATTTATGTTAGGTAGGGGTATCTTGCTGTTTCCTGGATCTTCATGTTAGAGAGATTTGGTAGTTTTTGTGCAGATAGGTCGTGTTTTTATTTGTAATTGGATAGAACTTAATTTTAATCAATTTAAACTGTGGATAATTACGGTGTCTGTTTTTGATTGTGATTTGATGTGTTAAATTATTTCTCGTTTGATTACAAGTCTTTAAACTTGTAATTTAATTAATAGACCTATCTGAGGAGAAAAAAAATCTCTCGTTTTAGTGAATTGGATACATTAATTAATATATGTATATTTTTCTTAACATAATTTAAGTATTTAAAAGAGCTCTATAATTCATTAATTTTAGATTTGTAAAACTGTTGTAATCAGAGAAAATATCAAGAAAAGTTATCAGATGTTTTTTTTTCTTGAGTGTTTTTTTTTCAAATAAATTATTGTAGTACGTTAGAAGGCGGGAAAACTTATTTGCTTCATGTATGTGTTTGCGCATGATTAAATTCAGGTTGCGTGCGAAAATAGTTAATTTACTATTTTGACGTTTGATTTATGGGGTTAACGTAATTGTTGACATCTGATAAACTTTGTTTATATTTAATTAAAATTTTTGCTCGTGGTCATTTTATTGAGGTTTTCCTCTTTTACAGTCATATTGTATCAAAGTTTCCTCAATACTAAGATTTGTATCAGTTCGACTTTATACTTTGTAAAGTCGATTTTTTTTTAATTTTTTTTTTTTTATTAAAAAAATAAGGGGGGAAATGTTTGTTTAATTGTCTTATACCTATTCTTTTAATTACATCACATTTATCCATCTGGATAAACTCTGAGGATAAAGGAGCTCTACGAAGGCGCACCAGACTGAGCTTAGCAGGGAATCTATTTTGCAGTGTGAATTGAAATTAAATAAGCAATTAACATCACAATCCATTACAATATGTATTTCGTAATTTTATAGATCACCACCCGTTTGTTTTCCAATTATATAAATAAAATTAAAAACTTTATAAATACAACTTTTCAACAAATAAATATGTATTTCGTAATTTTATAGATCACCACCCGTTCCTTTTCCAATTATATAAATAAAATTAAGTATTTTAGAAATACTGACTTTCGCCAGTACTGCAAATAATTGTAATAATTGTTTTATGTAAATTTGTTGTAAACTTTCAAAAAATGTTTTTAATATTTAACTTATCCCAAGTGGCCGTAGACGCCTTTAAGGCCTTGGCGCCGTTGTGCGCTGCACGACCTTGCCCATATGGACGCCGCGTCACTGATGACAAATGTATTCTGACAATTACTTGAGCAGTGGGGGTGGACGTTTTTAAAAACGGCTTCTGCGCACCCCCTCCTCGCGCCAACTTAATTGGCGATTGCTATACTTAGTGATGTTATAGTCTATTTAGATGGTCAATCGTAATTTCGGCTTGATCCGTCTGGTCTCTAATAATAAGCGAGATCCCCATGGTGAGGGTCGAAAATGAATCAGCCGAAGTAAGTGTGAATGTAAACATTGCTGTCTACAAATAACAACGCAAATTATACGAAATTTTATTTAAAAAAAAATATAAATGACAGTATACAAAGACATTTGTATACTGTCATTTATATTTTATATCCTTGATAAAGGCATCATTGCCGAAACATGTAGGGTTGTTTTAAATATACATACTTTAAAGTAAAGCCAGACCTTAAATCGCCAACTGATTGAATTTACCATATCATACCAAGGTCACGAAATAATTATATACACTCGGGAGCAAAAAAATCGACTCAGACTGCACACTCGCATTAAATTACCTCTGGCACAAAAACTAACACTTAAATTCCACTTTTGCTTTCAAAATCTTTAAGTTCAAGATCTTAGCTTTAAAATGAGTGCATATTCTTTTAACTTACGCTTCTTATACACTTAGACTACCCTACAATTTGTTGTGATCGATAATCACAAGATTTTGTATAAGTTGACATCATTTTTCTTTGCAGGCCAGTAGGTCGTTTAAAAGGCTTTCTACCTTATCAACCCGTATTAGTTGGCTGTCAAACGTCAACCGGTATACATTTCCGTCAGCTACATTTAGGAATATTAGCTGCTAATGGATACTACAACCGAAGTAGCGGCTCAAGCGGTTGCATTATTGCAACAAGGCCATAATCAACGGGAAGTCGCTCGTGTGCTGCACATGAGTCAGTCTGCCGTGTCAAGAGTTTACCGAAGATACCAGGAGAATGGTACCTTTCATCGAAGAAGAGGTTCCGGCAGAAAGCGGTGCACAGTAATGAGGGATGACCGTTTCATTGTCCAGAGCTCTTTAAGAAATCGGGCACTCAACGGCGTACAAATTCAACGGGAGCTCAGAGAAACGCGGGGAGTGGCTGTTAGTCGGTGGACAGTCAGAAGACGACTCAAGGCAGCTAACCTTAGTCCAAAAAGGTCAGCTACGGGTCCAAAATTGACTCCAGCCCATCGAGCAGCTCGTCTCCGTTTCGCAAGAGAGCATGTTGATTGGACAAACGAGCAATGGCGCTCTGTACTGTTCTCGGATGAAAGCAGAGTGTGTTTGCACGGCAGTGACAGAAGAGGAAAAGTATACAGAAGGCCGGGAGAAAGAACCGCACAATGCTGCATAACAGAAAAGGTGGCTTTTGGAGGAGGTTCCTGTATGGTGTGGGCTGGCATTTCTATGGATGCAAAAACCGAGCTGGTTTTTATTGAAACCGGCGGCCGAGCAGGAGGTTTGACTGCGAACCGATACATCCAAGAAATTCTAGAGAACCATGTCGTTCCTTACGTTGGTTTTATCGGGGAAACCTTCATTCTCATGCAATATAATGGCCGTCCACACAGTGCAGTTTCTGTAAGGCATTACTTGCAAGAACTTGAAATACGAGTTATGGACTGGCCGGCGCGCAGCCCGGACTTGAATCCTATTGAACACCTGTGGGATGAACTCAAAAGGAAAATTCGGGCTAGAAATCCTGCACCAGTTACGAGAGCTGAACTTCAAGCAGCACTTACCGAAGAATGGGACGCTATCCCGCAAGACAGCGCGATTAAACTTATTCATTCCATGAAGAACCGTTTACAAGCGGTAATTAGGGCTAGGGGCGGTAACACTAAATATTGATAATAATTTTTCAAAATAAAAATAAAAATGTACTTGATATTACCTTATCTATTCTTTTAAGTTTTCCGCGTCTGTTTTGAAGTTTTAGCATCCTAAAACATAACTTTATTTTTTCAAAGAAAAAGAAATGTAACTTAGAAGAAAAAGAATATGCACTCATTTTTATGTTAAGATCTTGAACTTAAAGGTTTGAAAAGCAAAACTGGAATTTATGTTATATTTTTTGTGCCAGGGTCATTTTACTGCGAGAGTGCGGTCTGAGTCGATTTTTTTGCTCCCGAGTGTATATATATATATATATATATATATATATATATATATATAATATCTTCGTGACCTTGGTATGATAAGGTAAACTTAATAAGTCGGCGATTAAAGGTCTGGTTTACTTCAAAGTATATATATTTAAAACAACCCTACATATTTCGGCAATACGCCTTTGTCAAGGGAATACAAAATATAAATTTATATTTTGTATTCCCTTGACAAAGGCGTATTGCCGAAACATGTAGGGTTGTTTTAAATATATATACTTTGAAGTAAACCAGACCTTTAATCGCCGACTTATTAAGTTTACCTTATATATATATACATATATATGTATATATATATATATATATATATATATGTATATATATAAATATAATAACTTCGTGACCTTGCTATGATATGGTAAAGCTAATCAGTAGGCGATTAAAGGTCTGTATATTACTTCAAAATATATGTATTTAAAAAACTCTACATGTTTCGGCTGTATACGCCTTTATCAAGAGAATACAAAATATGAATTCATAGTTTGTATTCTCTTGATAAAGGCGTATACAGCCGAAACATGTAGAGTTTTTTAAATACATATATTTTGAAGTAATATACAGACCTTTAATCGCCTACTGATTAGGTTTACCATATATATATAGATATATATATATATATATATATATATATATATATATATATATATATATATGTGTGTGTGTATTTATATTACAAAAACAAAATCATAACTCATGCCAATATTATTCGAACCAAGTATATAGAATTATATAAATAGTTTTAGTCGTGCCTACAAAATAAAAATAAATATCGCTGGTGTATTCTGAAAGAATCAATAACTTTAGGTATTTTGTATAAGAACCTGTCTGGAAACAATTTTTGCCAGCGCTAACAAAAAAGCAAACGAAATAACTTAAGCACAATAAAATAAAGACCCATTATAAATATACAATTATTAACGAGTTCGAAATGAAATAGTCCACACATTCGCCGTACAACCTAACACTGTTTTTCTTCAATTTGTTAACATAATAAATTGAATATAATATATATCTGGTATCATAATAAACAAGAACTATAATTAAACTCGTATATATGTATATATAGATATATTAAAATATAAATTAGCATATTTAAATATTTAAACAAAAACATAATTCAATGCTCTGATATTTATAACCGTGAAAGTATAGGATAGATACACATATTTGATATTATACACATATATTTTATAATATAGCGTATTCATATTATATAAACATCATATACGATATATTATATATATAATATTCTTATTTATTTTAGAACGGCGTTGTTATTTTTGTATTTTAATTATACCCACCGTGATTTTTTATCTCTCTCCTTTTACTGCTAGAAAAATATCCATTATACATATAAATATTCTTTCATAATATTTATAAATATATTTTATTAAAAGTTGGATAGCGGTATCTTTCATGAATTATGCTTATTTTTCATGAGGGTCTGACTGGATGTTGATTAGAAATGAAATATGGGTCGCCGGAAGACAGGTTTGACAAAGATGGAAGAGACTTGAAACGATTATTAAATCGGGATATTATTTTTCTTTAAAGACATATGTTTAAAATGTTTTAAATTATACATTCAATACATGGCTTAAATGTATGTTCGAATACCAGCGTGAAATAATGTATTTATTTAGTATTATTAACTTAATAGTAACACAGGCAATTGTCTAATTATATACTAAAACATATACGAACTAAAAAGACATTACATGTTTACGTAGGATAATCGTAAATACACTTGGGGTCGTTTGTTGAACCTCACCTGCATAGCATTAATAGCTTATATACAAATTCTAGATATTAAAATTCCGTAGCCTGTCCCAGCTGGTGTCACTTGTTATACAACCTTCTTGCGAGTTTCGCTATATTGTAATTTCACTCGATGTTTCGCTGTCAATACTGCCAGTTTCTTCAGGATCTGGTATCAGATTGTCAGTCTGACTGCCACTCGACGTTTCGCTGTCCATACTGCCTACTTCTTCAGAGTGTCAGTCTAATACCAGATCCTGACGAAGCTGGCAGTATTGACAGCGAAACGTCGGGTGAAATTAGGATGACCCGGCGAAATCCGCAAGAAGATTGTACTCCAATTCGAGGTATTATCGAGACACAGCCACGCAACGTATTTGTTTAACATATTCCAAGGGATTCGTTCCAAAAATACATCTTACATAATTAGAAAAATATTGGTACATTTGCAATAACTAACTAAGGGTGATCATTGACTTATTGATGGGCATCCTTAATTTCGACATCGATCTACTTTATACCACGTGGCTGGGACCGCGTGAGTCTATGGATAGTGCCGTTGGCATCCGTACAATGGGTAGGTTATATAAGCAAGACTTTAATTAGTTCAGTTGGGGAATTCTGGGTAGTTCATTCTAAAACTGGTCGGCTTTTGCCCGGACCTCCGCGGCTGGTGCATCGCATATGACGTGGCCTTAATTAGGTATTCAAAGGTACTTACTTAGGTTAATCAATCGCTTAGTATTATAGGCACGAGATAGAGCTTCGGTTCGGCCGCTGCCCGAATTTCGGCAACATGCAAGGGCCAGTTGAACAAAACCATTCCATGAGGCTACCGGCCGTCGACAAAAAATCCTTTCTATTTTTACAACAATTGAAATATCGTCAGCAGAAAACATGATCAAAAAACTGAGTAACATTGAAAACTGATTGATATAGAATTGAAATATGAAATATCGCCGAAGAAACACATGATCAAAAAACTGAGTGATATCAAATTAAAAAGAAGTGGACCCAAAACAGATCCTTGCGGAAGGCAAGGCGATAATGCGTCGTTGCATCTGTTGCTGATATGCAGAAGAAGACGGGAACAAGTTTTACTAAAAAAAGCGAAGATATTGGATACATACATATTCAGTAGCGCATAAACATCGCAGTATATTATGCTATATATTTAGACGCTGTCAATCAACTGAAACGTTGAGTGACAACAAAATTTTTGAATTTTCTACTATATTTACGAATTTATAATTATGAATTTAATATTAATAGTCGGATCGTCCCTCATATTGATACGAGAAATTTTTTGATACATGAACGTTTAATCAAGCAAGAGCGTTGAAAACCGACTGCACACACGCGTAATTTGAGGCGACAAGTCGCTTCAAATTGGCGCATGCACTGTCGTACAGGACTTGTAGTAGTTTGTTCACGACATGTCTGAGTGATGCATGAGTCTCTATTTAAACGTTGCAAAACGTAATGACGTATCGCAGACAAATGTATCAGACATATCCCTTGAATGGACGACCGGTCCAAGAGACACTGCAAAACTTTCCAAAAATTGCACATAGCCATTAGAAGAAAAAGGCCTGGACAATTACGAGAAGAAGTTTTGCAGGATAGCGCAAGATCCCGCACATCAAATCAAACCAAACTGTGGGTGATATCAGAATTTGGAGGTACTACCAGATCCTCCGTATAGCTCGCATTTAGCCCTCTTGGGATTTTGATTTATTCGGCCCTTCAATTAAATTTTACGCCGGCGGACAACGCTTTGCGGATCAAGAGGAATTGCAAAACCTCCGTTATTGGCTACTTCAAGCAACTGGATAAGCAGCAGTACCGTGAAGGTATATTCAAACTTGTTCACATAGGGACAAGTGGCTTAGCATTTCCGAAAATTATGTCGAGAAATAAACGAACGTATTGACATGTTATGAATAATAAATAAGCGTATTATAAAATTTTTAAACCTAAAAACGGTGAAACCGAAAGAATATTCTTCGAGGTGAAAGAAAACTTCATTTAAATAAAATAATATCCAGTCAGGGAAGTAACCAAAACACACACTAACCAGGTAATAAGAATAACATCCGAGACAACAATAATATAACATCAAATACAACATTAATTCAAAAATAAACTTTGACAGATAAATGAAAATATTGAATATACAGATATTAATTAAAATAATTACATGAATTGTAATAGAAAAAATAGGGCTAATTTTCAATATAAATAACATCAAATTAAAAAAATTCAAGATTCAAGAACTGAGAAGAAGAGGTGCTGAAAAATTCGTTTGGCTTTTGTCTAAATGCTAATGTTATAAAAGCGAGAGACCGAAAAAAATGAGGGACTGATTGTTTTGACGCCGATAAAATAATATGTACTTCGTATTAGTAAAGAAATAAATAATACGCACCTCGTATTAGTATCAATCAATCAAAAGTCGAAGAGGTTAGGTAATGACAAATAGCCGTTTAACAAGTTAGGTACTGCCTACTGTGTTTATTAAAACACAGATATTTAATAAAAAAGAAAATTACCATAAGAAGAAAGTGCCATCTGTCACCAAAAAAAAATAAGGTCAGATAAATGCTAATAATAAAAACACCTATTTTGTAAATATCAAATCATTAATATAAAAATAAGTTTTCAATTCATGAACCAAATTAAAAATAAAACATCATAGCACAAAGAGTCACTGAATTTCAAATACGTTATCTGTTCTTTGTTCTCGTTAATCGAGGATCCACAAACCAAATTTAAAATAACGATTTAAAAAAAACAAATTACACAGGCCTACAAAAAAAATTTTTCTTTTGTGCATCTCTGTTTGTTTGAATGGTCAATAAAGTAGGTAATGTACAGTATATTGACATACGTCATTTTAACTCATCAGCTCTAGTTTACCTACTACCCTCATTGTGAATTGTTGTCGGTCTTGTTATGGTCTTGTTCGTAACTAGTCATTATTACAATATCATCGATAAAGTTTGTGTTACTATTTCATTATGGCTAGTACGTCCAGACGTTGTGTTAACGATCCTGATATATTTTGTTATGTTTGTGGTGAATACATATTGAAAAATCAGCGTAAATCGATTACAAACACAGTGCGTCGTTTGTATTTTGCTTACTTCGGTATTGAAATATTACACCAAGATAAAGTGTGGGTGCCTCATAGTGTTTGTAAAATATGCGTTGAACATTTGCGACAATGGGAGAGAGGGAAACGTAAGTCTTTGAAGTTTGGAGTGCCTATGATATGGCGAGAACAAAAAAATCATTATGACGACTGTTACTTTTGTATGATTAATATAGTGGGCATCAACAAAAACAATCGCCATAAATGGAAATACCCCAATATTTCTTCAGTACAAAGACCTGTTCCTCATTCAGAAAATGTTCCAATACCAACTTTTCACCAGGTAGTGCAGCAATCTCAGGAGGATGAAGCTGAAATACCTATTTCTTCCCAAGTAGATGATGACTTTCAATACTGCGGAATAACATCAGATCCTAAGCCATTTTCGCAGAATAAGCTTAGTGACCTCATCAGAGACTTAGATCTTTCGAAGGAACGTGCTGAGTTACTAGCGTCACTAAATACCCATGTTTTATTTGTCTCTGGGACAGTCGAGCTAAATCACGTCATTGGACTGCAAAAAATTGGCCTGTGAGAGATGCTCTTGTTGTTGGGAAAAGAAATGTTATAAACGAACCTTTAGTTTCAAGAGAAAAAATCATTCTTCCTCAGTTGCATATAAAATTAGGGCTAATGAAGCAATTTGTTAAGGCTCTCGATAGAAATGGTCAATGTTTCCAGTTTATTTCTCACAAATTTCCTGGTTTAAGTACTGAAAAACTAAAAGCAGGTATCTTTGATGGACCTCAAATACGTAAATTGATGAAAGACACAACTAATTTTGAGACTTGTATGAATGATGTGGAGAGGCTTGCCTGGCAATCTTTTGTAGCAGTTACACAAAATTTCCTCGGAAATCATAAGGCTGACAACTATGTAGAACTAGTAGAGGAAATGCTGGTGCGATTCAAAGATTTAGGCTGTAATATGAGTATAAAATTACACTATCTCAATAGTCATCTACATCATTTCCAACACAATTTAGGAGATCTAAGCGAAGAACAAGGAGAACGTTTCCACCAAGACCTAAAAACAATGGAGAATAGATACCAAGGAAGGTGGGACAGTCATATGATGGCTGACTATTGCTGGGGAATCATGCGAGATTGCCCGAGTCAGTTTCATTCTAGAAAATCACTCAAAAGACAATTTCTTGACGTTTAATGTCAATAAAATATATATTTTTTCGTGAATTGTGTTTTTTTTTTCTCGGGAACTAGAGCTGACAGAAGAAAACGGGTAACATTTTTGATATCGCCATGTAAGACATACTTAAAATCGGGTCTAAAATCTCCAGCACCAAAATGGTTGTAGGCCAGTGTTATTTAAAAGTAATAAATAATCCCCTGAGAAGAACCAGTCCATGTGGCCACAACGAAGAGCTAGTCGAGGAAGAAATTAAAGAACACCACCTCCACATCCAATTATCTTATCTGAATTCTAATAATATAACATATTTTGTAAGAAATAAAGACATTTATAAAAAGATATTAAGGTTTTATTTATTGTCGATTAGAAATGAGAGATAAAATAAATTAAATAAAAAGGATTAAGATTGGCATACATAATAGAATGTATCAAATATTTTCTTTAATTATAAATATTAATGTAATTTTGACTTGTACCTCTAACACTGGACATCCCTCATAAGTTATAAATTTGCTTGTCCAATATGAGTTTAATATCTCAAAAAGAAAGAATTTCAATTATCTTAAAATTAGGTCACCGTAATTTTGTTCTGGTATAACGACTCCATTTCAATATTTCGCGAAGAGGGATTCTATTCTTAACGTATGTATGAAGACATATACTTCTTTCGTAGGTAACGGCTATGTGAACTAATTAAATCTCTTTCGGTCTTCCTCAGTAAAATCGCAACGCACGTTGTTTGACGTCATATAAAAAATTATGCTCGCACTTTGGAGTTTACAACTGTTATGTTCTGGTATTTAAGCGCTTATTTCTAATTGCTCTTCTGGTCTTGATAATTGCTGAGTGTGCACGCGCGAAGACCTCGTTGTTCTTAACGTTTTAATCAGGTTGAAAAACAATTAAATACACGATGTAATATAAATAAGGATTGAATAATTTATTTTTTCTGTAAGTAAATTACAATCAAATTTTGTAATTTAATTTATAATAATTAATCAGATCATTCTTTGGATTTATTTTTATTTTTTTTTATTATTTGGATAAATTCATAAATTTCTTTTCCTTTTCTTCTATATCTCTTCTCGGCTACATATTCAATTTTTTATACAGGGTATTCACGCAAAAACGCCCTAGTTTCCTAGTGCACTAAGAGTTTGAATGTCTCAAACGGAAGCGTACATGCCATTTTAAAGAAGAATAATTGCAAGTCACTCCTATTACGAAAAATTCACACAATCCACAGCGAATTAAGGCCAGATTCGTTGTTTTACACAAAAATCTTGTGGACTGACGAATGTAAATTTACAAACAAAAGACATTTTAATCGTTTTAATCACCGGTACTGGAGTGTAGAAAACCCACATATCGCCATCGAACAAAATCCTCAAATAGGGTTTTCTGTGAACGTTTGGTGTGGAATACTAGGCGGCAGGATAATACGATCAATTTTAATTGACGGAAATCTCAACCAAGAAAAATATCTCCAAATTTTGACAGAAGATTTACAAGAAATATTAGATAACTTGCCATTAATTGAAAGGAATGAACTATTCTTTCAACAAGATGGAGCTACACCACAAAACGCTCTTATCATTAGAGGTTATTTAAATACAGAATTTGAAGATATATAGATAGGGACTTACGGACCTGTACCATGGCCCGCCCGGTCTTGAGACATAACAACCTTGAATTTTTTCTTTTGGGGATACATTCAAGACGCTGTTTATGTTACTCGCCCAGAAACGGCCGAAATTTTGAGAGATAGAATAGCCAACGCTTGTCGGGAAACGCCAGCATAAATTTTAATTAATGTTACACAAAGTATGGTATCTAGATGTCGAGAATGTCGTGAAGGAAACGGTGTCCAATTTGAGCATTTTCGTTAATTTGTCATGTCTTTATATAGTTGTTCAGTTATTAAACGTTATCTGTTGTTTAGAATTAGTTAAAGATTGTTGTTTTCGTACTGAAACATTGTTTCCAAAACCACGGCTGTGTCAATCTTGGTTATTATTTTTTTCGTTACCCTAAAGTAAATAAGAAATATCGCTTGTGATACATCACTGAATTCAGAAAAAAAATCTCTATTAAATTACCAAAAAAAAATGTTACAATTTGAAAAAAAAAATTACATTTGGCCTTAGAAAGGACAAACAGGTAAAAATTAGATTTAAGCTTCAGTTCGTAGAATTTTTTAAGCCTTTTAATTTGATGTATCGCCTACAATCCGACTCCAAATAAGTGCGCTAGGAGCTGGGGCGTTTTTGCGTGAACATCCTGTATACCATCTTTCTTATTCTATTAGTTAATCATGTCGACATTAAATTTGTTCAATATTTATATTTATATTACATATTTCGTAATAAATAGATGGTGAAAAATCTAAAAAATAGTATGTCTTTGTTTTCGGTGAACGATAGTATGTACGAGGACGATTCGTAAAGTAATTTCAATTTTCACATAGTTAGCAGAGGAGTGGGGATATCGGCGCGATCACAGCGCTGCGGTTTAGTCTGGCTCAGTCTGCGTTTGGCAATGTTAGCATAGTATAAGTAATAGATAGTAAGGACACGTAGACAGATTCATGTGACCTTGATTTGAAGCGCGGTGTGAAATGCGCCAAATTCAAATCTTCAATTTCAAATTTAAGACGTTGAAAGTGCAATTAATGAGTTTGTATTGTGTCCACACTTAAAAAAATGCAGTTTACTGTTGTAATATCATTACTACATAAGGTAGTACTTATATCAATACTGCAAAAGTTTTAAGCAATAATAAGGATATATTGAGAAATAATTCTTATATGGTTTGTCGGTAACTGCGTACGCATTATATTGCTATGACTACCAGAAATGAATGAAATATATTTCGCGGCTTTTCACACCAGAGTTTCAATCTACAAAAAATCCAATACTATCCGTACTATATTACTTATACTATGGTGTTAGTGAGAGAATCGTTCGGACATCAATTGAAAATCCGGCCAACTGTGAATTTCATGCTGTTATCCGACTTCTATATGCAAAGAACATGAAGACTGTTGAGATTCATTGTAAAATTTGTTCTGTTTATGAAGAAAATGTGATGAGTGACATGTATGGGGATCGCCTATGTCAACGTTGCGACGAAAACACAGTCAATGTAGTGGAGTCGCTCTAACTCGCCTACGAGAAAAGTACCGTCAAACTTTTTCTGCAAGAAAAGTCATGGACACTGTCTTTGCGACAAGAAAGGCGTACTTTTAGACTTTATGGATCGAGGGACCATAAAGACACTGAAGTCTACTGTGAAACTTTCAAGAAGCACAGAAGAGCTATTCAAAACGAGCGACGTAGATTATTAAGTTCGGGCATCGTTTTTTTTTCATGACAACGCCTGTTCACACACCAACACTCGCACGATAGGCCTACGAGAGAGTTTTAAGTAGGTAGCATTTGAGCATCCTCCTTACAGCCGTGATTTAGCTTCTAACGACTACCATCTTTCCCCTAACATGAAGAAATGACTTGGAAGCATACGGTTTTAGGGCTTTACCGCCTGGTTTAATACACAGATCGCAGAGCTCTTTAAAGAGGGCATTAAGAAGCTGGTTCGTCGTCATGACAAATGTCTCAATCTTAATGGCAACTATATAGAAAAAAAAGATGGAAGTAATAGCTTTAATTTGTATATAATAAGAACCTCTTCATGCATTGGTGTTTGTTGTATTAACCAAGCGGAACTTACTTTACGAATCGCCCGTGTAATATTCCACATTAAAAAAAATAAGTAGAAAAAGAAAATATTGTACCGTTTTATATCTCAAGCTGTTGCTTCTGTCAAGATTAAGATGGATTAAAGCTTTTGAACGGTTAATAAATTAAACGTTGGGTCGGAATGTAAAAACAACAAAGTATGAAATGGTTTACAAAAGTTACATTAACAAAATCTTTTGCAAAAAGTGAAAAAAGAAGAGATCAAAGTCAGCTTTTTAAGTAAAGCGGCGATATGCACGAGCGGCGAGCGAAGTTCAACGATATGAACGATAATAACATAAAATATATTGTGTATTACTATTTATTCCTACTGCGGTATTTATTGTACACCTTTCGTATGTCTCACGATGTATGCGTTTTCGACATCACAACGCCTGGTATACGTCGGTGACGGCGTAAATATTCGTACCCCGTCCTGGCTAAATATCCCCGCTTTACTAATAACCCTCGTTGGGAACGATAATAAAGAATGAATAAGAAGCAGAATAAAGAATCATTTGTGAATTATTTATGAGAAATCTGCAAACCTAGAGAAATTTCCAAATCGTAACCCTCAGGAACTCCAATAATAGAACGTCATTATAAGTTGCATGTATCGAATCTAAATAAATAATGTATGGTCCCAAAGTTATCGGAAAAATATGAAATGATTTGTAGTTATACTAAACGACGTTTGGTTAGGTTAAGTTGTCACTGGAGGTCATATGTCACAATTAACTTGTTTTAATTATGCCAGTTTAGTGTTTGTGACATGGTTCAGGAAAATGTCTTGTAAGCTACATATTCGTAAAGGAAATTAGAATTTAGTTTGGCGAATACCCAAGCATGACATTTATAGTGAACAAGATATTTCTTTCTCAAGAATTTATCAAACCATAAAGGAATGAGAAGAAGCGTTAATTTGCCCAAAAATGGTCGACCAAGAATGTTGAGCCAAGTGAGGGAACAAAGAATGTTTGAAGACGCTAAGGACAGAGTTGGAGTTTCAACTACAATATCCAAGAAGCAGCAAACTATGAAACAAATTATGTATGCGTTATGCTTCAGAAGTACGGGTTCAGTAAATGCAATAAAGCTATATGAAAATATATAGAATATATGTAAAATGTTTGCCCAAAGTGTTCAGTAGAGTTCGAGACAAGGGCATAATAATGCATCGTCCCATACGGCAGTTTTAACTCTCCACTTTTTGGCGGGAAAAAATGTGAAAGTAATAGAACATTCGCCGTACTTACCTGATTCAGTAATGACCCTCAACTGGGCAAAAAATATTCCGAAGAATGTTCAAGAAGTTTATGGATCAGTATAATATTAATCACTACACTACCTATTCCAATCTAAAAGTTCCATTGTGGAACGATTTAATAGAACCCTAAAAATTAAGATGTGGAAGGAATTCAGCTTCAATGGGAATTATCGTTGGATTCAATTTATAGTAATATTAAAGTAGGTGCTCCAAGAATTTCATATTTTAAGGTGGGAGACTGTGTTCGTATCAGTAAATATAGGCACGTGTTTTCAAAAATGTATACGCCAAATTGATCTAGTGAGATATTCACAGTAAGAAAAGTTCAAAACACCTTCTCCAGAACCAATCAACTACAAGATTCGCAAAACAGAATATTTGAAAAAATTATACGACGACAGAAGGGTAAAGTTCTCATAAAGTGGTTTGGAATGCCTTCATCACACAACTCTTGGATTTCTAAGGATAATGTTTGGTAGAGGTTTAGCTGTGCACATAGTTTAAAATAAAAAAGTACTAAATAAGTTTCAAATGCTTTTTTTTTTATTTTATAAATATTTAATACAAACTAGTAGAATTAACTAATATCAAGCAGGATTAAATAACTTACAATAATTTATTAGACACATTTGCAAAAGATGCATATAATTTATATCCTTACTAAAATACATTAATGACTAATTCATTTACAAAATATAATTAGATATCCATGTCAGACCATTTAGTTCTAAAAGAATATTTTG
The DNA here is from genome assembly GCA_935421215.2 of Melolontha melolontha. Classification (NCBI taxonomy): domain Eukaryota; kingdom Metazoa; phylum Arthropoda; class Insecta; order Coleoptera; family Scarabaeidae; genus Melolontha; species Melolontha melolontha. Next base: position 234,807,794 of record OW285235.1, read on the forward strand.
TAAGTTTTCTTCCCGTGTAATACCTTCGATTTTATAATGACCCCATGCCAAAGTATTGCTTTTATCAGGGAGAATATATCGTTTATCATCTTTAAATGAGAGAGCAACTTTATTCCTCAATTCCGTATATATTGTGTGTAATTCAGAGCGAAATATTTACATTCACCTCATTTTGTTTCCATCATCTGCCACCACATTTTTATATTCAGTTACTGATAAATTTTTATCAATAACGTATTTCTGTACTCCCTCTGTAGTTTTTACAGTTTTATAAAGTAATTTTAGACAATAAGCTTTAGCACCTGTTCCATAAAAACACTCAATAATTTTGCCCCAACCTATTCATCCTGTATTTTCCCCAGCCTGGGTGAACTGGGAGGTATTCAGTATGATTCAGTGACTTTTGGCCATTTTTGTGCTTAAGTGCAATTTGCAGGGCAGAAGGTTTATTCGTCTGAAGAAGAGACTCGTACCGCAGTTCACGCTTATTTTGAAGGTATGTATTGCGAAAGAAGTTTAGTTGGGAGCTTTTGAATAGTGGAAAGAAAGAATGGTCAAGTGTACCATTGTCGAAGGGAATTACTTTGAGCATATTTAAAATAAAAAGCAAGAAAATATTAACCGTGTTTTTTATTCTTAATAATTCCAGCGTGTCCCTCGTGTGTTAAAGCGTTTATATAATTAAAAACTAAAATAATATCAAAAACACCGATAAGGCTCCAATTCCCTTTACCTGCCTGGACAACTTCTCAGTATACATATATAAGAAGATGGTGTGACAACAAACACATGTGTGACATTTCTGAAGTGGGGTAATTGACCTAAATTTAAGTTACCTAAAACTCAGTGTATACGTAAAGCGTTACACATTTTTTGTGTTGGCTTTACTATGGCCCATGTCAACACTGTGATTATTATTTTTACCCACCGAGGATGACGACTTAGTTGTCGAAATACATATATAGGATACGAATATTCATTTGGTAAGGAGTTTTATAACTTCTTTTTGTACACTAATCTTCTCAATATTATTAATTTCCAATAAATGGAAACATACAGCTTAAAGAAAATTCCAGAACATGTTTAAAGCACAAATAACATTCTTAATTCGTCTCTTGGAGATACAAATTTAAAACACATAAATTAAAATTAATTGGTTTTATATTGCAACGTAAAAAGCATGGACTTAGTCTTTCGTGTATATCAAATGTTTTAAGTAAATATTATTGAAAACCTACAATACAAATGCATATGTAAATAATAATTTTACTTTCGGAATGTGAAAAATCTTATTAAAATTATTCCATGGGTGCACTTGACTATCTCAGATATTCCTGGAATGCACGAAGTATAATGGACGAACGCAAGCAGAAGCAGCAGCATCAACAGCAGCATAGAAGAAAAGAGACGTAAAAATAAATGTAGGCACGCAGCAATAGAAATACGGCACTGTGTGCGCTCGGTTGCGTTTATTCAGCGTAATTTTATATGAAAAATTAAGCAGGTAGGTACAAAAACGCTAGAGATACCTATAAATCCGTATGCAAGACATTTTCATACATTAATGTGCAGAATATTTATAGACGTTAACTAAGGAACGCTCTGCATAAAAATACGTCCATGCGCACGTACACGCTTGCATGTTAGATAAAAATGGAATGATTATTAAGAAAAGATGAACACACCGAGGAAGAAAAAAATTCTTGTTGTTTATTAATAAATGCACAGGGAATTTCTTCATATTTATTGAAGACAAACTGAATAATACTTGAATGGAATTACTTGAAAAATATAATAGAAAGATAATAGCTCATTTGAAACAAAAAATTGAATAACAAATATATGTATATATATATAGACAATTAAGTATTATCGACTGTACTGTATAAGTAAAAATTAATAAACGGCTGAGCGGTCTGTCAAATAAAAAAAACTCCTTTATTTCACTCTATATACAAGGTGAGGCATAATAACGAGCGATTTTTAAAAGGCTGTTAAATAAAAACACTTCGTTTAAGAAAATTTCTGATTTCATAATATTAAAATACATGAAAAAGCATCTTCTGCAATAGTAAAACGTCAGTTATTTTTTGAAGATAACTCCGGTAAGATGCTTTCCGTTTAGACGCACACATTCCTCCAGCCGGACCTTGAAGTGACCCATCACTAGAGAACGGACATTCTTACCACATGACTCGGCGTAATTCAATGAAGTATTTGTTAGTCTTACGCGGCCATCTGGTCCGTTGCGATTACAATGGACAACACAGCGATTGTATTCGGAGGATATATTCCATTAAACGCAATCCGCAATTGGAAATGTTTATAAACTTCGCTCAGTACATCCCGGCGTAATACAATGAAGTATTTGTGTTTGATTTTCTCGGACACCTGATTTTCGCAGCGTTAACAATGGACAACGACTATTAATTCGGAGAACTTAGTCATGTGGTAAGAATGTCCGTTCTCTACCCATCACATTGCGTAGCATTGCCAGTGGGATTTGAACAACTTCTTGTCGGATCCGCTCTTTCAGGCCTTCAATTGTTCGAAGAGGGTTATCTTGGTAAACTTTACTTTTCAGATAACCCCACAAGAAAAAGTCACATGTTGTGAGGTCCGGTGAACGAGAGGGCCATGCAATATCCCCATTTCGGGAGATCACATGATTTGGAAACAAACGATTGACAATATTCATGCTTACTCGAGCAGTGTGTGTGTGTTGCTCCGTCCTGCTGGAAAAACGTCTCATCGTTCACGTCGTAGTGTGCAAGTTGTGGAGTAAGAAAGTTTTCCAACATTTCTGCGTATCTCTGCGAAGTCACTGTTACAGCATTGCCAAGGCCATCTTCAAAAAAGTATGGCCCTATTATCCCTAATAAAGACATGGCGCACCACACAGTAACTTTTGCGGAGTGCAATGGTTGCTGATGCAGTTCTCTAGGATTAACGTCTGCTTGTTCACGTAACCGGATAGATGGAAGTGCGCTTCATCACTCATCCACAAACGGTTTATAATGTCCTCGTCTCGATTAATCAAGTCAAAAAATTCTAAGCCGAACCGGCGTCGGCTCACATAATCTGTTTCCTTAAGGGCCTGAACCATTTGGATCTTGTAAGGATGAAAGTGCAAATCTTTGTGTAAAATTCTTCTTACTGTTCTGTTTGAAATCCCAAGTGTAACGCTGTGTCGGCGAGCTGAGCGACGAGGGCTTTCGTCAATGGCGACTCTTACACGTTCAATGTTTTCAGGTGTGCGCACAGATATTGGTCTCCCAGTTTTCTTCCTTGTCGTTGACGACGTCTCTTCAAAGTTCTCTACCCACTTTTTAATCGCACAGGCAGATGGCACTGGCCGATTTCGATTAATGTTGAAGTGGTTGCGAAATGCACGACGTGCTAGCTGGTACGAACTACCGTTTTGATAAAATGCTTTCACAGCGTACGCACGATGTTGTGGGGTCCAACGTTCCATTGTGACTAAATGCTATTTCGCGCCGAACGTAACTGACACTATCCCCTCCACGTCCCTCCAACGCAGCTTAATTCGCGCGCTTTTTAAAATCGCTCGTTATTATGCCTCACCTTGTATTTCATAACGAATTTGTTACTTCTTCAAGAGTGCCTAAATGTTTAATGAAACCACAATGTATTAACAATATGACAATAATAAAATACTTACAATTGAGAGTTAAAATTTAGCAAAGAACGACACTAAACATGTTAAAATCCTGATGAAGAAACGAATGGTTATGATATATAAATAATATATAAGTAATATAAATGAGGTTTTTATTTTGACAGACCGCTTACTCGTTTAATTAATTTTTTACTAATATAGTACGGTCGATAATACTAATTAGTCTATATATGTATATATATATATATATATATATATATATATATATATATATATATACATATAATGACAATTAATTATTCGGGTAAGCGGTCTGTCAAATAAAAAACTCATTTATTCTAACCTCGATATTTCGCAACCATTTGCTACTGCTTCTGGAGAAAAAACAGAGTTAAATACTAACAGTGGACGTCACTCAACATTGCAATGTAAATCTATTTTAACATTCTAAATTTACAATTAAAATGAATGTATTGTAACATGGATGGATTCAGAAAAAAATTTCTATCCAATGATGTAAAAAAATATATATCGTACAGTTTGAAAAAAAAACGGCAATCGCTAGGAATTGAAAACGGCGATGGAAAAAAGTAAATGTAGCCTCCAACATAGTACTTATCAAACCATTTCATTTGGTACCTGTCTCGTGAAAATCGAAATATAAATAACAGAGTTACAGCTTGGGGCGTTGTTTGTTTGACCCCCTGTATATTTATTGTCAATAAGTATCATTAATTTAATTATCAGATTATGCTACTAAAATATATGGTAATTGTATTGTTTTTAATTAAATAGCAAAATGTTTAAAAAATTAATTTAAACAGATAAATTTTGAGTACCGATGTCCGTTCTGACAAATCTGATATGTGCCGTCCGCATATTCGGTGTCGCTTGCACATATGCAGACGTATTTGTATACATACGGTTTCTCTACAATGAATGGGTTTATACATAAGTAAGTTATGTATATGCGATATCTACGATTTAGGAAGGTTCATCGAACTCTCGATACAACAGCTGAGTTTTTCGTGTGGTTCCAAAACAGTTTTATTAAATAATTAAAAATTAAAAATAAAATTACGCAGCGAACCTTTTAAATAATTTTTTTTATTCAATATTAATTAACATGTTTAATCAACATTAAATTATCTGACACTTCTTCGGAATAACACTAAATGGGAGAAAACGTATAAACGTAAAAGTGTTTCTTAGGGAGTAGCGGACAGGTACTTAAAACAATATTTAATCTATAGCGATGCTTCGCTCCTATGTATAGAACCATTCTCAATCTGAAATACTTATTGATTGAAATTAGTAGAAGTACAATGTTTATGTTGATTGATCTACTTACATTAAATATTATTCTACTGACATAAAATTGCACTGTGTTTTGGTGTTATAGGCTTGAAATTTATTGTCCAATACAAAAGGACTTTTGTAAAGAATATAAAAATGAAATTTCACGTATGTGTTTACTGCATCGTTGTCGATATCATATTGTTGGCTATCAGTTAATGTTATATCAAATCTAGTCAAATTTAAACTATGTCATATTACCAGAAAGGAAACTAAAATAATATATTTCCAAGCAGAAACAGAAATACGTATTGTCAACGTTATTGATTAACTTAACCAGGCTGTAGAATATTATAATATTGTTCTAATGAAAATTAAACATACAGCTTAGCAACAAGTAAATTAAAAATAAATGCACATACATCAGCAGATGTATATATTAGTACATTAAATAAATAACAAATATCTAATTTACATATATAAATATGCATATTATGTATGTATTTATGTATGTATGTAATATTTGAATGTTGTATGTGTTCAAGTAAATTTGTGATATCAATCAAGTGACTTGCATGTTCATCAAAAAAGGAGAAGTTGACAATTAAATATGCATTTTGCATGCACCACCTACACAAGTATTATTATGTGTTCGTATACAGTACACCCTAGTGTATACGAACTATATATATATATATATATATATATATATATATATATATATATATATATATATATATTAGCAATAAATAAAAAATAATTTTTTCTATTTTGCGTTCGAAATGAACTCATTATGAAACCCAAAACAGCTTTTTTTCATTTTTCAATTTTGGCGTTGTTCGAACACAGAAATAAATATCATTGCTTTCATTTGATTTTAAGAATTTAAGTACATTTGACAGATATGATATATGTTCGTACTCTACACAAACAACGTATATTGTATACAATTGACAACAAGATATATTAGTTTCTAAGTCACTCATGTTTACATTTTTAAATAAAATATCAAGTAATGTTAACGAAAATTAATAAATAATATGTAATACGAGGAAAGATCAGTAAGTACCCGTGTTTGAAGACAGGTGGCGCTGCTGAGGGAAGTTGGCATTACCGTCGTGTACTACCATCTGTCAGACAACACCATAATAAATTTCAGACTGATTCATAGGTTAATTTTTATTTGGCAGCCAGTTGTATCACACGTGTTTCGTGTTTCTCGATAAAATGAAAAAAGAGCAATATCGATCCGTAATTCGCTTTTTATTTTTGGATGGAAAAACATGCGAAGAAATAAAAGCGAAGTTGGATGCTGTCTATGGGGACCCTTCACCATCTATGACAACCGTAAGATTCCGGCAAAGTTTCTTTCGTCCGTTAGATGTCACTTATTGATAAGTGCCACCTTACAGGATGAAATTTGCTTTATCTAATAGGGATTGCGGCTTAATGTTATATACAGATACAGATCCATTTATAAAGATTTGTATAATTTGTATACATTGCTTCACTAGCTTAGCTGACGACGCCTATAGATGGCAGAAACATATGTTTTAAGCAGAAGTTAATGCCGAAAATACGAGGTGTATTGTCCATGTTTATAGATGTGTAAATTATTTACATGTCTGCTTCATAATGAAACGTAAGATATTGGTTCAACGAATTTAAACGTGGTCGTACATCTGTTTTTGATGAGGAGCGCCCAGGCCGCCCGGCAGACGTGTTACCGAGGAAATCGTTGGAAAGGTCCACTACATGGTTCTCGCTGATTGCCGAACGAAAGTGCGCGAAGTAGCAGAGGCCGTAGGCGTGTCGAACGGAACGGCAATTAATATTTTACATGATAAGTTATCGGTGAGAAAGGTGTCGGCCCGATGGGTGCCACGATTGCTTACGGTGGACAATAAGCGGATACGGTTGTCAATGTCGAAGCAGTGTTTGGACCTCTTTAAGATAAATTCGCAGGAGTTTTTGCGTCGAGTCGTCACCGTTGATGAAACCTGGATCCATTATTATACGCCAGAGTCCAAGCGACAGTCAAAACAATGGATTTTTCGGGGTGAATCTGCTCCGAAGAAGGCAAAGATGGTCCCATCGGCCGGAAAGGTCATGGCCACGATTTTTTGGGATTCCAACGGAATAATCCTCATGGACTTTTTGCAGAAAGGAAGAACGGTCACGGGGCACTACTACAGTGAATTATTGGACCGATTCGATATAAAATTCAAGGAGACACGGCCCCATTTGGCTAAGAAAAAAGTGCTGTTTCACCACGATAATGCATCAGCACATTCATCAAGAATTGTCGCGGCAAAGTTGCATGAACTGCACTACGAATTGCTGCCGCACCCACCGTACTCGCCTGACTTGGCTCCCTGCGACTTCTTTCTGTTCCCCAACATGAAAACGTGGCTCAGGGGAAAAAGATTCAGCTCAAACGAGGATGTTATCGTCGAGACAGAAGCGTATTTTGCAGAGTTTGACAAATCGTATTTTTTGGAGGGGTTAAAGAAATGGCAGAAACGTTGGAAAAGTGTATTGTACTAAAAGGTGATTACGTTGAAAAATAAATAAAAAATTTGTGAAAAACTTGCGTCTTCTTTCCTAACACGGGTATTTATTGATCCACCCTCGTATACTATACAGATTTGAATTTGACAATGTCAAGTATCAATGTGACCAACTGCATGCTTTATATAAAAATTAAACTTTGAACTTCCAAATTAAATAATTTCAATTTATTAATGTAAAAAATGCAAAATAGAACAAATAGTATAAAAAACTCGTTTCATAAGGCCTTTTGCCGCACTCGCTCTTTAGAAAACTCGCCGCTATCGCGGCTCGTTTTCTAAACTGATCTCGTGCGGCAAAATGGTGCCTTATGAAACTTGTTTTTTAATATACTATTAAGGTTTTAGTTTCAAAACGTGGCAATAACTGAAAGTAATATAATGTATATAAAGTATTAATACTCCAAGACATATTACAATATGAATAATATATTATTCATATTGTATATTATATATATATATATATATATATATATATATATATATATAACATTTGATAAATTATTGGAGTTTTTCGGCTTTGTTTTTATATGAAATATTTACAAATATTAAATTAGAATGTATGTAATTGCAGAGTAAGTGGGGATGTAAACATTGCTGTCTACAAATTACCAAGCAAATCATACGAAATTTTTTTTTTATTTGAAAAATATGGTCTACCTTGGGACTCGAACCCAAGTCTACAGTTATCCGGGCTGTCGCCTTTACCACTTGACCACAATAGACCCAGGTTCAAGCCATATAGAAATGCATTATAAAGTAACAGTGTTAATGAATCAGATGTCAGTTATTGAATGTAGATGTCAAGCTGAAAGCAGAAGTCAGTTTTGAAAGCTCATGTCAGTTTTGATAGCAGATGTCAGTTAGTGAAAGCAAATGTCAGTTATTGAAAGCAGATGTCTGTTTTGAAAGCAGGTGTCAGTTATGAAAGCAAACGTCAGATTAGAAAGCAGATGCCTATTTTGAAATTAGATGTGAGTTACTGAAAGTAGATGTCAGTATTTTGAGAGCAGATGTCAGATTTGAATGTTTGAAAATGCTAATTATTACTCCATAGCTATATGAGTGTTTAGATAATTTCTTAGCCGTTCATTAAATATAACAATTGATAAATTATTGGAGTTTTTCGGCTTTTTTTTATATGCAATATTTACAAATATCAAATTAGAATGTATGTAATTGCAGAGTAAGTGGGGATGTAAACATTGCTGTCTACAAATTACAAAGCAAATCATACGAAATTTTTTTTTATTTGAAAAATATGGTCTACGTTGGGACTCGAACCCAAGTCTACAGTTATCCGGGCTGTCGCCTTTATATATATATATATATATATATATATATATATATATATCACACGAATGAAAAATCCTGGCTATTTTAAATAAATCGCTGATCATTATATGTTGCAGATGACACTTTTTGCCTTTTTAAAAGTATTTATTAGAAGCTGAGCCACTAAAAATTTTTGGGAAACATTTTTAAATTATGCGCGGTCTAGTGGTTATCACGTTTAGCTCTGGGCTTCATGATCCGAGTTAAAACCAATTGAGCCGCAAAATGGTTTATTTCTTGTTTTCATATTTTATTATGTAAAGTGAGTCAGAGACTTAGAATTTTAACTACATTTTGCTCTCCAAGTTTTGGGCTTACCTTTCTTCAACGATGTGTCTGCATGAATTTAAGATAGCTTTGAAACAAGTAACATTTCTTTTTCTATTTCGCACACACAATGATCTCATTTTGATACGCATTCGCGGCTCGAAATGAACCTTATTTCGAGACGCAACCTTTCATTATTCAGTGTTGGTTTCCTGTTCAATTTGGAATAATATTTGACACGCTGCTTAATATAGGTTATGTACCTACCAGAATACAAAAGATAATACATGAATGTAGAATAACGACTATTAATTATTATATTTTAGTACTTAAACAAGGTAATAATGAAGCACAAAACTCAATATAAAAATATAATTATGTTAATGTATTTTATTTTAGTTATTGTAATTAGTATAAACATGTACATTAACTTGCGATGAATCATAAGCATTTATACTAATGCCAGGTAGGTTTTGATTGGAAACTAACGTTTTCCTTGTAGTATTAGTTTCAACAATATTTTTTGATTTTTTATTTGAAGATTGTGGCTGTGAAACGTTTGAACACCCACTTGATGTATTTTGTTCAGACGAGAACATTTGAGCAACCTCAATTTTTCTTTTCATGGATGTATCAATATAACCCTCAGCAACAGCTGACGATTTCCATCCTCCATGTTGCTTAATTGTAATCAAATTACCACCCTTATTTGCTATATGAGACGCACTGGAACGTCTAAAACAGTGTCCACTAAATAATTCAGGATTTGGTAACATCATGAACATCGTCACCAAACGTTTGTTTTCCAGGCTTGAATTCTGCGAACCATTTGCAAGCCATAGTTTCGAATGGTGCTTCATTCCCAAATACCGATCTAAGCTTTTCCACACATTGCTTTGGTGTCAAACCGTAAAAAATCATCACTCGAAAATCACGATTCAAAATTTCTCGATTTTTGACACAACTATTACTTTGTTAAATTCTGTTGAGACAAAACTGTTCGGTTTTAAATCGAACTGTCAACTGGATTATAGGTTAAAAATGTCAAATTTTACGAATATGATAATTGTGGAATGCTGGCAATTCAAGGAGTACTTGATTTTAAAGTTTTTTTTCCCTATGTTGAAAACTCAAAATATCTTCTGCGTATTTTGCGATCTTCTTTTAAACGAAACATTTTCCAGAATGACTTTGCAAGTTTCATATAACTTTATATTCCAAAATTGGAAGGAAGAACCGACATCGGATGCCATCATTGGTTTTGTTTTGGAAAAAATAGGCTCACCAATGTTAAGATCTGATGCTCTTTGCAGTTTAAAGTTAAATTTAAAAGTTTCGTCGGATCCGTACATCGCTAGTCTTCGTAAAGCACCCAAAACCAAGCATAGTGAAGTTACGCCAGAAGTTTTAGTGTTGTTAGAAAGATTTGCAGGCCCGTGTAATGATTAGAGCTGAGGATGTTTGCGGTACGGCAGGACCGTATGTAGTGCATCCCCACATTTAACTATTTATCTAATAATTCTCTGAAATGATTTGCCGGATCTCATAAATTAATAGAGTGATATTTTAGTATGCACTGGATATTGTTATTATACAAAATCATAATAGCCATTTGTATTTATGGATCATAAATAATAATACGCATGTATTTGTATTTGGTTGTGAATTCAATTTAAACTTAAAACGAATCGTAATATTTTAACGACAAGCCGTCCTTACAATACATGCATTCGAGACAAAGTGTGCAACTCTACGAATAACTTCCATAATTGATCGAAAATGGACATTTTGGAGCTGAAGTAAAGCCCCTATTCTTAGACAAATTTAATTACTGTCGTTAAGAACTATTATTATAAACAACAAAGGCCTTTTATTAGTGTTGAAGTTTTAGTTTCATTGAATTTCCATGTTGTAAGTAGTCAATTGTAAAGTGTTCATTCACAATATTCTAAAATAAGGTGTAAATTTAACTAAAATCCAGAAAAACACATTCTGATAATATATTACTAGATTAGAAGCTGTGTTTATTACTATTTATTATATTATTTTTATAACCAAATGCAATAAAAGCTACGAAAACAAAAGAAACCTCGATTTATTAAAATCTTGTCACACAGCCTTTCAAAGCCTGGCAGCACATATTTTGCATATATTTTATATATACTACCTACTTGAACTAGGTGAATGAAGTTAGAAGTTATAACTTCTAACTTCATAGTTCTTAACGACAGTAATAAAATTTTCTAAGAATAGGGGCTTTACTTCAGCTCCAAAATGTCCATTTTCGATCAATTATGGAAGTTATTCGTAGAGTTGCACACTTTGTCTCGAATGCATGTATTATAAGGACGGCTTGTCGTTAAAATATTACGATTCGTTTTAAGTTTAAATTGAATTCACAACCAAATACAAATACATGCGTATTATTATTTATGATCCATAAATACAAATGGCTATTATGATTTTGTATAATAACAATATCCAGTGCATACTAAAATATCACTCTATTAATTTATGAGATCCGGCAAATCATTTCAGAGAATATTTAGATAAATAGTTAAATGTGGGGATGCACTACATACGGTCCTGCCGTACCGCAAACATCCTCAGCTCTAGTAATGATTGCGAGTCTTCAGACGATTGCAATGAGTCTAGTTCTGAATAGGTGTTCAAAATGTTGTTATAAAATGTATGTTTTTTTTAATTGTTCTATAATAGAAAACACAAATAAACTCAAAAACTTTAAATAAAACATATTAATTTTTATTAAAAAATTTAAAAACCAACAAATAGAACTGTTTTACTGTTTTGAATAATTAAGTTCCGGAAATTTCGCACTGTGCGCCGTGTAAAGTTATGCGCGATTTTATGCGTAGCTTTACTGTTTCCCATGTTCAACACTTTGATTAGTGGTTACCTACTGATGGTGACAACTTAGTTGTCGAAATACATATTTAGGATATGATTGTTAATTGTTGTAAGGGGGTTTATACCTTTCTTGTGTTTTTACTTAACCACAGTTTCCAAAGAAAGAGTTTTGGTAGTAAATTGTGATTATTTTTTTTCAGTACTAAATATATTTAAAGTTTCCATTTGTTTTATTAAAAAAAAATACGAGAAACCTTGCTGATAATCCACTATATTTAGATTACTCGCACTTTTTCCTCAACTAACGATAGAGAAAATTTTATATTCAGATCCATTTGTATGTCTTTATGTATACAAGTTTTTAACTTTAATTAAAGTGTAGATAAAAGATAAAATACAAGAAAAAAAACATCTTATTAATACAGTGAAGATATTTACATTATAAAAGGATTACAGCCGGAACAAGCAGGTGTAAACTAACAATAACGAGGTTCAAGACATTTTGCACAATAATTCTCAGCGTTTTGAACCGTTCCTATTATGCACGTGTACGGGAACACATGGTAGTAAACATCTAAATTATATCTATTGACGTTACCAAGTTAATAAGACCTATATAAATGCAATAATAACGTTAATAAAAAGATAATATAACCAAATAAAAGAAACAAAATAGGAGACCGTATGTAACGGGTGTTCAGAAACATTCCAAGTATAAGTGGGCTCTGAACAAAAAATCGTATATCTTTACTTGTATCGTAATCGTATATCTTTACTTGTATTAAATTGTATTAAGTAAATGTATCAATCTATATCAGACATGACTTCATATTTTCAAGGACTACTTTGACTTCGAATGTTTCTGAACACCCGTTACAACATACGCGTGTCAAGTACATACAAGTCAAAGCGGAGAAATCCAAAAGTAGCAAAAGCGGTTCAATATTCAAATAATAGCTTGCGCGTTCAAATGGAAATACGTCGGAGAAAATAAAAATCTCGGTCGGTAAATTTAGAAAAAAAAGGGAAAAAAACGAGGTGACGCGAACGCGGCGAACAATTGAAATATTTATGGTACGAAATTGCAGGTGAAAACGATTACATTTATTTTATGTACATGCACTTGTATGCTTTCGCATATAGCTGTATTGCGTATTTTCGCCGTTCACATGTACATAAGTACATATTTATTGCACAGAAAATGCGTCGGAATCGTAAATATCTCGCATCTTTATAAGGATTCGTTAAAAAGTAATAGGTAATAACCTGGTACGCCGAGTTCGAGAAATGAATTATTGGGTTTGTTTTAAGATAATATCTTATTAAACTAAAGATGTGCCTTTATATGTTTTTTCACTATCACATATTCACATGACTTGGAATCCAGATACTGTCAAACTTGTTCCTTAATTCGAATTTTATAATTAGTTTCTTCAGAACACTTGTAACTCAGGTGTTTTTCGGCTGTTGCAATAATTACATTTGGTAATTAGCTATCACCAAACCTGTGTTCGAGAATTATGTATTGGATTAAGTAACAGAAACAATATTTAATACTCACTGATATGTAGTATTCTGCGTAATGTAATTAATTACATTATTGAATTATTATTATAATTAATTCCTGTGATTTAATAATAATAATAATAATTCGATCTGATTTATATTATTATTTGCATATTTTGTAGCAATTCAGCATTTTTGCATATTTTAAGTATCCGAGTTTTATTTATTATAGGCATTACTAAAAATATGTCGTGGATGTGACAAACAACCAAAATTTAAACAGCCTTCTTTAAATTAAAAATAGCATTTTGTTAAGCCTCTTTCCGTTACTTTTCCGATAAGCGTCTCCAAGAATTTATTAATGCCCTTCCCATACATCCAGGCCGAGACAAAATTCCAGGAAAAGCTAATACCTTAAAACTTCTAAATAAATACAAAAATACATTTTACCAGAAAATTAGGAGTATATGTGTTCCTTTGCTATTCGGAGAAATTTATTCCCATATTCGAAAGTAATTTTATTTTAAACGTTGGCTTTTCGAAGTGTAAACTTGTGAGTTGTGATATATAATAACAAAAATGCCGAAAATAGCGACTGTGCCTGGATGGATTGCACTTTATTCAGAATTGCGTATGGATAGAGAAAAAGTGTTTTGCGTAGCATGCTCAAGATTGTGAGTAAAATTTTAAGGTTATTTCCTCTCATTAATTAATTAAGTTTTTAATTATTTCTTTATCTTTTACTAACATTTATTTTATAAGAAAACAACCGATGATGTGATATTTTTTTTTCAGATTACAAGTGAGAGAAAGTTCCAAGTCGACCAACATATGAAAACTCCATCTCATGCTGCAAAACTAACAAAAATGAAATTGGCGAAGAAGAGTCAGCAAACATTACCGCAATGTTTGCCATTAACTTCCAAAAAAATCGGAACAAGAACAATTTAATGAAGATTTGTGTCAAATGTTTGTGTCGGCAGATATTCCACTACATAAATTAAACAATTTAAATGTCAAGTTATTTTTGCAAAAGTACATCAGCAAATATAACATTCCCGACAAAAGCACGTTAAGAAAAAATTATATTCGCTGTATCTATGCAGAAACATTGAATAGCATTAAGAAGGTTGTTGCAAACAATTATCTTTATATATGCGTAGATGAAACTACTGATAGTGTGGACCGATACATGCTTCATTTATTGATTGGTATCTTTAACGTATCGGTTCCAGCAAATCTTATTTAATTTCATCCAAACAGTTGAAAAAGGCAAATAATTTGACAATAACTAGGTTAATACAGGAAGAACTGGCAACTTTCTTTTTACCGGAATCGATTCCAACTGAGAAAATTCTATTGTTTTTGACGGATGCTGCACCATACATGGCGAAGGCAGCTTTCAACTTGAAAATTTTTTACCCAAATTTAATTCACACAACTTGCTTGGCGCACGGACTAAATCGTGTTGCAGAAGAAGTCTGAAACTATTTACCCTTAGTAAATACTTTAATTAGTTGAAGGGTTTTTAATTTTTTATTCACTTAAAAGCCACAGTCTCCGATTTTTCAGTTAAATGGCTATCCGGCCAATTGTGGTAAGGGTTTTTAATTTTTTATTCACTTTAATTAGTGGTGTTAAGAAAGTATTTTTAAAGACCCCAATACGAGTTAAGTTTTACAAACAACATCTACCCGGTGTTCCGCTTCCTCCTCAACCATCACACGATGGGGAACGTGGTTGGAGGCTGCTATTTTTCGTGCAAATCATTATGAAGGAATAAAGACAATTATTATGGATCTTGATAGGGATGCACAATCTGTGATAGACACCCAAAAGGTGTATTCGAGTAAAAAAATACCTCAACAGTTGTCGTTTATTAAAGCCAATTACAGTTTTATTTCCAGTTCTATATTGCAGTTGGAAAAATAATTTATGTCGCGAATCTAGAGCGTTGAAACAATAAACAAATTTGAAAAGTCATGTTTTCATGTTAAAGGAGGAGTGGGACAGTCGGCGTATGGAAAATTTTTAAGTTTAATAGGAAAAAATTAGGGTTTTAGAAAGCTAAAGGACATTGCTAAAATCTTGTGTGGTGATTCAGTAGAAAATATTGAGTTGACAATAGGTGATATTTCTAATTTGAAATATGCTCCTATAACAAGCGTCGACGTAGAACAAACCTTTTCAATATATAAATACATCTTTTCAAACAAGTGTCACAATTTTACTGTTGAAAACTTTGAGAAATATGTGATTGTAAATTGTTTTCACAGTTAATTATGTTGTAAAATGTTCTAAATAAACTTGTAGTAAACATAATAGAAAATTTTTTTCTACAGTATTCCATTTTCTAACATTCCTCGTATTTTTTTACCTGCATATTTTTCATAAGGAAGTGCATATTTAGGCTAAAATTCAATGATACCGTTGCAACTGTATTAAAAGAAGGGTCCAATAAATCTATCCCCTTTAATACCGCACCACACATTAACCTTTTTTGAATATTGGCTTCTACATTCAATTGACCAGTTGGGACTTTTTTTACCGCAATATCTGGAATTTTGGGAACTAACAATTCCATTGGTAGTAAATATAGCTTCAAAACTAAAGCAAATTTTTTAAATAAATTTTGATCGTCTTCTAAATATCCTAGAATCCTTGCACAAAAATCCAAACGATGGTTCGTGTAGCCTTCAATTAAAGTATGAATAAATTTACGTTTATTCATTAATTATTCAATAACAATGAGAGAATTATCGCCACAGAGGGTGCAAGTTGTAAACACATTAAAAGTTAGTTTCTTATCATTCTGAATCCACTATACTTATTTTTTGATATTAATTATGAATAGTTACTAATTATTAATAATTATATATTCTTGAATAGCATTTATAATGTCTAAGGATATTTAAGGTTTTGTATTAACATATTGTTAATAGTTTACATAAAATATTACGTAATGTAGCAGACATCAAATGTAAAATAAGATTAGATCGGATTTGGTTTTTGTTAGAATGAAAATTTAACATATTGATGAATATTTTTCTATATTAGACTATATTTGTCAATTTTGTGCATATTTTTATGAAAATATGTGCATATTTTGCTATTTTTACGTACATATAACTCGAGCTTTAGTTATCATGTTCATTAATCGATGTAAACATAAAAAAATCTCTCTTCCTCTATTATTTCTAAGTCATGTTTTAATGACGGTTCTATTTTATGATTGAATTCGTTCTCTCTTGATTATTTAAATTTATTCATTAGAAATTAGTTCTATTATTTCTCGGTATTATATATTTTACATATTATTTCCCTGAGTAAATGGTATAATTTAAATTTCGCCGATAGTATCCATTACACCAAGCCATTATAAATATTAATAAACGCAACTTAATTAAATATATTCGCGTGATAACATATATAACATGTTCACATGTACACGACACATATATAAAAGAGAAAATGGATCTCATTCCACATATATTATTATATTTTTTCGTGCCTGTAAATCTTATTAGTTGTGAAATAATGCGAACACATAAATGGCACGCATTATTTTTGCAATTTATTTTCCATTCATGTGCCAAAACATCTTTTGTGTTTTCTAATTGTTATGACCGCTTATTTACATTTTAGGCGATAACTTTTAACGATCATTTTAATATGTCGAAACTATAAATTTGTATTTTCTCGCTTCATAATGGAATAAATTGTAAACATGTTTTAAAAGTTTTACATCAATATCGTGCGATTTATTTAATTGCTTAATTAATGAACACGTTCATTTTAAAACTTAATAAATTTACGACTGTTTCGTTTTAGATAGGTGCAGTGAGATCAATAAATTTACAATTTGTTTCAATAAAATCGTAATCTTAAATGTTTTGCAGCGAGTTTTAAAAAAAGTTACACCTACGTAATCCCAAGCCTACGAGAGTGATTTGAGTCACTTCAACGAAATACTTATTTTAGCGCAAAAAAAAATATTTTATTTTTCAAGATAATTCCCATTCAATTCTATACACTTAGCCCAGTGTTTCTCAAACTTTTTGGCCCCCAACTCCCTTTTGTACTTAAAAATTGCAAAGACCCCCGAAGAATGGGTATGTGTGGAAAAAAAAACATTTTAAATTAATTTAATGAGATGGATGAGCCTGCTTATTTTGGTACAATAAATTAAACCTGGGTTTAATATCGGTCAGTGCAGGTCTCATAGCGATTTCTGTTGCTAAGACGAGAGCGCTTTGTTTTGACCCCACCCAAATATTTTTCGCGATCCCCCTCTGGTGGTTGCGACCCCACTTTAGGAATCACTGTTTAACCCAGCGATTCTTAAGTCATCTAAAGCAATCTTTCAGAAACGCTTCAAAATAGGCATTCGCTAAGGTTACCTTAATTCCCCAAATTCCTTTCCACCAAGCCATTTTTTCAAGTCTGGGAACAAAGAAAGTGAGACGGAGTTAGATCTGGTAAATATAGTGGACGAAGCAGTAACTCGCGTCCTAATTCGACACATTTAATGCTTACCATTACGGATAAATAAGAAAAGCGCGATATCCTGATGGAATTTGTCTATTTTTCTGAATAAAAAGATTGTTTTTTCTTGGGCTCGCCATCGAAATCTTAGTTACTGCAGTTATTGCACATCCCCTCTGTAAATAGTCAATAAACTGTATTGGGATTTTGGAATTCCATGAAATCGTAGCCATAATCTTATCGCCTGAACTAAGGGTTTTGCTTTTTCGAAGCATCATCAGAAGAAATCCATTGTTTTAATTGTGTTTTTATCTTTGGGGTACGAGTTGTTACGCTTCGCATATATAAGAATATTTTAATTTATTTTTAAGTAATATATCTTCTAAAAATATCTCGCATTTTTACAAAAGTTAAAATATTAACTTAAGACATTTTTCTGTACATATTCGTGTGCAAAGAGGAAGCATTTCGTTTGTTATATCCTTAACCGGGAGACCCTCGAAATATACCTGCTTACAACCATATCGTACACTGTGGAATTTCTATATACATTTCATTAAGTTGTTTAATTTAATTACGTACATCTCCTATGGCGTTTCATATCATTTGAAAGCTTATTTCACATGGGATATTTCAATAACATTTATGCCATCGATAGAACACCTCTTCAAGTCCCGCTTCTTATTAATTATTATTATTCAAGATATCTCTCCCCTCTCAATTTAGCGGTCATAAACAAGAGCCCTTTTTCTCGACTAGTGTTCTATCGACAAAAATTATCGGTCTTCTTCTCCTGAGAACTCTCGTAAGATAAACATCTTACCCGCCGTGCTGTTCAAGTACCGGCCATCATCCAAGTGCCCTTACATCTCTGTAACTAGTAGATAATCTGTATTGTTCAATATATATTATTATTTGATCTAACTCACATTAATTCAACTAATTAATTTCTTGTTCCTCGGGCCAACCATCGCTCTACATATACTTGTCCAAGTATATCTACGCAGACCACGTGGCCGACCATCTTCGCAACTCAAAGGTAACTCTGTATTGTTCGATACAGAGATTATTTTATATTAATCGTAATTAATTAACAATTAATTTACTGCTCAATTTAACGTTCCTTTCAGTGTATTTTGTGTTAATTTTTAATTACTTATTTACTGCTCCTCGTGTATATATGTATATATTACTTTTATTTAATTACTTTTAAATATATCAACCTTCAGTTTTTTCTTATGTAAATATAAATACAAACTCCAGTGTTTTATTTAGTTAGTAAGGTGTAATATATTTATTTAATTTAACCATTATCACACACGTCCTGGACCTTTGATGAAACTTCACTAGCACCACAATTATTTTATTTAGAATAATTTCATTATTATTAGGACACAGCCGTCGAAACCAATAATGTAAAGCCAGTGTTTGTAATAGGGTATAGTACAGTATTTATCTATGGTGATATATTGACAAAGCAATTCTCTTGGATTTCGTTTGAACTTAGCCATAAAGTCATGAAATTGTAACATGACTTCGTATTTACTCAACAGTAAGCAAGCGCGGCACCTAGCGTTTTCATATTTCAATATTGTTGCAAAAATATTGTGTACCCATTCGGTTTAAATGACTCGCACACTTACAACTGAAATTGATTGTAAGTTCGGTGTGTGCGAAGCAAAGTCCTATTGGTCCAAATGAAAGTACCTTTGTTCAAAACAAAGTCCTGTTTATCCAGATGAAAGTACCTTTGTTCAAAACAAAGTCCGCTATTTCCAAATGAAAGTTCGCATTGTCAGATCAAGCAAATAAGTCACATATGTCCATATATAGATAATTAATTTATTTGAACTAAGACAAATACATTCAAATGTCTTTTACTAATCATGAATAATTTCATATCTTAAGCATCTTGGTATGTATGTCTGCATGTGATTGAAATAATTCAAAAAGTTTTCGTTGGATATTTCGGTTACAGCGTTTCTATGGCTATATATAATTCATCTTGAGTGCGTGGTTCGGTCCGTTTTATTTTATTTTTCCACTGTTTAAATAAATTTTCTATCGGGTTCAAAAAGGGTGAATAAGCAGAGAGGTAAACTACCTCATGACCTAGTGCCGCAATCAAAGTCTGTATTTCATTGGTTTTATAAAATGGAACGTTATCCATAATAATATATTCGTGTTCGTTACCATTATCTGCAAGTTTCTGAAAACACATAGTCAGAAACTGTATTTGTGACTGTTAATTGTCTTTTCAATATTTTTGTGTTTCTCTTCTGTTCTGCAGCCCTTCTCCTGATGAAGTCATTAATAAATAGTGAATTTATATTAGTACGGTCAAGTAAATGTAGAGTTGAATAAAATATAAAATTGACGTACAAAATATAAATTTTTATATTTTGTACGTCAATTTTATATTTTCTTCAACTCTACATTTGTTACCCCAGAAAAAGCGACAAAGTCTGTTGCGAAATATAGGGTTATTTAATAAAGGAGTTTTTTTTTTCTTAATTGACCGCTTACCCGAATTTAAATTAATTTTTTATTATATATATATATATATGGTAGATTCAATTACTTGGCGATTTAAGGTTTGGTTTTACTTAAAAATGTATATATTTAAAACAATCTTACATGTTTCGGCATATGATGCCTTTCTCAAAGAATTTAAAATATAAATGACAGTATATTAATATACTGTCACTTATATTTTAAATTCTAAACACACCGATAACGAATTTATATTAGTACGGTCAGGAAATTTTCTATTATATATATATATATATATATATATATATATATATAACATTTGATAAATTATTGGAGTTTTTCGGCTTTTTTTATATGAAATATTTACAAATATATATATATATATATATATATATATATATATATATATATGGTAGATTCAATTAATTGGCGATTTAAGGTCTGGTTTTACTTAAAAATGTATATATTTAAAACAATCTTACATGTTTCGGCATATGATGCCTTTCTCAAAGAATTTAAAATAAAATATATACATTTTTAAATAAAACCAGACCTTAAATCGCCAATTAATTGGATCTACCACAACATACAAAGGTCACGAAATAATTATCTATATATATATATATATATATATATATATATATATATATATATAATTTAAACGAAATTATCGTTAGTAGTATATTGAATAAAATAAATTAAGAGCGGGCAAGCGGTCTGTCAATTAAAAAACTCATTTATTAGTTATCCCTATATTTCTCAACACTTATTATTTTTTTCAACTCTACATTTTTATCTCCGGAAGAAGCAACAAAGTTGTTGCGAAATATAGGGATAACTAATAAATGAGTTTTTAATTTTGTAAAAAACTTATGCACTTTTCGTTGTAGATACATACAAGTGATTGAACATATTCAACATAAGTATGTAAACGAGTGTTGACTTGAACACCTTTTCTCTCCGGCTTGTTTTTCTTAGAGGTCAATGGTCCATGTTATAGTTCCTTCCTTATGTTGTGCATTGCTACGTATTTAACAATTTAATGTTACATTAGCTTGACTAGTAGCCGCCGCAACAGTCATTTTTGAGAAAATAGTTAAAAACTCTTATAGTCATTCGTTTTCTTTTCGACTGAAAATTTTGCATTTTCATGCCCCCCGTATATTTCTGCCAAAACTAATTCCCACTGAATTACAGCACGTAAGCTTCCATATTATGATCTGTATATTGACCATTTCGTCATCTTTAAAAGCCCTAAAATATTATTAATCCGACTATAACACATATTATAAATGGATTACGCGTCCAGTTAAATTGACAATATCAGCCGATTTACATTACTTTAACGAGCGAGATCTCTTATCGTTCTGCATCCAGTGGAAATCTTTTAATTATTACCGATACCGGAGCGCCATAACGACGCACAAAAGTCGTCGTAAATATATCGAATGCATATAAACCCAAAATATTTAGAGCGCGGCGAACGATCATGGTCATCATCATCGTCTGCGAAAGAGTATATTCATCCATATAACCTGTTCTTGAATCACCGACTCCGATCGATTATATTGAATTATTAAGAGTTGAATTACAATTGCGATTTTGTGTTCCCATTTCTTGCATAAATCGAAACGGACGAGAAAATTAAAAGAATACCGCAAGATGGGTTTCGTATCCTTGAATTGCTATACTTTAGTTCACTTAAAAACACTATTTAATTTATGATACCCATATTCTTGTGTTATTTATTTTATTTTTTAATCGTGTAAAATTCCATGCAACAAAATACAGCCTATATAATAAGAAACGCAGGCTGGTGAAGAGGGGCTAAGACAGTTGCTAGATATTTCGTGCTTCTAATATGCCTAGTTAGTTCATAATGAACTCATTATGACGCCCAAAATAGTATCAAAATGAGCTCGATTTCGATAGCTTTTTTTCATTTTTCAATGCTGGCGTTGTTAGAACACTAAATATCTTAAAGCTGTAATTTGATTTTAAGAATTTAAGTACATTTGACAGAAATGATGTACGTAGAAAAGAAAAATGCTACACAAACAACGTATATTGTATACAATTAATAACTAACAACAAGATATATTAGTTTCTCTGTGACTCACGTTTACATTTTTAAGATAAATATAGAGTAATGTTGAAAATTAAAAAATAATATTTCGCAAATAGCAATATTTAAAGTTGAAAATGTCAAGTACCAATGTGACCAACTACATACTTCATACAAAAATATATTTCTGAACTTTAAAATTGAATAATTTCAATTCATTAATGTAAAAAATGTAAAATAGAGAAAAATAGTAAGAAAAACCTCTTTCATAAGGTTTTCAAAATAGTGCCTTATGAAACTTGTGTTTTAATATACTATTATTGCATTTATACATGACATTTGAAAGTTCTATATTGATTGTCCATGTTTGTTGTTTATAAATTTTGCTTGAACGATTTCTTAAATTCTTCCTAGCTCAATTCTTCTTTTTGGTGGTTTAGGTTAGCCTCATTATGAAGTACAGGCCCAACAGCAGATAAGAGATTAGAATAATTAATTGAATGTTTTCATTGTAACCAAAACCCAGATATCTAAATTATATAAAAGCAATTAGTTATCTCCAAATTGTTGATACTACAACAAAAATGTGTGTCTTAAAATTAAAACCATATATCTTCAAGCTAGTAACGTTGTTTCGTAACTTTATTTGATTTCTTACTCAGATAATTACTAACAAATGTAAAATTGAAAAATTTGAAAGTTATTTTATTAATATTATCTACAAGTTTTCCTCATTCTGTGACAATAAGTGGACATGTCCAAAATATATTAAATTTTACAAAAGAGCAGAGAAAGCAAAACAATAATCTCACATGGAAATAAAACGTTCAACCACTAGCAAATGTGTGTGTAACAAAAGTCGAGTTGTAACGTTCTATCATGCGATAGAACGTTTTTCCTCTGTCCTGAAAAATTGGTCTAATTGGACTTGTCCACCTAAAGCGTTGAACCCCTAAATTAATATAGGTTTTTAAACATTTGCAAAGCTTATTATCGCAGTAGGTACAATTTACCCAGAAATCGGTAACTTTGGAAATTTCACGAGTTATGTTGTTATCGAACGGTACAACTGATTCGGTCCACTTTTATTAAATATGCACTAGTTTGTTACATAAATTTTGCCTACTTACAGTATTTTGAACATAAACAGTAGTCTTTAATTAGCATGAATATGCTACGCTATTCTACATAACCAGACAAAGGTATGCTAGATTACAAAAATACCATAGCCAAGCTGTGAAAATCGACAAATTTAAAATCAAAGATTTTTCTTTTTAGATTGTCTGTTTCATTCTAAATACTATGAGGATGAAGTTACTAAATTACAAAGCAAAATGGAAGGATTACAGCTGAATATAGAACTTAACACAAAACCTACACAAACGCTACAGACCAACAATAATTGGATGGTGAGATGAAATCGAGATAAATCACGACTTAGATAGGTTCACGGCATCAAAAGGACAACAATACTGGAGTTTAGAAGCAAAACTCAGAATCGGAATGGTTGGCAACCATTGGGGAAATCGTTGGTATAACAATAAGCGTTGTAGGAATAAGAAAGAGAAACGAAAATAAGCAAAAATTGATATTTTTCTGTAATCGGATTTTATTGTAGATATTGATGTTGAAGTAATATTTGCCGCAAGATCTAGGTCTCTTCATGTTTCACTTACTTCAAGAAACCATTATATAAAACTCATTCATAGAAAACGATTAATGGAATCGATGTCACTATTCTTCAAGAATCAACGTCACATATGCGACGTGTGAAGTAAAAATTGCAAGAAAATTAAATTAGTAATTTAATAGTCAGTTGAGATATAACATCACTCTGCTAAACTATTCTTTAAATAAAATTTCATTTGAATTAAATGTAGACATTAAGAGTACCAGAAAGTGCTCGCCATTCTTCAGACTTTCACAATGTGAAATATTGAATCAATATCTAGCGTAAACGAGATACGAACTACTAATCGCATTCCAGCATTCTTCAGAATAATTTTACCGTTTCTCCAGTAATTTTATTAACGAGAATTGCATATCTTGAAGATGCAAAATTTTACTTCTGTCAAAAGGATGAATTGCTGCTAAGTTTATTTTTATGATTCACCGCCGGCTTCTGATCATGAGCAAAATATTAGTCCACCTTTATGAGCATAATGACCTTCTTAAACGAAATTAACACATTAAATATGATTTTCCATAATCTCATTAGCGAATCAATGCTTATTGGAAATCCAATTGTTTTTTTATGTCACGAATATTATGCATGTTTACAGATATACACACACACACATAGTAACTGTGTGCTCGCAATATTGGACTAAGCAATCTGTTGTAATTTAGAAACGCTATTATTTACTTTAGGAATTATGATCGTAATACAAATTATTGCACCAGTGCGTTTTGTTGCAACCATTGTCGCATTGTAACCTATTTATGTCTACAATTGCATTTACTGTTCTTCTTTTTTTCATAACTTCATTCCTGGAGGGAAGAATTGAACGTTTTTTCTTACTTCTGTTTTGTTAAATATAAAAATTTAAATATTTCATGCAATTGTGTGTTTAAATAAAGTTGTATCACGTTTATGTTTAAGATCGTAGTGATTTTGGTTTCTTGGGTGACAATTGCTTCGAAAAGAAATTCTTCATAAAACGAAATTTATTATATTGTATATGCGTTAAATATAAGTAAATATAAGATATTGAATTCAACTATAAACATTTCGAATTACAAAACTTTCTCTAGATTCTAAGAAGTGGCATCTTTTACTTTTCCAAATTTATTACTTTATGATTTAGACCGCTTGTTTTATTGCCTACAGAGAAGTGAAGAGAATTAAATATTTTTAAGGATTTGATAGGTTCCTATAACTTTTATAGCATTATAAACGAACCTACTAGAAAAAACAACTGCTTGAGTAATATATGCATTGACTAGGCAATGCCAAAACTTTCATAGTGAAGCTTCACACAATAGTATATCAGGTCACTCTGCTCAAAGGTTGGGGTGTTTATTTGAAGCTACTGAATTAAATAAAATCTTATATTACATATAAACCCATAAATAATGGAAAAAATATTTTGTACTTTCAACAATTGCTTTGCGATGATTACTGGTCAGATGTATTAAATTTAAATAATTTAGAAGACAATATAATAGTCTCTTCTATAAATAAAAGCAAAGTAGTGGAAAATAATTCAAGAAAATGCGAATAAAAAAAGCATGTGAAGAACGACATTGTTTTGTCTGTAAATGTCAAGGAGGAATGTAGAGATCAGCTGGGGGTAGCTAATTGTTTTGGTGAGTATTTTAGTTCAGTTACAAATAATTTAATTCATGACAATAGAATAACGATTGACTTATTTCATATAAATCAAAAAAAGGAATGCAGCTCTTTCATTCACAATGTCCTGACATCCCGGAACCACCGCAGTCAATTCTTATACGATGAGGTACAAGATTAGGGGCAGCATTTTAATATTTACATTTTGATAAATAAAGTTTGTGTAAGGCTCAGTCAAATACAATTTCAAAATCTTTAAGTTGTAGCAGATTTAAAAATTATTTACGAGAATTACGTTGCAGTAGTGGACTCAATAAAAAAATATATAGAATACTTCGTTGTCCTTACCAGATTCGGTCGAAATTGTTGCCTAGGAAGAAACAGTGCTACATACTTTAAATGATAAAAGAATGTTGCGAAAGATCCCTTGTACAAATTTAAAGACCACTTTAACTACGCGAATATTACATCGCTAGCTGTGGAACAATCTCTTTCTGCGTATAAGCAGATATATACACCACAAAGGACAAATCTTAAGAAGGCGATTGTAGAAAAGCAGTTATGCTACAGGTGTTCACTCACGCACATCCGAATTTTTTCTAAGCATCGAAACATATTCGGTAAGTTGTTTAGTATATTTTATCTGCATTTTCAATAATTCTACGGTATATTTTTTTTCTAAATAACGAGCAGTTTTATTTCGATAAACCTCATGCAGTGACGTCAATGCTGGACGACCTAAGTGCCTGTCTCTAGTCATAAGTAAATATATGTACCTATAGTTAAATATGATTAATTATTAATAATTACTAAGTATTAGTAATTATATATTCTTCAATGGCGTTTATAATGTTTAAGGTTATTTCAAGATTTTGTGAACATATTGTTAATCGTGTTACACAAATATTATGTAATTTAACAGACCTTAAATGTAATATGTATAAAGTATTGTTTTTTTGATGTATATGAAATAAGTCAATCGTTATTCTATTGTTTGCTAGAATCGGAGTTTTTGCATATTTTCCTACATTAGAGGTTATTTTTCAATATTTTGTACATATTTTTTTTCTAAAGTTTGCAATTTTTACATGAATATAATCCGAGCTTTATTCATTCATTAACAGAGAGCGGACTGAAGCGATTGAATGACCAAGTGCCCCGATAAAACGTTGTGGCGGTATCCGGTATAGTATGCATGTTATAACAGCCCCACTATTTGCTTGTTCGATTGTATTCGTCGAACAGATGTTATTTCCGTCGTAATGAATAGTACATTGTGTGTGTTCCTTCATAAATTTCATTTAACAGTGTCGTGCAAGACGGAGTATACATTTATATATTATTTCGTTGAAATAATCGCTTAAAAAATTATATCCGCTAGTTTCCAAAGTGTATTCTCGTGTTTACATGCTGTTATACATGCATATACATATACATATGTATTTATTGTTCTTGAGATAGTATATTTTCTATTCTCTTCTATAAGGGATTGTTTCTGGTTTCGTTTCTATCAGTGTTATTTGGTTACATCGTTTTTTACGTATTTCAAAAAATCCGTTTTATATTGTTATATTGTATATTTATCCTATAATTTTTTATAAATATTAAGTTTAATTTACTACCTTATTTTTGGAGTAGTTTTTGTTTCTTCTTTTTAGCCCATTTCTTTCTGTTCTTAGTATTTCTCTTTATTTTTATTAATTATGGAGGATTCTCGTAAGGCAACCATGCTAGGATGGATTAGAGGCCATACAGATTGCTTGCATATTCGTAATGGAACCGAGATATATTGCAGTGCCTGTTCATTAAATTTAAGGCATCCACAAAACTGTAATGTGCAGAGACATGTTTCTTCGAAAACTCATCTAGATAACATATGACCATCTGCACCTGACACTTTTAACGAAGAACTGTGTGAAGCTTTCATGGCGGCCAATATCCCATTCAAAAAGCTTAACAATCCAGTCCTCAAGAGGCTTCTTACAAAATATACTGATCGTCATATACCAGATGAATCTACTTTACGTAAATACCACTTGCCAAAATCTTATTTGAGAACCAATGAAAAAATAGGAACCAACCTATCTGTTCATTATTTTTGGGTAAGTGCAGACGAAACAACGGATGTAATGAGACAATATGTGTTCAATGTAGTTGTTGATATTCTTCATCCGAGCATTTCATACCAACCATACTTAATTGCAACTAAAATATTGCCAGTTGTAAATAGTGAAATACTTGCAAAAGTAATTGATCAATGTATTCATAATATTCTGTTATCGGATAACAACTATAAAGATGTTAACTATATGTTAAAAACAGGGAAGTTATTAAAGCAATCTTATCCCAATATGCTACACGTTACCTGTGCAGCACATGCACTACACAGAGTATGTGAATACATCAGGGGCCATTTTCCAAATGTTGATAAGTTAGTTTCATCATTTAAAAAGATATGTCTCAAAGCTGAGACAAAAAGTTGCTGCCATATTCAGCAGCAATCCAGATTTGAATATACAGGGTGGGGCATAGGAATCAAGTGTTTTTGAAATGATAATAAAATTATTAGTTTTTACTCTAAAAAAAATTTATTGGTAGTACAACATAGCTAATAATAAAGCATTTTGAAATATTCAAGTACGGAAAATTACATCTGGCATATGATGTCCGTTTTCATTGATACACTGTTGCAGCCGTTGACGAAAATTGGCCTCCACTCTTTCCAGCATGTCTCTGTCGATTAGGGAGATTTCATAACGAATCGATTCCTTTAATGCGTCTAACGTACGGGGTTTGGCCTCGTAAACACGTGACTTGAGGTACCCCCATAGATAAAAATCACAAATCGATAAGTCGGGAGACCGAGGAGGCCACAAAATGTCACCAAATCTCGAAATTAGACGATTTGGAAACAGGTGGCGAAGAACAGCCATAGATGCTCTGGCGGTGTGTGCCGTGGCCCCATCTAGCTGTAACCACAAATCTTGGATATCCACACCTCTTCTTAACAATTCAGGTATGAAAAAGTTATTCACCATATGAATGTAACGCGCAGATGTTACTGTAGCGGTGACCCCATTTTCTTCAAAAAAATATGGGCCAATGATGCCAAATTTTCCCACCGCACACCAAACTGTTACCTTAGGACTATGCAATGGCATCTCATGTAACTGTCGTGGATTCTCGTCAGCCCAGTACCGGCAATTTTGTTTATTGACGGCCCCCGTAAGATGGAAATGAGCTTCGTCACTCATGAGTAACAACATGTTTTCATTCTCCTGAACAAGTTCAAGCATTTGTTGTGCGAAACTCAAGCGTTGGGCGTAATCTCTTACATTTAATGGTTGGGCAACCAGTATTTTGTATGGGTGAAAATGTAAGTCACCATGCAAAATCCGCCGTACAGTGCGATTGCTGATTTGAAGTGCAGCTGAATGTCGACGTGCAGAGCGGCGTGGACTTCGCAGTAATGCTTGTCTCGCCCATTCAATATTCTCAGGAGTACGCACAGTACGTTGACGACCGGGCGGCTTTCTTTTCATTATTGAACCTACTGTTCGAAGGTTATTGACCCAGCGTAAGATGGTGTCTCGGGCAGGAACAGAGTCATTACGATGGATATTAAATCTTCTGCGAAATTCACGCTGTCCTGCAGTCACCGACTAGCCACTGCGAACAAAACAATCATACGCGAACACGCGTTGTTCTAGCGTCCACCTCTCCATGATGGCAAGTGGCAACTGAGAAAGTGAAATGCTTTGAGTCGAGGAATGGATTGTAATAAACCGCGCGCCCCTCCCTTTTCTAATGGCCGAGTACTACCCAAACCAAAAACACTTGGTTCCTATGCCCCACCCTGTATTATATCAATCTATACATTCGAAGTACGTTGCACTTTTGCATCATTTTAATCACGCACCCATCACCAGTTGTGATGTGGAACTGACGTTTTCTATTTTTAAAGACGTTTTAACATCTAAAGGACCTAATTTAACACACGAACACCTTGAACAAATTTTAGTTGTTCATAGTAATGTTTTACACTTTCAATGTTTCACAGAAAATACATAGTTTTGAGTTTTGTTCTTTGTAAATTATTTTTATTCAAAATTCGATATGCAATTCGCTTGTCAGCTTTACTTTTGTTTCAATAGTAGTTGCTGCCGGTTACCAAACTGTTTATTACAGTCGCTCTGTTGTGCATTGACAGATATATATTAACTGCATATTGCAGTAGATTTTTCCCCGAAGAATATAGTTAAATATAATTATTAATTATATATATATAATTTGTTTTCAGGTTTACATTTAGTGATTTGTAATATTTTATTTAAAAATTTAAATTGGCGTGTATTTTATATTTAGACTGTATATTGTTCGAAGATTGTATTGATTTACGTCGTGGAACCTTTACCGGACGTTGTATCGTTCGAGGTTTGTAGCTTGATTTTTTTTTATTCTTGGACGAAGGTTATTTCCGCACCAGAGATTTATGTACCTTCAGATGATTCACTTGTGTTAATTTTTTTTGAATAAGGACTTCTTCTTTATTTAAAATATTTTTATAAAGTCGGTTTATGTTTTAGTTTTTGATTATTGATGTGTTCATGATAATTATCGTTTTGTTGTATCAGTACACAGCAATATGTAGGTATGTGCCACTTATGCAGGTTGCCACACGTATCAAATTGTTCGAAACTCACGGATCGCTTACAGAAACAAACCTATTGCGAATATAAGGCAGACGCTTGTGGGCTACGAATCATCAATCGAGTCCGCTCTCTGTTCATTGTACTTCATAGAGTTCTGGTCACTGTAGTGATATTACAATAAATCTCTTGAAATGAAATATTTATTTATTTGCTTGTAGATTCATTCTGGACAGCACACTTTTTACTTACACGATAATTGCAAGTCACCAGTAAAAATTAATAATATAATTTTTAATAATAATAAATATGCATAATCGCTATTTAATCGTTCAATAATATTTACTTTTTTATATATACATTACATCGATAACTTGTCGATCGTCAGATAAGTAATAATTGCAGATATCGGTGTAATTGAACTGCATTCCAATCTGAATAAGTTAAATAATTCCGTTTATTCATTAAATCAGGCTTTCCATTACCATTGCCTAAAAAGGCCGCATTCCATCGACATATCTGGGCGCGAATATTTCCAAGCTCTTATTGTAACGCTTCAATAAAAAAAGGAGAAACAAAACCGTTTAGTTGTTTATCAATGCAACCGATTGCATAATCCATCGATGTTTGTATAACCTACATAAAAAGGCGGCGCAGCTTGCAAAAACTGAAGTAAAAACGCAGATATATATGTATATTTATACGTATATATTATGAGGATTGTGCAACGCCGCCTGGATATTTAATATTATTAATATTGCGAAATATCGTAAAAATATTGCGGCGAATGTTTTGCGTTCTAAATAAATTTAATAGACGTATGCATAAATAATATTATTTCCTAACGGTAATTACATGAATAGTAACATTTCATAAATTAAGAGAAGTGTCGAATAATACCGTACAGTTGATATTGAAAAGTTATGAAAGCTAGAACGCTTAGCAACGGAGGGAGAACTTTTAATTTGTTCCTAGCTTTTTCTCTAGAGCAGATGATTTAGACTATTTAAAAAATTAAAAATTAATAATGAATTAATGTGTATAAGAAACAAATAAACATGGCATTTGGCTTCAAGTTACGAAAATTTTAATCACGCATGTACAATCCAACGCCGCTATGTAGAGCTGTCAACATCCTTTGTGAATCAGAATTCCAAGCTGCGCCATTATAAGTGGAAACGTTCTTCATTGGTGAACTATTTTTCATTGCTGTGTCTACTCGTGTCTGATTTTTCAATAGAGACTTTGAGAGAACAGCGTATCTGTATATAGTTCTGTTTCAAGTCAGTAAGACTGAAGCAAACAAAATGCTAAAGGTAACAATCAGGGACAACACAAAGTCATAGATCAAATACAAAGTTGCGATAGGTTTAAACATTTCAAAAATGGCTGCTGTTACAATATTTTGATCGATCCCGGTATACTTTTAGCGTCTACGATAACGTCTTATTCGGTCATGCGTTCTGGATTCTTTGTAGTAGGGAGTACAAGTTTGCGTGTGTCTTAATTTTTGTTCAGAAGGGCAGCGAGTTGCCAATGGGTGTAGTCGAAGTGCTTTTAATTTTTAATTTTGACATTATTGTTTGAGAGTAATTTTTGGAGAATTAAACACCCTGAGGGCGTGCTTTGAACTAAATACCCAATTAAAAAAAACAGTATAGGCTGGTTCAAGTTAAGGCTCTCGTAATTAGAACTCAAGACTTCCGCTTGGGTGTTGAGAATACCCCTAAATCCAGAAGAGTTCGAAAACCTGAGGCTTTGTATTAATCTGCATGGATTTAAATCAGCCAACAATCTGAGCACGTGTTCATTTGACCGCGATCTAGGGCTTCAATCCGCTCCCCGGATAAAGCTAAATGCAACTGCATAAATGTTATTTCAAAAACAAACAATTACATCGATCTGTTAATTATTAAGTTACGAAAAATTGAAGAGAGAGTCCTTTTGTGATGCCATTTTGGGTAGCTAAACGATTTCCTATATAGTAGATGCAGTATGGACCATTTTTCATAGGGTAAAACACCCAGTTATTGGACTGTTAAGGTTTTTGATAAATTGAAACTTTATTTATCGACTCACAAATATGTGTTTAACCATTTTAAATGGCTTTTTTATTGTGTTTGCATTCCACTATTCACAATTTTCGATTAAAAAGTATCTATTTTTCAACAACTAAAAAACAAAAATCATGTCGAAAAACTTAGTTATTGGACAATTTTTCTACTATGTGGACATAATCAAGTTATTGGACATGTAGTAATTTATAATTTTTATTTTTTAGTTATAAGTACAAATTGATATAAGCATTCTTATACATATTGTATAATTCACCTATTTCTTTTTTTCTTTTTCTTCCTTGTTATCATCGTTGGCTAAGTTCACATTATTATCTTCATTTTGGTTCGTTTGATCTCTTCTAAAGTAATCGTCCTCATTCTTAGATTCTCGACAATTTTCTTGCCAGCCAGTTTCTTTCATTATTTCCCTCTTCATAACAATTATGACACATAAAGAGATCGCTATCATCGCTGTCGGGAACATGCTTTTTGCGTTTCTTGGAAATGCAGGAATGATGAAAAAAAAATAAAAGAGATGAGACCTTTTTTCCACTTCTTTTGATTTACAGACTTTTTTTATTTCTGGAGTTTTCTTTAACTAAAACTTTTTCTTCTCTTTGTCGTTTTCTTTCTAATTTCTTATTCCCCTCTTCTAACTTAATAGCCTTTTTAGCTTCAAAACTTTCTTGATAAAGTCGTGGCGTTATAGCAAATGAAACGCGCTCAGTTTGACGCTTATTTTTTCGCTGGGACTTATCTAGTATTTTGAAATAATCGTCAATACATTTATTTAGTAATGATGAACTAGAAGTTTGGTCCATAGTATCGTTATTGTTAGTTATTCGTACATCTGACGTTTGTCGCACGGTTTATATTGTTAGTGGTTTGACTCATTAATAAAAAGTTTGCAATATCAGGTAAATTTGCAAAGTTAAAAGTTTTTGTCTAAAATGGGTGAAGTTACATGTGATGCAGAGGATGCTGTTATATTGTCTGCTAGCCTAACAATAATGTCCGATATCATACGAACATTTTTTAAGTTGTTAGGTTTAGTCATTGACAAATTGACTCAATCCCATTCTGCTGCTCTTAACATCACTTGTTGCAGCCTCCATAGAGTTAGCATTTTATGGGGTTTTCTTTGACAGTATCTTATAAATATAGACAGTGTAGTTATTTCAGACCCAGTTATTAGACACCTGTCCAATAACTAGTTAGAAAGTGAATAGTTCGGTATAATTAATATTTAAAAGAATAGTATTAAAAAAAAACCTTGAATTTCTTGTATAAAACAAGAAAATGTAATTTGAGTAGTAATTGGACAGACGTCCAATAACTGAAATAGTTACATTATCCATTTCAATTTCTGGACACCTTAAATTCTAACCTACCTAATGCTTATTTTGCCGGTAAACATCTAAATCTTACCTTATTGATGACTTTATGTAACACAAGTTTTGGATTCTAGATACCTACTGTTTCATCCTCCTGGTTTGAAGGAAGTTCGGTATGTATTGACCGAAGTATGAGTTCAAATAATGCAATAGTTTTTGATTAACACTAATATATTTACAAATTTAGTCTTGGAGTTCCGTTAACTTAGTACAAATGCAGTATCTAATCTTAATACTAAAGACCGAGAAAACTGGCTAATAAATAATATTTACTTCTATTTAGATCACTGAGACCTAAGCTAGGACTGCAGTTAACTCGAAGAGATCGTACTTGGAACTGTAGTGAGCTCTAAGAGATCTTGTTTGGAACTGTTTCTTCATTTACTTATTTTTCGGCAAGAAAGTTTTATCCCCGTCAGTTACAAGAGAGGGCGAAAACAAAAACGAAATTGATTATACAGAAATTTCTATACAACTATTTTTACTTTTTTTCCAAGAAAAGTATATGCTGTAGTTTCCAACGTCATCAATGTATTAAAATAAACAATATACGCCGGAAACCCTTATTATAGAAAAATAAAATAACTCTTAAAATAATAAATATACAATACACAGGAAGTGCGTTAGAAATAACATAATATTTCGCAGAATCGCATCGAACCGAACTATTTAACCTATTATAATAATATAACACTTTATCTATAACATGAAATATGCCAATAAAACTTATTCTATTATACATTACATTTACAACTACTAAATGAATGGGTTAACAAGAAGGTTGTGCCTATAATAAAATAAATAGTTTATATGACCGTAGAAAACAAGACAATGAATAAAGAAATGTAATACCTGACCAGGCCTAGGTAATTGACAACATTAAATATATCCGAACTCCAATTATTAGTGTACTCAAACTTCCTCTGATGAGGATAGTGGCTTTTATCGAGGACACAAGACTAACAGAGTGGAATTGAGAGATCTATTGGGGATAGTACAAAGAGCAGTGTGCTCGAGTGCCTGGACGTGGTGGCGTCCAACCCAAAACAAAGAAGAAGAAGAAGATCCGAACTCCAAGAACCATTTCTATATACACTTTACAATATTTACAATTTAAAACTAGGATTGAATACATTAACATATACCTACAATACATCTGTTTGCTTATATTTAAATGAAACTAAAAATACAAAATTAAATCTATTTTTCCCTACACCTACTACCTTCACTATCTTCAAATTTCCACAACTTGACATAACGTCTCTTAACAAAACTAGAAGAAAAACTCCCGCCTTTTACACGTCAAAGAATAACACAATATCCCGCCAAAACAGAGACAACATGGGGTCGCAATACAAAACGAACAGGTCGAATATACATACATAGTGTCTTCTATGAAGTCAGGGATGAACTAATATAAGTAGGGATTTTATTTCCATTTATTCAAAACGACCTGTCCAATCAGTGCCACGTGTCCAATAACTGTTACTTAAATTGTTAATTTTGCATTGGTAATATTCCTGTACCGATTTTAAATTAAGAATTCAATTGTTATAATATAATAATAATAATATATAATAAATAAGAATGGAGCTTATTTTTTCGATGGGTCAAACACTGACAATTTAGTAATTAACAGGTAATAAACGTCAAAAGTTAAATCAAAGCCTACTTGAGAATAAGTACATTAGAGATGGAGGCTTCATGTTCTATTCTTTGCGTAGTAAAATTCTAGCTGCGAAAGAAGTTATAGCACAAGTCTCGTTATATTTTGATATATCCTCGTATAGGTGTATGCTCAATTAAAATTTAAATCTGTACACCAAGGTGTTAAATTCGAAAAGCAAACGATATTGCTTTACTACATATCATTCTAGAGATTTAGTTTACTCAATGTTCTAGACATTTTAGACGAAAGTAAACACAGACCTGAGAAATATTAGAGGCATTTGAAAAGTTTTCACAATCGAAGCGTAATTCTCTTAAATCTATCAAGCATGTTAATTATTGCTTATCGTTGTTTTCAAAGTTCGAGGTGATGGTATTCGTAACTACGTTTGTATTAATAGGAAATAAATTAAATAATTATTAGTCATTTCATTCAGTTTAATTCGATTCAATTCATTCACACAATGTTATCAAAATCAAGGTGTCAACAAAAAAAAAAACATTAAAAGAAAGAACTTTCTCAAAAGTACCTTGTATGTAGAAGTATTTTTAGTATGCCAATCTAATTCATAATATGTCGCGAACTCAATGGGTAAAAACAATGGAGTTTATTTATTGGGCGTTTTTAGAACTTCGTCATTATGCAGTGAAACAAAGAAATAACATCGACATAAAAATGTATTACCAAATGCATATATTATGCAGGCTTACATATGTACTATTTAGAACGCAATATTGATATAATAATTGAACAGGGATATGAGTCACTACTTGTTAATAATTAATAACATTTCATTAACTTCTGTAAATCATACACATATCATCGAACTAAATTCGTATTGACGGAATAATTTCTTCGGTGTGAGACCAGTGCATACCGGCCGTGTATTAATAAATAAAGCTGTTTAATATCTTAATATTGTAATGCAGTAATTTACCTTGTCCGTTATCGAGGTTAAATAATAATTATTTATAAATATAAATCAATGTAAGTGCAGAAACGTAATCGGTCGACTGCAATTGCAACAGTCTTCGGATGTCGATGAATTAATGGAATATCGTCTCTAGTACTCGCCTCTTTTTGCTATTGTTGTTGCAGCAATGGTAATGGTAACAATGTTGCCTACGCTGATTGCTGCAATTAATTATTAATTTTATGCACGATAAAGTTGGAACATAAATTTTATAGCGGAAATGAATATTTTCATGTGTTTTGCATTGCCGACGATGTATTTATCGGTTTTAGTTGTAAAACGATAGGCGACAGGAAAAATACTAGTGAGGTAAAAGCCTATTTGTGATCGGAGAATTTAAAGAAAAATCTACGCCCATTAAATTGCACTTGGCGTTTAGGGAAATAAATACTTTCAAAATATACCAGGTTCGAGATACTAGTATTGTTCTGTCTACTGACGTTTCGGTATACCTACGGAATTGTGTTGGTATCTACCGAAAACGACTTGCATTAACCGAACTCTTTAAAAGTTAAAAAAAGTAAATTTAAAATGGTTACCTATTTATTTATCGTTTGCCCTTTGTACTTTATTTTATAACCATGTAAGGCAGATTTCTAATGTCCCTTGCTCATCCTATACGACTCAATTACTCAACACATTACGGATTACAAACAATATAAACTTTTTTCGTCAACTGAATTTTTACTTCGACAAGTATGACCGTACACCTGGAACAAAACAGTCAAGGCAATGAGTAAAAGCTGTTTAAAATACCCCGTAAAAGACAAAAATAGTTTAACAGAGACGGTAATGGCAACTGTTTTTGAATTATTATTTATATTATCTTTATTTTTAAGTACTGCAGTCAACTTGCTCAACTCGGCTAGTTTTGAATAATAGAAGTAATAAAGGTCGAAGATTGGATCCTTGCAGGACACCGGAGCAAATACGACAAATGTTAGAAGCACCAACATTCTAAGACACGAAAAATTGCTGTTTTAAATAAGACATTAAAAAATTAATACGAGGTTCTCTAAAACCTAACTTCACGTCACTAAAACCACTTCAGAGGTGTACTGATCAATTCGTGGAGTGCGGCTTCAAATCCGAAACTATTTCGACAACTAAGTTGTCATCATCAGTAGGTAAAATCACTAATCAAATTGTCGCACATGGGGCACAGTAAAGTTAAACAAATAAGAAAGCGCACCCACTTTACACGGCGTCCACATATACACTGACTTTAAAATAAAAATATATCGACGAAAAATTACGACAAAATTACCTCTCTTGAGAAAACGGCAACCACATGTGTTTATTCTCTCTTCGCACGCCTTCGATCTTTCTACCTCTTTTCTTAGAATGAAAAGTCATTATTTCCTTCGGTACCTATTCCAGAAACTACGAAATATTTAGAAGACTTGCTCCATAAGAATAACATTGAACCTTCAAAAGTAAAAGAATACATGAGATTGACAACTCTGTACATGACGCAAAATTGTTTCCAAGTAGGAGAAAAATTCTATGAACAGAAACAAGGCACAACAATGGGTAGTTGCCTATCTCCTTTCGTAGCTAATTTATTCATGAGTCAATTTGAAGTAGAATTTAAAAATAACGCTAAATATTTCATAGGAGTCTGGATCAGGTACGTAGATGACATTCTCGCGATTACGGAAACACGGAATTGCGAATTAGACATGTTCGTTAATCAGTTAAATTTGAAATGTCCGACTTAATTTTTTAGAATAATATAATTCAAATACATATATGTAATGGTATTTACATCCTGTACATTAATTAGTAAAAAAGTCGGTAATTTTACTTTGACCAGAACGGTTAAAAAATTTCTCTCTCTCATAATAGATCTCGCACTTGTTCAACACATTAAAAATATTTCCAGGAACATTTTCTAAATATTGTAATCCATGACGAATTGTTTGAAAAGCTTTAACCATCTCTTCGTTTGTAGGTTTTCGTAGAGGTTCATCCGAATCGTCTTCTTCGTCATCATCGTTTTGATGCTATTTCACTTCTCTGGTTACTTGCTACAATCTACAATCTTCAGGATGTCATCATCACTTGGATATTCAGTTGTAACAATATCTTCATCAACGCCAAAGTAATATTCTACTGTAACATTGCTATCAATATTACCAGACATTTCTAGTGCTCTCCAATAATTTCTTACTTCGGAAAGCGGCAATTCATCTTCTAGATCCCAATTTACTGCAACTTCAGAGAAGCCTGCTTTTGATAAGCAATGCTGAATAGTATATTAACTAACATCATGGGTCCACACTTTTGATAATTCAGAAATGCATTCTCGCATTAATTCTTGCTTAATTATCTGCTTAATAACTGTGGTGTTTTTTTCAATTGCATTTATCATTTTTACTAGAATCCTTTTGCGATAATGAAATTTGACCTTCTTTATTATTTCCTGGTCCATTGGCTGAAGTAGACGTCATGTTCGGGGGAAAATAGATGAGCTCTATGCTTTTTAATCCGTTTGAAATTGTAGAAGGGTGCGCAGGACAGTTGTCAGCAATTAAAGCTATCTTTCTTTGTTGCATACTCATCCGTTGATCTAATTTTAGTAGCCAGTTTTCAAAAATTTCGCTTGTCATCCAGGCTTTGTTATTGAAATGATAATATACTTCTAACGACTTTGTACGTTTGAAACACCTTGGATTTTTGGTTTTTGCAATAACCAAGAGTTTCAATTTCTCTCTTCCTGTCATATTTGCTCCAATCATTACAGTAATTCTCTCTTTGCTTTGTTTTCCACCGAAATATTTATCATTTTTAAAGGTGAGGGTTCTATTTGGTATACACTTGAAAAGAAGACCGGTTTCGTCGGCATTAAAAATGTTTCTAGCTTCGTACTGTTTTAGTATTCGTTTCAATGTTTTATTCCTCCAATCATTGCAATCTGCTTCATTAATATCAGCAAGCAGCAACAAGCAGGTGCAAGCATATGCGAAATGTGCCCTGGAAAGAAGACATCGATATGTCTTGGGAAATATACTATGGTTTTCCAGGCCGAATTGTTTGCAGTCGCAGCCTGCGCCGAGGAAATTCGGGAAGCCGGCCGCGCAAACAAAAAAAATAACATAATGACTGATAGTCAGGCGACTATTAAAGCCATTATGAACCCATCTACCAGGTCTAAGCTGGTGAAATATTGTAAACAGGTCCTCGATAAACTGGTACAAGACAATACAGTGTCGCTGATATGGGTGCCAGGACATGAGGGAATTAAAGGCAATGAGAGCCGATAAACTGGCCAAAGAAGGTACTAATAGGAACTTCATAGGACCAGAACCTGTATGTGGAATCACTAAGGGTTCCGCTAAAAGGGAGATCTGGTTATGGCTAGAAAAAGAACATAAAAACAAATGGAGGTTAACGGAAGGTCAACTCCATACCAAAGCACTACTAAGGGAGCTGGCTGGAAAGTTTTCAGCCAACCTAATTCGTAGTACCAAAAAAGAAATTAAAATAATTACCGGGTTAATTACCGGACATTGTCCTTTAAGGAAGCATTTGTACAGCATGGGCTTGGTTAGCGAGCCCTGGTATAGAAGATGTGAAAAACAGGAGGAAACTAGCCTTCATGTAATATGCACGTATGAGGAACTGAAGGAACTCAGACAGAAATATTTCGGGAGAGATCTATTGGATCCTTCGAGTGTACTCAAACTTCCCCAGAGGAGGATAGTGATTTTATCGAGGACACAAGACTAACAGAGTGGAACTGAGAGATCTATTGGGGATAGTACAAAGAGCAGTGTGCTCAAGTGCCTGGACGTGCTGGCGTTCAATCCAAACATAAGAAGAAGAAGAAGAGAAGAAGAAGAGTGTATGCACATAAATTTGGTAATTACAGGTATATAAAGAAAGAAACGATAAGCTGTTAACAAAGAAATGAAGAGATTAGGTATTCAAACACAATAATCATATCGAAAAACCCTAATTAAATAAGTTTAGTAAAGGAGAACCATTTATATCTAGTCGGTCATTCAGTAAATTCCCAGACTTTTTATTTTTATTTATTTCCATGGCTTCTAAGAGGTCTAATTTATGCGATTTATTTTGTACATGTAAGATTTCAAACTCCGGATCGAATGAATGGTTTTCAGATAATAAGTGATTTTAGTAATTAGAATCTAGTTTTTTGTTATCATAACTACGTTTATGTTCTGAAATTCTAGTTTCGAAATTTCTGAAAGTTCTACCAATATAAATTTTGTCACAATTACTGTCACATTTTAATTTATATACACCTGATTTATTAGCTTTTGAAGATTTGGATTTATTGTTTTTAATGAACCTGGCTAAATTGTTATCTGTTTTAAAGAATGTATTTAGGTCTGAAGTTTCTAAACATTTTTTAATTTTAATTGAAGGTTTTCCTATGTACTATCGTGAGCAATTGAAAGTAAACGCACTATTATAGCTGCGTAAATTTTACCAAATTGTCAAGCTAATGTCATTTATGTTATGATTAAATGCTGACACTGACACTTCAAAAGTACTGTATACATTAGATAAATTTTGAAATTTCGACATGCCAACATAATAAATTGTTAACTTTCAATTGCTCAAGATAGTACGTTAAACGTTTAAATTGATTAGTTTTGATGCTTTACTCTTATCAGAAGGAAATACTTGTTCTAACGTTTGCTTGTACATTTTCTTAGCTATAATATTATCAATAAATTTGGGTCATAGTTATTATTGACAGCTATTTGTTTAATAAAATTTAATTCTTTGTTGTAATTATTAGTCGTTAAAGGAATTGTTAAAAGTCTGTGTATCATACTACTGTAAGCTGCTAATTTATGGTTATATGGATGGACTGAACTATTATGAATTGTTATATCAGTATGTGATGGTTTATGAAATATGGAAAAATCATGTTTATAATTTATTTTTGAAATACTAAGGTCTAAAAAGTTGATAGAGTTATTTTGTTCAATTTATACGGTGAATTTGATGTTACCAAACTATCTAATTGTCTAGTAGTACCAGTAAAGCTGGCTAAAATATCATCCACATATCGGTGCCAGTAAATAAATTTGTTACTCATAGGGTGTTTATGAATTAATTTTTCAATATTGTCCATAAAAACATCAGCTAGTAGCGGACTGACGGGGTTACCCATAATCAAACCATCATTACTACTGTAAATTTCCCCGTTAAAATTAAAATAATTTTGATTTAAACAGACATTTAATAATGCCATAATAACAGCATGAATTACAGGGTTAGCCCTCTTGAGCGTAAGTAAGTTATCAACAAGTGTTATAGTTTCTTTAGGAGGTATGCTAGGAAATAGATTTGTTACATCCAACGATATAAACTTGGAATTATAGGGTAACTTGATGTCTTGGATTTTATTGATTAATTCGGAGTTTTTTATTGAAAATTTAGAAATGATATCTATCAGAAGTTTTGAAACTTTAAATGAAGGTGCCGTAAAAAATGACACCACCGGTCTAATTGGGTACCCGTTTTTATGAAGTTTAATTAACAAATAGAGTTCAGGGTGTTGAGGATTAGATAAAAATAGTCTACATTTTTCTTTATCATTAATGATTGATTTAGCGTTATCTACTACTACTTTTATTTCTTCCTGAAATTTGTTAGTGGGGTATTTTTTTAGGTATTTTAAAGTTACTTGACTCTATGAATATTAGTTTTCATTATATAATCATCTTTAGGTAACGCTATTACCGTATTTCCTTTATCTGCTTTGGTAAAAACAAGATTGTTTGATTTTAATATTTGAAGACCTTAGAGCAACAACGGTACAAGCCACAATCTTCTCAAAAATGAGTTATATGCATTTTTCACATTAGTAGGCACCTACAGATCTAAGAAATAAAAGTTATCGCTACTGTAACATAGATGGCGCTTTAAATCATCAAAATCCTTGTTGCTTTTAGAATAAAATCAACCTTTTTAAGTGTAAAAACGGTACAAGCCACGTCATTTACATCATGGCGGCTTCAAGCAGTAAATCTACTCGAAAAGAAACGTTTTTTTATGACGACTCTGAAAGTGATCGAGGCTCAGATTTTGGATCTGATGATAGTGTACGGGACAAAGATTATGTACAAAGTGACAGTGAAAGTGAAACATCTTCAGTTAACGATAGGAGTAATTAAAATATGTGGCTTATCCCCTTGTTAAGTAAAATTGTTGTGGCTTAAATTTCTTTTTTAAATATTTTTTATAACGATGTTGTTATATTTTCTTAACGCTAAAATGTCACATTTGCTTATTACTTGTTTCATAATGTTCAAAAAAAAAAGGTTCGATTGTATACCAACCTTAAGAATAATATCGAATTGTGGCTTATCCCTTTTATGCATAAACTTTTTTACAGAAGGTATGATTTTGCAAAAAAAAAAAATAAACTAAAATTTTTTTAGCATTTCATTTGATATGAAAATGTTCTTATGACCAATAAAGCATATCAGCTTGATATTGTTATATTAAAAAACTCTAGTAAATATTGTAGCAAGATTTTAACGCAATTTTTCCTTTTTAGGAAAATGATCTTTCCGTCACCGAAACAGAAAATGGTTCTCTAAGTAAAAGAGGTCCTCTGCCTACACCAGATAAAGTTCCTCCTTCAAGATGGCGCAAAGTAAGCCTTGAAAGTAGAAATAAAAGAAAAATTAAACGAAATTTGGGTCACGATTATGTAAATAAACGACAAAAACAAGTACCTAATCGAGAAATTGGACCTTCGTGTAAGTGTCGCCGAAAATGTCGAGATGCTCTGGAAGGAAAGGAATGCAAATCTTCAACGATTTTTGGGACTTAGCAGATTACAACAAACAGAAAATTTACCTGTTTTCACAAATGAAATCTGTCCCGAAAAAAAGGTCTTACCCTAAAAAAACAAAAAGAAATGTATCGTCGCGCAAAGTTTCGATACAATATTTTGTCAAGATAAATGGTATTGACATCAAAATATGCAAACAAGAGTTTCTTGCGGTTCACGGACTGGAAAATTCAAAAAAAAGAGTTCAACTTTTGTATGAACAGATGAGCGAAGGTGCTAGTCTCCCAAAAAATGATGAACGTGGCAAACACAAAAAGCGAATAAGATTAGTGACAGTGATCTTGAAAACGTAAAGACGCACATTAAGTCAATCCCTAAATATACAAGTCACTATAGTAGACAAAAAAATCCTAATAAGGTATTCATATATCATGACTTATCAATTTCTGATCTCTATTAGGATTACTACCTTGAATGGTGTAAAAAGAAAGGTTTACATCCCGTAAAAGAAAGCTACTATAGGAACATATTTTGCAAGGAATTTAACATCGGATTTAAATTGCCCAAAACGGACACTTGCAAAACCTGTGACTTTCTCAACATTCAGACTAAAAGTGCTATGAGTAAAAGTGAATCAGCAGACAGCTTAAAGATTGAGCTTGAACTACATCATCGTAGAGCAGAAGCGTTACAAAAAAGCCTCAAAAAAGAAATAGAAAATGCTAAGAAAACAAAAGATACTCTCGTCATAAGCTTTGATTTAGAACAGGCTCTACCTGTACCAAATTAGACAGTTGGGCCTGCTTTTTATCTACGAAAAGCGTGGACATATAACCTAGGTATACATGACTGTCTTGAAGATATAGGGTACATGTATATGTGGCCTGAAAACTTGGCAAAGCGTGGCAGCGATGAGATTGCTAGCATATTATATAAACATTTTAAGGAAAATCGCAATGAATATAAGAAGCGCGTTGTATATAATTGCGCCGGGCAGAATAAAAATTGGACTATGGTATGCTTATGGCAACAACTAGTAAAAG
Organism: Melolontha melolontha; assembly: GCA_935421215.2. Taxonomy (NCBI): domain Eukaryota; kingdom Metazoa; phylum Arthropoda; class Insecta; order Coleoptera; family Scarabaeidae; genus Melolontha; species Melolontha melolontha. The sequence goes on from OW285235.1 coordinate 234,852,180, forward strand.
AAAATATTTTTAAGTCCATAGAGCACCGATTTCTAGTAGTCGGACACACGCATCTTCCGTCTGATCGTGACTTTGCGATTATAGAAAAATATAAACGCCACCATTTAAAACAAGTATATACTCCTGATGACTGGTATCAAGCTGTTTCAAAAGCAAGAAGAAAGAACCCTTTCAAAGTAATCGTTCTTCATCAGCAAGACATTTTGTCCTTTAAGGACTTGCAGATGCAAATTACGAAGAAAACTCAGACTGATAATAAGGATAAACTTAATTTCAGTAAAATCGTTACATTTAAATTCGGAAAAGATAGTCCAAATGTAATGTTTTTAAAACATATATGGAATGAAGAATTTAAAACTATAAATATTGGTAAAAAAGGTGTAAGAACATCAGCAAACCTGACCATAAGAGATTTAAAAATCAAATACCTCCTATTCTATTAAATCCAAAAAAAAATTCTAATCTATCAGCACTTCTAAGATACATACCGCCTATTTATCAAAACTATTACAGAGACATTGGGGTCGTTGAAGCTAATAATGTAGATATTATTGCTCAGCCTATTGATGATGAGAATGAGATCGAACATTTGGACAACTTTAGCGATATTGACGACGAAAATTAAAGTAGTTGTTTTTACTGAAAGAGTGTAGTTTATTTTTAATTTTTACTCCTTTGTTTAAAGTTCCTAGTTACAATATTATTTCATTTTTGTTCTCAATAAAAAATACAATAATAATTTCCCAATGTAACAAGGTAATATGTCGTTTGAGCAATGGTTTTTACCTTAACTACCTATGAAAATGTTATTTTCTTTTATTAAAAGTTTTTGTTTATTTTAGAATGTTTACTCATTACTTTTTGTTATATACCTACTACGTACAATCGTACGTTTACGATTTGTTAATTTTCAATATGTTTTAATGTAATAAGGGTAGAAGTCACATTTTTTTTTAAATAAAATTAATTTATTTAACAAAAACGCTTTTTTTTTTCTTTTTTTTTTTCAGCATTCTTCGAAAAACGGTTAGAAATTTTCAAATAGTAAGTTGTAATATTTTTATTTTATTCCTTAGTATTTCAGGATTTAGTTGAAAACTTTAAAGTTGATTTTCTCAAAAAATCAGTTTTGTGGCATGTACCGTTGTTGATCTAAGGTCTTCATTTGTTGAATTGATTTAGCGACTGGTAATTCAAAACTACATTTATTGAAATTGCCAAATTCTTTTTTAATTATTTCGGAAACTTTATGCTTCGTCGTTTGTTAAAGCTACAGTGTTAGTGAAGTGCGTCACGTTTTTGTAAATGTTTAGTAAATATACGTTTTATATAGTGAAGATTAAACAAATTAATTGTTTTGTTTTATTTTACATCTTATTAATATGGATCTTCGCCAAGTAACTGCCTCATCTATTCAATTTATTTGTTATTATTTATTTTACTATTAATTTTAAATTGTACTTTAAATGGTTATTCTGTTGGACAATAAAGACATTATTATTATTAAAAAGTGGTACAGTAAAACCTCTAATTATGGACACCTCCGACAATCGGACACCTCTAAAAAATGGACATTTTTTGTGGTACGAAATTTTATAATGGGTTTTCTTAACAATAGTCACTCCTAATATTGGACCCTCCATAAATCGGACGTGGACACCTTTATTTCACCGAAGCAATAAAACATCTGTAAATATATCTCTTAATTAAGGACAGACAAGACGGGCGGCGCCGAATAAAATTTTGCAATTATGTATGTATGTATGTACTTTTATTGCTGCACACGTGGAAGTATATCTACTCGGGTTTTTCCCATAATACATATGTATGTACAAAGTGCACACGTGGAAGTATATCTACTCGGGTTTTTCCCATAATACAAAGGAACGACGGTTTACCACTGGCCTACTCGTCAGGTGATAAGTGGAGTGATATGTATTTTGAATCAGTTTGAACTAGCCTTTGATAGTGTCAACATGGATTCTAGTAAAAGAAAGCGGTTAACAATCCAAGATAAAATTGATATTATTGCGGTTAGTGAACAGCAAAGCTTAAGTGTCCGAAAGCTCGCGGAAAAGTTTGGTGTCGGAAAGTCGCAAATTAGTGCTATAGTGAAAAACAAAAGTGAAATAAAAGAACTTTTCGAGAAAAATGGAAACCTAGCTCAAAAAAGGAAGTTTCCAAAAACTAGTGGTTTAGCAATCGACGGAGCAGTGTTCAACTGGTTCTGTAAGGTGCGAAACAAAAATATTCCAATATCAGGACCCCTACTCAAAGGAAAGGCGCTGGAAGTAGCACAAAGTTTACAACTCACCGAATTCAAAGCGTCTAATGGTTGGTTGGAGAAATTTTGTCAAAGACATAAAATATCATTTAAAAGTGTGTGTGGTGAATCTGCCTATGTAAACATGCAAAATGTAGACGATTGGAAAGTCAAGTTGCAATCAATATGCAAAGATTACTCTCCGAAAGATATTATTAATGCTGATGAAACCGGTTTATTTTTCCGCGCCCTTCCGACAAAAACATTTGCGTTAAGAAGTGATAAATGTGCCGGAGGAAAATCTGCAAAAGAACGACTAACTATACTGTTGTGTTCAAATATGGAGGGTGATAAAGAAAGGCCGTTAGTCATCGGTAAAAGTAAGAAACCTAGATGTTTTAAAGGAGCTCATGTGGATAAGTTGCCGATAGGACGGATATCTAACAAAAAAGTGTGGATGACTTTGGATATTATGTCAGCTTGGTTAAAGAACTTTGATAACAAGATGAAGAAAGAAAAAAGGCATGTAATTTTGTTTCTTGATAATGCTACTTCTCATCCGAAGATTTCATTGGAAAACGTAAAATTGTTTTTTCTGCCTCCAAATACTACCTCGCATTGTCAACCTATGGACCAGGGTGTGATTCTAAACTTTAAGGTAATTTACCGGAGCATGCTTGTAAAAAGGCTTTTGGCGTTAATGGATACTGAAAATTCACTAGAAATGGTAGAAAAAAACATTACGGTAGTCACTGCATTAATATGGATATCAGCTGCTTGGAAAAAACTCTCGCCTGTGACCGTAAGAAACTGTTTTCAAAAATGCGGATTCAATCAAAGTGTCAGTGATCTAAGTGCAGAGTGCGATATAGAAGATAATATACCATTAGCATTTTTATTTCCCAATTTTAACATCACTAATTTAGATTTAAGCACATACGCATTAATTGATAATGAGTTATTTACTGAAAATCCTAATGTTTCCATTATAGATTGTATCGATGAAATTACTGATATCAGTGATGAAATGGAAAATGAGATTGAAGAGGAATTTGTAACTAGTATATCAAATATTTCAAAAGCCCATCAAAAATTAAAAGATCTTGAGAACTATTTCTTAAGCACTAACAGTTTTAACATTGCTAACAATATTTCTCAAGCTCTTCTTGAATGTGAATCTGAGATATTTAAACAAAATGAAAAAAGCAAGACAAACAACAATTAATGATTATTTCAAGTAAAATCTAGCATAAAATATGTATGTATGTATGTGTATTAAGTATTGTAAATTTTTTTCGACTTTCGTCTTATTATGTGTGATTAAATTGATGAGAATGAATATTTTTTTTCGTTTTTTTTCACCTCCACATTTTGGACACCTCCATATATTGGACATTTTAGGATTCCCCGTCAGTGTCCATTATAAGGAGGTTATACTGTACTAGCAAATAAATACAATAAGAATAAAATAACTGAAATGATTTCGATGGAAGAGATAATGCAATTCTTATTTTTATTACAACAGAAATGCATTTGTACCGGTTTATGGAAAATAAAACATGACATACCGGTATTTAATTCACAAACGGCGACTTGATTATGATCATCTACACCAATATGTATATACAGGTATCTTATATAACAAAATAAAAACAAGTCAAATTTTAATATCGTCCAAGTAATTTACTTACGTCTGAATTGGCGCAATTACAACGCGAAATCAGCGGCACTTGTCGTAATTTGCTATTGAAAAACGACTGTGATAAATGAACATGACAGGATCGCTCTTCTCTTTATTTTAAACTTTTCAGTTACACACGACTTGTGCAAATTACCGCAAATGCAATGTAATTAATTTGTAGACGAGGTAAAAAGTGTAAAACTCGAAGTATATAAATAATATGGTGCGATTATGATAATTAAATAAGTGTATTATTAATTAAGCAAGCAAGTTGAACTTTGTAACGGCTGCCTCCAAAGACATTCTCTTTTATTTAATATTTATATTTCTATATGCATAGAAAATCGTTAATTAAAAAATATTTTTCCCGTTTTTATGGTAGTCGACATTTTCATATTCACGTTAGTACCTATTAATTTTTAAAATAATTACTGTTCTAATTTGTAGCTTGTCACTTCCATAGAATATATTTTTGAAATAAAATTAGGATTTGTAGATACCACACTCTTTTAGAGACGCCATTAATTTTTCAATTAAAGGACACACGTTGGTACATGTTCGCAAAAGGAAAAACATAAAAACCAGAATAGATTTATCTAGAAAAATGTCAACCATAATTAATATGGCAAATTATATTCAACACTTTTGACGATTGTAGGCAAGTCGATACTATACTGCTCGAAAGAATTAGCGGATAGTACTATAGGATGATCAAAATACTTAAGTGCTGTTTCATGCTGATGGTTTGAAGGACGTTCGGTATGTATCGACCGAAGTATGAGTTGAAATAATGCAATAGTTTTTGAATAACACTAATATATTTATAGTTTATTTCAAATTATAAGAATATAACTTTGAACGGCTCTAATGCTTTTATTGCACCACCTTCTGTGATGATCATTATTATACCTGGTCTGCTTATTGAACGGGTACGGTTTACCTATTTGCAACGTATGAATCTAGGGGCCGTATTGACTATAAATTAGGGCCCTATAATATAATAATAAAACGCTGTTAATTTCAAGTATATAATAAAAAATATCTGTACATTGGGTTTATATACAAAGAAAAAAAATCACAAATCGTGTGGCAACATGTGTAGTGGATACATATAGATATATAAAGCTAATTTATTTGTAATACACAATAAATTTTTTATGTGTCACCGCATTTCATAAATCATCTGTGATTGAGTCGTCTTGCAAATCGGTGTCTGTGTCTGAATCGTATTGCAAATTTTTAACCAAAGGTGCTACTATTTTGTACATGCGCATATATTCGTCCTCTTTTGCTATTGCGTGTTTAACAGCTTTTTGCCAATTTACAGCAGTTATATGTTCCATAGCATTTTTTATGTGTGTTACACTGCTTGCACTAAATTTCGGTGTTTGATTTGTTCGTCTTATGGTATTTTTCAGTTGGGCCAATATCAATTCAATGGGGTTGAAAATCAATGGTATGGTGGTAAACTCAAAATTGCATGTCCTGCTTCTTTGGCTCTGTTATCCACATAATAATCCTTTAAATATTCTTTTGCCTTCATAACCTCTATTAATTGTTTTTTTTGTATAATGATTCTCAAAATATAAATCATTTGCTTCTAAAAATGTTTTAATATCTTTCTTATTATTACATTTTGTAGGAACTTTGGTTTGCTGTCGAGAATGATACGGAGCGTTGTCCATCACTATTACACTATCTTTTGGTAAATTTGGCAGCAAAGTGTAACAAAACCATTCTTCAAATAAAGATGAGGTCATATCTTCATGGTAATCTAAACTTGAGGAATTAACATTTTCATCAGATAATAGCGGCTGTCCGATCCATCCTTTTTCTGACCCAGCATGAAGAATGATTATTCTCTTCCTTCTCGAAACCGGCGCGTCTAACTGACACATACTTGAACTATCCACCCAACCTTTGCAAATTGTGTCATGGGTGTCATACCACGTCTCGTCTAAATAACATATTAATCGTCCTTCCTGCCTATACCTTCTAATTGCCGTTAAGTTCATACCGAAGTTTCTGTAACCTCGGGCTTTCCATAATTGTGCGACGTTTGTCTATAGTGCCAAAATTAAAACCAGCTTTCTTTAGCGTCCGCCACAAGGTTGCTTTAGAACACTGAATATTTATAGGCTCATCACTGATTCTTTTATGTAAGCAGTCAAGTGTAGATACAACATTTCCTCTGTAGAAGGAGTATACTTACTGCCTAATAGTATCAATTTCATACTCTTCAATTTTTCTCGATGCTCCTTTGTCACTTCTTTGCTTTCGAGGCCCTGCGTTATTCTTAATTATTTTATATATTGTTCCAAAAGGCACCTTGGTTAATTGCGACGTTCGTTGAATGTTCTGGGTTTGTAGTTCGTTATTTTCTTCCATCAGGGTATGATAGACATCGAAAATTATCTGTTTTGGATCTTCTGATATATGCTTTCTCTGTCGTGCTCCAACAGTATTTTCACTATCCACATCATAATCATGAAATTGTCCAGCATGTCAAGAACTATTACCGTATAGTTTGTTACATTTTTGTTTCCCAGAAAACTGGTTACAATTAGTTTGTAAGATACCCACGCTGCTATTACTCTTTTATCCATTTTGTTCTCAAAGTTGCGTCCCTCGTGAGTTTCCTGATGTTGTGTCAAACGAACGCTCCTTTTAGCTTTGCTTGAGATCAATCAGGAAACTGCTCACACAGATATGTAAAACATTCGACATACAGGCACAAACAAAATGTGATGGAGTTTTAACCGGATTATACTAGTTTTAATACATCCTCTTCAGTGTAAGAAATATTTGTTATCAAATAAAGAATGCTTTTCTTTTTTTGTTTTGACCGCGCCAAACGCAGATAGCGTCGTGAGGGGTGCGGTGACCAAACGCTTGGCGGGCTTGTTTAGTTTAGTAGCGATGGATCGTTTCACAGGATCACAGCGCGCATTTTGCGCCCGAGCGTTTTATAAAAACAACGATTCTTACATTGTTGTTCGACGTCTTTACCGCACACATTTTAATTTAAAGACCATGAGAAATGTGCTAAGTGCGAATTTAATCAAGCATTGGGTGAGCAAGTTTGAGGAGACTGGAAACACAATGCCGAATAAATCAACTGGGCGGAATGTCGACCGCATTCGCCAGTCTGTCATGGGCGATCCACAACAGTCACTACAATTGCGCGCAGTTTCTCTAAATTTAAACGAAGATCTGCATTTCCACCCCTACAAAATTGTTGTTGTGCAAGAGATGAAGCCCGATGATCCTGCTAACCGAGTCGAATTCTGCAGGTTAATGAGAAATCGATTTAGGAGCTTCAATAACATATGGTTCTCTGCTGAATCCAATTTTCACAACAACGGACACATGAATAAACAAAATTTTAAATATTGGGCTTCCGATAATCCGCTGGAACTCCATCAGTAACCGTGTGGGCCACCAAATCAAGTCAAGGAATTATCGGACCATACTTTTTTGAGGATAACCGCGGTCGCGCTCAGACTGTTAATTCCGATCGATATTGCTACATGATCTGGACATTTTTGGTTCCAGAACACATTTTTTCAACAAGATGGAGCCACTTTCAACGTAACAAATGATATATTAGCTGCTCTTCACGATTTATTCCCTGAAAGAGTTATTAGTCGCCGAGGAGACATCAACTGGCCACCGAGAAGTCCAGATTTATCGTCTGCTGATTTTTTTCTATAGGGTTACTTAAAAAGTAAAGTTTACAACCCATTACCATCCAACTTAAATATTTTAAAGCAAAGAATCACAAACGAAATCAACGCAATTCCAGGAGCAATTCTCTAGCGAGTGATTGAAAATTTTGGTTCAAGATTAAATAAGTGTGAGGAAGTGGATGGTGCACATTTAGAAATGGTTGTTTTTCATAAATAAAAATTCAAAAACTGCTCTTTAATTTATCATTAATTAAAACAGTTTAAACTAATTGTGGTGTTTTATTTTTAAATATCAAAAACGAAAAACATTCTGAGACATCGTTTATAATAATTCATTTGGGAATATTTAGAATTTTATTCAAGCTTAAATGACTAATTTACTTTTAAAAACTTCGTAAACAAGCCAAAAATTGACATGCTGCTTGTAAAAAAAACTGTAGATGATGGAATATTTTCACTATTTGTCCTGTAATCAGCGCTAAAAATACTATAAAAATCACTGATTACTGATTACACAGGCCTACAAAAAAAATTTTTTTTTGGTGCATCTCTGTTTGTTTGAATTGTCGATAAAGTAGGTAATGTACAGTATATTGACATACGTCATTTTAACTCATCAGCTCTAGTTTACCTACTACCCTCATTGTGAATTGTTGTCGGTCTTGTTATGGTCTTGTTCGTAACTAGTCATTATTACAATATCATCGATAAAGTTTGTGTTACTATTTCATTATGGCTAGTACGTCCAGACGTTGTGTTAACGATCCTGATATATTTTGTTATGTTTGTGGTGAATCAATACTGAAAAATCAGCGTAAATCGATTACAAACGCAGTGCGTCGTTTGTATTTTGCTTACTTCGGTATTGAAATTCTACACCAAGATAAAGTGTGGGTGCCTCATAGTGTTTGTAAAATACGCGTTGAACATTTGCGACAATGGGAGAGAGGGAAACGTAAGTCTTTGAAGTTTGGAGTGCCTATGATATGGCGAGAACAAAAAAATCATTGTGACGACTGTTACTTTTGTATGATTAATATAGGGGCATCAACAAAAACAATCGCCATAAATGTAAATACCCCAATATTTCTTCAGTACAAAGACATGTTCCTCATTCAGAAAATGTTCCAATACCAACTTTTCACCAGGTATTGCAGCAATCTCAGGAGGATGAAGCTGAAATACCTATTTCTTCCCAAGTAGATGGTGACTTTCAATACTGCGGAATAACATCAGATCCTAAGCCATTTTCGCATAATGAGCTTAGTGACCTCATCAGAGACTTAGATCTTTCGAAGGAACGTGCTGAGTTACTAGCGTCAAGATTAAAAGAAAAAAATCTTTCCTCAGATGTTCGAGTGTCTACATATCGCACGAGAGAGGGAAAGTTATTGAAGTTTTTTTCATCTGATGAAAATTTTGTGTATTGCTGCAATGTGAGTGGTTTGCTGGCTTTCATGGGTTTAACGATCTATCAGCCCAATGAATGGCGTCTCTTTATTGACAGTAGTAAACGAAGTCAAAAAGCAGTTCTTCTACATAATGGAAATAAATATGATCCCGTTCCAATTGCTCACTCAACATGTGTAAAAGAAGAATATGAGGTAATTTCAAATCTTTTACAAAAAATTAAATATATTGAACATAACTGGGTCATCTGCGTCGACTTGAAGATGGTTAATTTTTTATTGGGTCAACAGAGTGGTTATACTAAATACCCATGTTTTATTTGTCTCTGGGACAGTCGAGCTAAATCACGTCATTGGACTGCAAAAAATTGGCCTGTGAGAGATGCTCTTGTTGTTGGGGAAAGAAATGTTATAAATGAACCCTTAGTTTCAAGAGAAAAAATCATTCTTCCGCCATTGCATATAAAATTAGGGCTAATGAAGCAATTTGTTAAGGCTCTCGATAGAAATGGTCAATGTTTCCAGTTTATTTCTCATAAATTTCCTGGTTTAAGTACTGAAAAACTAAAAGCAGGTATCTTTGATGGACTTCAAATACGTAAATTGATGAAAGACACAACTAATTTTGAGACTTGTATGAATGATGTGGAGAGGCTTGCCTGGCAATCTTTTGTAGCAGTTGCACAAAATTTCCTCGGAAATCATAAGGCTGACAACTATGTAGAACTAGTAGAGGAAATGCTGGTGCGATTCAAAGATTTAGGCTGTAATATGAGTATAAAATTACACTATCTCAATAGTCATCTACATCATTTCCAACACAATTTAGGAAATCTAAGCGAAGAACAAGGGGAACGTTTCCACCAAGACCTAAAAACAATGGAGAATAGATACCAAGGAAGGTGGGACAGTCATATGATGGCCGACTATTGCTGGGGAATCATGCGAGATTGCCTGAGTCAAAAGACAATTTCTTGATGTTTAATGTCAATAAAATATATATTTTTTCGTGAATTGTGTTTTTTTTTCTCGGGAACTAGAGCTGACAGAAGAAAACGGGTAACATTTTTGATATCGCCATGTAAGACATACTTAAAATCGGGTCTAAAATCTCCAGCACCAAAATGGTTATAGGCCAGTGTTATATTTGAGACAATTTTTATGTTTTTCGTTATTAACAGGAAATTTAATCCAGAATTGGTATCTAAATGATTCACGTAAGTACAAATATATTACAAGACAAAAGTAGAAGCATCCAATTCTCGTAATTCCCGACTTTATGACACTATACGAGGGTAATTCGGAACTTGTTTATTTAAAATTGTAGAACGCGTGTGTGTATGTATAACAAGAGAAACGGAGCAACACACATCAACATTAGAGGCACATATAGACACAGACACATGTACTGTACTGAAAAAGCCGTTCAATATAATCATTGGCGCTTGGTAAACAAACTAAAACATTGATGAATAAAAAGAGGCAAATAAAAACACACTTTACAATGTGTTTTGTATAGGAGAAACCCGAATTTATTTATAATAGAGGCCGAGAGCAAGAAGCCCGGGAGCTTTACAAAAAAAGAGAAAGAATATCCTCCGAAACGATCAGGGGATTCAATAAACATACAATAACGAGACGAATTTTATATTCTATTTAACACCGTTTTTATGGGCATTTTATTCGAGCCGAAGCTGAAAATCATGTGTATAATTTGACAATTCAATCGTCTTTCAAGAGTGGGCTGAGTCTCTAGATCCTGTATCAGCATATATACATATATACAAGGTGCGATATGGGAGTTGCAAGTAACTTGAGCAGCAACTACGCGGTCTGTGTGTCACTGCAGCGGATGCATTAATACCCATTCTATAATAAGTATCCAAATGCGAAGGAGTTCCTATGGTTCAGACAACGTTAGACTTTCAGCAGACAGAGACATTGACCTTTACCTATGTATGTGTGTGTGTTTGTATGGGTACAAAGTGTGTCCGTCACCGTATAATAGCATGTATAGACGTACATATATGTGTGAATGTGTGTCTTTTATGTACGCAACGCCTACTTTGTTTAACTTTCGAGTACCAACAACACACTTTTATAATGGTATTATTCCACAACTACGAGTTACTAATGCCGAAAGTAAATATTGTATGCTAATATAGAATGTAATTGTTCGTGAAAATTGAACGCTTTTGTCCGTTTTCTTACCCGTTCGGTACGGTCTGCTTGCTTTACCTATTCCCGGATTGGAAGTTGAAAAAAAAAGAGTACAACTGAATATAATAGGTCCGACCAGTTATGATCTTTTTGTGGTCTTGAATGGTTCAAATAAGACACTTTTTTCGCTTGCTTCTAAACTAACTAAAGCAAATATTGAATATGCATACTTATGCAACTACAGTTCATAAAGTATAAGTTTTCAGTTCGTACTGCCCAAGTGTGAACCGCAAATTGTACTTTATCTCTTTCTAACACACATGAACACGCGCTGTAATACTACAGACGTTTGTCATTTTGAGTTAAGACGTACGTCTTTGAAATATTATATTAAATAAAAAGGATAGGTTGTCTAGGAGATAGTTTTATGATATTCGACTTGTCAAATTATTTCAATATTGTTGTTTATTGACTTTGTTTCCGGTATTCTGAGTTCTAGGTTAAGCATTCTTCCAATTTGAATATTTAGTTTATCAAAAATTACAAAATCTGTTTTTTTGAGAACAATACTGATAATAAATAGTAATATCAATTAGTGGCAATAAGTACGAAATTGTTTGATTATTACTTTGACATTTCTAACCTATTTATTTTACAGAATATTTCTTAGATGCTAAGTAAACCTCTTGGTTCTCAAGCGAAACAGCTTGTATTAAATCTTATAGCCTATTAACAGGTAAAGGAGAATGGTGGACCATTTATGTCCATCGACCGCGTTCATGAGGTAATTCACATAATCAGTTAGATAAGGCGGTATTATGAAATAAGTTTTATTTTAGAGGGTAGCAGAAGCCCTTAATATTTCTAGTAGAACGGTCTACACTATTAAACATCGTAACATTCAGAATCCAGTCTTATCGTCTCCTAGCAAAAAAAGGTCTTGTAAGAAGGCAAAAACTAAGGACTTAGCAGAAGCAACTAAAATGGAAGTTCGAAATACTGTTTATGACATGTATAAAGAAAGTATGTTTTTAATATATTGTAAATATTTATTACATGTTAAAATTTTTCAGAAAAACATCTTACCTTAAAAAATTTAAGCAATGTTTTGGCTATGAAAGAATTTGTTCATACATGTACAACTACTTTAGCAATATTGCTTAAAGATATTGGTTTTAAATATAAGAAAGAGTGTAACAGGAGAGCGCTCACAGAGAAATTAAATATAGTCTGAATGAGAAACGTATTTTTAAGGGAATATATGAATAACTTAAATTCAACTTTATGTCAGGTTATGTTCCTTGATGAAATTTGAATCTTTTCGAAAGAGAATAGAATTAAATCCTGGCAAAATGATAATATAAAAAGTGTTAGGAAACCCAAAGACTATGATGGTAAACGGTTTATTATTATACATATTGGCACAGAAAATGGCTTCATTAAAGGAGTTAGTCTGATTTTTCCATCAAAAACAATCACTGGTGATTACCATGGAGAAATGAATGGTGACTTCTTTAAGCAATGGGTAAATGATCAGCTTATACCAAATCTTGAGGTACCATCACTTATAATAATAGATAATGCTCCTTATCATAGCACTAGTCAAAATAAACAACCAAATACCTCCTCAAAAAAAACAGAAATTATGGAATACTGCCATAAAAACCATCAATGTGTATCATTTGCATGCACATAATATAAAGCAGCGAAGAAATTACTGCCACTGGTTCAACGAAACATTACATGATAAAGATCTCGTGGCAAAGTTTTATATGAATGAAGTTTGTTTTTTTCTTATTGGTAGTGTACTAACCTGCAAAATTATTAAATGTAGTTATCAGAAAATCCTCATGTGTTTGTTAAATATTATCTTCATCTAATAAAGGATAATATGGATTTGGATTGTATTATTATACCATTATTTTCTTAAGAAACAATAAAATATTAAATGTAGACTATATAAATGTTTCTTTTATGTATAATTTTATAAATGTAATTTGACAACATATATTTACAACTTTCAAAAGGTTTTAATTCTTTTTCAAAGAGTTACGAACATAACTTTTACATTCTTTTCCAATATATTTAAATTTATTTAAAATATAAACAATATATAAGTTAAGTAGAAATCTAAATTATTCATCAAATTAATACATTCCCAATCTTCTTAACCCAGATATAGTGCAAGAAAATGATTTTGGTAGGTATGTCGTTCTTAATAATGCAAACATTTTTAACACTAAAGATCTTTTCAATACCTCATTTCACTATTGATATCTGACTTGAAACATTTCTTTTTAAATAAATTTTTGATCGAATATTTTCGTGAGTTTATAATTATAAATAATATTTAAAATAATTTGTTCAAATATTAAAGTAATAATTTCGGCATAGTTTTCTTGGATAGAATATATTTATACAGAACTAGAAAAGAAACAATACTTTTGAACTATTAATGTTCCCACTTTACTCATTATTATTATTTTGATATGTAGGTTATGTATATGCTTTCTTTGGTTATATTGCAAGTAACATACTAAAATTTTGACAATATTGAAACATGACGTTTATATTTATGATGACAAACGGTTGTTTCCGCGATTGAATACTGACTTCATTTGACTCTGCAGTACTGATTTGAATCATATGCTTCGAATTTGACCTTGAACTGAAAACTTATACTTTATGAACTGTATGTTAGCCAATTGATTGAAGAATTTTCTGTATTCTTTTCGTAAATTTGCTGTCTGAATTAGTAATGATTGCTTATATAACTTTATTAGATAGATGTACTTCAATTTTTCTCTAGAATAACACCTCTAACGATGGTTCATAATCATTATTACTGATATAACTCTTTTTGTATGATAACTATCTTCTCTTTGCATTACTTGTCCTAAATATTGCAATTTATTAGTTTTAACAATACTATTTCTACAAAACTTATTCATTTATTACATACTACATACCAGATGCTACCCACAAATTCAAGGAATTTGAATGTGACGCGCGAAGGGATGATAGTACAGCTCTATAGCGCTAGATGGTGTGAGAGCTACGCCTATACTACAGTGACTTAATACATAACAGTGGCGACAAGATGTGGTCTTATTTCCTATTGGTCAATTCAAAATCCGCCATCTTTTGTCGAAGTTTATTGAGATTTCATTTTGTTTCTAAATAAACAAGTCACTGAATCAAGAATATTTTTTATTATTATCTTCACACAAGTTTAAAAATTGTTATAAATCATTTGTCTAGTTATAAGTTATCGTTGTTTGTAGTTTATAATTATCTTTCCTTAATATACAAGCTATCCTGCAGGCGCGGCTCGTGATGACGTATTTTGGTTTGCAGTACAATGATACGAGTGCCTCGTGTGTTTTCGGTGTTTACTAAGCAAGCGTTACATTTAGTACACGAGAATACACGAAGCACTCGGATCATTGTACTGCAAACCAAAATACTTCATCACGAGCCGCGCCTGCTATCCTGTATCGTTGTGTTCAAATTTTAGGAGTGAAAAGTAGACTTCATTTCAAGTAACAAAAACGTAAAACTTGTATATTCATTTTTATTTGTATCACAGTTCCAGATCTATGAATGTGATTGTCAGATCATGAAAAAAAATGTATGTGTATATGTAAACCTAAATTCTGAAAATTTATACGCAAGCGTTAGGATACTTTAGGCCAGACGCAAACTTATGAGTGATACGACCGTTTAACATTAAAAATGGACGTGCGTCGGTTAATGATGAAAAGCGCTCCGGTCGTTCATCAACGAACTGCTGTGACCAAGTCTTGACATAAACAATGCACATTGTAGCAGGTTTTCAGAAGGGACTGAAAACATCCGCTGCCTTTGTTGATCTTTCCAGTGCCTATGACAGAGTCTGGGAGAATGGAATGAATTTTAAATCCGAGAAAATCATCCCACGTGTTAAATTAGGCATAGTTATCCAGAGTATACTGAGCAATCGCCAAATCGTAGTCTGGTTAAACAATTAAACTAGTAATGGAAAAACCTTGAAAAATGGCCTACCTCAAGGATCGGTTCTGACTCCTCTAATGTTCAACATTTACATCAATGACCTTCAAATCATAAAATAACGAAAATTTCTATATGCAGATGACTTGGCTTTATTCTTCCAAACCAAGAATTTAAAGAATGGAGAATTGCAACTTACTGAAGATCGGCAAGCTTTAGATGAATATTATAAGAAATGGCGCTTACAACCAAACCCTTCAAAATCCGAACCATGTGCGGTTCATTTGCGTAACAAGGAAGCCAACGGAGAGTTAAATGTTGAATTGGTGGTAATCGGATCAACCACAACCCCCACCCTAAATATCTGGGCGTAACGTTAGACTGGTTTCTGACATTAAAACAGCACCTCTATAAAACCAAAAGGTGGAGCACAACTATAACATATTAACAAACGTGCCGGGAATTCATAGGGAGCGAATAGAGAGACTTAACGAACGACAGCTATTTCATTGCTTCACTCTTCTCTGAATACTGTGCTGCTGTCTGGTATCGAAGCTCTCACACCAAGGTAATAGATATTCAACTTGACGATGCAATGAGGATAGCCACTGGTGCTGTTAGATCTACTCCTATTCTCTGGTTTCCGATTCTTTCTAACATTTCCCTGCCGTATCAGACGTCTCGCTGCAGCACAGAATGAATGGGTTAAGATTTTCAGCACTGACATTCCCATACATGATGATCTGGAGAGCGTCCCCAAGAGGACCCGATTGAAATCTAAACCAATACTGTAGTTCAGCATGCCATCAATGTGAATAATTGCTGGATAGCTCTCCTCGAACGGCGCCCTGAGTTGAAGAATAGAGATTTAATCTCTAATCCTTCAGAGCTTCTGCTGAGTATCCCCCCCCCCCCACACACAAATACGTAGACATTGGCCTCAATTAAATAGGTTCCATACAAGCCACGAAAGGTGCAACTCAATCAGATACTAGCCAACAAACTATGGCGTACATAGTCAATGACTGGCTCAAAAAAAATGTCCCTGGTGGCATCTACGAGCTGAGCAAGGTATCTCCTGTAGCTCTGGACTGGCTGAAGAATTTAGATATTAGTGTATAAATTAGTATTGTGACCCTCTTTTTTGTCATAAAGGTGATGTATACAGTAATATCTAGATTTGCATACGAAGTGATGATAATCAACGAAAAATACGTCACGAAATGTGGCAAAAGTGCGTGAACCAAGTGAAACAGTTTTATTGCGATGTTCTTTGGTGACTACGAGAAATTTCGAAGTAAGCGACCTGCCAAGTGGCGCTACAATTCGTGGGCCCTACACCACGACAATGCACCAACCCACACGTCACATTGCGTCAGCTTCTAGCCTCAACGAAGATGGCAGGACTATCCCACCGTCTCTACTGCCCAGATCTTGCTCCTTGTGACATCTTCCTGTTTAGGAAGTTGAAACTGAAACTCAAGGGACACCGTTTTGATACAATTGAGGAAATCCAGACCGAATAGTTATCACGCGAAGACTTTCAGCACTGCGTCTAGTTATGGACAAGCCACTAGCATCGGTGTATTCATGCGGAAGGAATTACTTTGAAGTGGATGGTAGTAAATAAGTCGGAAGGACAATTTATTGTGTTGTTTTTTTCACATTCCGGAATTTTTGGGTAGGACCCCGTATTTTTACTTTCACAATGACACATTATAAAAATTGCATTTATATTTTCTAATTACTTGCAAATTACAGGTTCATTGTTACAATAAACATTATATATACCATTGTGGGATAAAATACCATATTTCCCCTGCGTCTATTCAGAACGACAAAGATACGCCTCGATTTCAAACAACAATGGAAAATGCAACAAAATTAGTCTCAATTTCATGTGACCGTCACCTTACGCGCGCTCTCTCCTCGAGATTATTTAATAAAGAAAAAAAAAGGAAGCACCGAATGTATTTTTTCACTCCACGCAAAATATATTTGTACTCTGTATAATGTGCGAAATTTTAAAAGTAAATAAAAACCTGTTCTTGCATATTTTCAGCTCAACAGTGTCCCTATCAATAAAAGTTGTTTTCATCTCGCCAAAACAAAAGTAGCATCCCATCCAGTTATACTAGTTATACCATAGTTACACATACAAAAAAAAAGAAATTAACAATTGGACAAAGAAGTAATAACATCTTTTTCTTTTGTAATATTCACTAAGCTTTCATAATTAAAGCATAATTATAAATATTATATTGTGAAGGAAGCGCGAAAAATATAATACTGGGTATTGTGACCATGACGTTCGTGTTATTCTTCACGTTCTGTTGTAAGTCAATGACACCTTATAGAGTTATTACTAAAATAACTGAGATGAAAACATTACATATTTTTTTCGCTGGATGTCTCAGATTGTAATTAGAGTAAGAATTTTAAATACATATATGTATATATTTAATCTTTGGAAAAGAACTACCGTGAATAATTAGTGTTTCATTGAGGTGACAGTATGTAATTAAAATTTAAAAAGAAATAATTTGTTCGCTTCCAACTGCAAAAAAATTCAGCTATGATTTCTTAATTAATAGACACTCTTTATACAGCCAAGGTTTAAAAAATCATACACAATTTCCAATCTCTTAACTTGTAACTTCCTAGAGAGGATCATTCGAGTAACACCCCACCGGCGGCTCGTCCTAAAGCGTATACAGTAGAGCTGTGTCGTTCCAGCCGGACCCGGTCCAATGGATTCGGTCCGGTGTTGGATATAATCGGACCCGGTCCGCAACTTTGTCTGAACTCGGTCCGAAGGAACGATTTCAATACTTTTATTGAATTCGTTCCTTACGCGTACGGTACCGATTCTCGCTCGTTCCTTACGCGTACGGTACCGATTCTCGCTAGCGTCAAGGATAAGTAGGCAAGTAAGTTTAATTTGTTGGTTATTGAAAGACTTAAATTTATTTGTGTTTGTAATTATATATTTTTTATATTTCGTTATATTTATTTATTACTATATCTGTACCCTTTCAAAAATAAAATAATAAATTTGATTAGTAAAAGCAAAAGTTGTTATTGTTTTATTTTTAAGTAAGTGTAAATAAATTAATTTTTAACTACTGGCAATCAGTAATAATTTACTATTTCTGTACAAGTAATAACGAAAAACAACGTAAGTATAATTGATATAATTATTGCACTATGCAAATATTAATTACATTTACATAGCTTCACGTATTGATAGATTTGATAGTTCTCCGTTTTAAAGATTCAGTCCGAACCTTTCAACCTACATATATGGCTTGACGGTACGGTACACGATTCATTGGTTCTACTACGATATACGGGTCCACGCTCTCATATCAATACCGATGTCGGTCCGGATGGACCGAATCCAGCGGACCCGTTCCGATCCTAGTACGGACCCGGAATGAACGAATCCACAAAAGGAACGACATCGCCCAGCACTAGTATACAGTGCAACATTGGTAATCCGTACTTGTGGTCTTCCAAAATCGCGATAATCCGAAACGATGTCGTATCTTGCTAATCCAAAATTTAATTGCGTCAGACTTCGAAAAAACGAAAATCATGACCAAACCTATCTGCAGCGTTCTGTCTTCAATCACAGCGTAAACAGTCGTGTTGCTGCCTGATATATGGCGCGCTCTGTGATTACGTGTACTAAGTCAACAGTGTTTGTTACAATGTCTAAACGAAAGCACAAAACTTTGTCTCTTTGACAAAAATATGAAATAATTAAGAAGCTCGATGACGGTCGACCACCGCACAACTTGCTGCGGAATATGAAGTAGGAAGATCGACTATTACGGACATCAAATAAAAGAGAGAAGAAATTAAGGCGTACGTAAAATCGCATGAAGAGGAATCAATACATCGTCTGACATTAAGCTGAGTACCCAGAAGTAGAATCTGCATTATACACTTGGTTCCTGCAGCAAAGAAACCGCAATCTATCAATATCAGGAGCAATCCTTCAAGTAAAGGTAAAATTTTTTTACAATAAAATAACCGACCGACTTCAGTTGGTTAGGTAATTTAAAAAAAGGGATCAAAATTCGACAGTTAACTATTACCGGTGAAAGACTATCATCGAGCAATCTTGGGGCAATCGATCCATTTCAAAAGCCATTTTCGGAAAAGTGCGAGCAATGAATTTAAATACTCACCAAATTTACAATGCGGATGAAAGTGGACTATTTTGGCGCGTTTTGCGAACAAAAACTTTGGTGCACAAGGATGAAGATTCAGTGCCTAGCCGAAAAATAAGCAAGGATCGTCGGTTTTCTGTGCCGAGGAAATTTGGGAAGCCGGCTGCAAACAAAAATATCGACATAATGACTGATAGTCAGGAAGCTATTAAAGTCATTATGAATCTATCTACCAGATCTAAGCTGGTGAACTATTGTAAACAGATCCTCAATAAACTGGTAGAAGACAATACTGTGTCGCTGATATGGGTGCCAGGACATGAGGGAATTAACGGCAATGAGATAGCCGACGAACTAGCCAAAGCAGATACTAATAGGAACTTCATAGGACCAGAACCTGTATGTGGAATCGTTAAGGATTCCGCTCTGATTATGTCTAGAAAGAGAACATAAAAAGAAATGGAGGTTAACGGAAGGTCATCTCCAAACCAAAACACTACTGAGGGAGCTAGACGGAAGGTTTTCAGCTTTCAGGTTTCAGTTTTTCAGGCCGAATTATTCCAGGAAATTCGTGAAGCCGGCTGCGCAAACAAGAAAAAAACAACATAATGACTGATAGTCAACCAGCTATTAAATTCATTATGGATGCCAGGTCTAAGCTGGTGAAATATTGCAAACAGGTCCTCAATAAACTGGCATAACACATGATATGGGTGCCAGGACATGGGGAATTAAAGGCAATGAGATAGCCGACGAACTAGCCAAACAAGGCACTAATAGGAACGTCATAGGACCAGAACCTGTATGTGGAATCGCTAAGGATTCCGCTAAAAGGGAGATCTAGTTATGGCTAGAAACAGAACATACAAAGAAATGGAGGTTAACGGAAGGTTAACTCCAAACTAAAACACACTAAGGAAGCTGGATGGAGGGTTTTCAGCCAACCTAGTTCGTAGTAACAAAAAAGAAATTAAAATAATTACCGGCTTAATAACCGGACATTGTCCTTTAAGGAAGCATCTGTACAACATGGGTTTGGTCAGCGACCTGGTGTAGATGTGAAAAGCAGGAGGAAACTAGCCTTCATGTAATATGCACGTGTGAGGAACTGAAGGAACTCACACAGAAATATTTCGGGAGAGATCTATTGGATCCTACGAGTGTACTGAAACTTGCCCTGAGGATAGTAGTTTTATCGAGGACACAAGACTAACAGAGTGGAACTGAGAGATCTATTAGAGATAGTACAAAGAGCAGTGTGCTCAAGTGCCTGGACGTGCTGGCGTCAAACTCAGAATAAGAGGAAGCAAGGATCGTATCACCTTTATGTCATGTGCGAACGCGGCAGGGTCCCGCAGAACAGCCCAGGCCATTTAAAGAATGCCGTTAATGTTTGCCTGTAGGCTACAAAAATCACGGAAATGTTTGGATGACGCGAGACATCTTCAAACAGTGGTTTCATGATGACTTTATTCCCGCAGTGCAAGCGCATTTAGGAGAATTTGGTCTAACTCCAAAAGTACTTTTGTTACTAGACAATGCGCCAAGACACCCCTCATAAGAAGAACTACGAAGTGAAGATGGACTAATTTCAGTGTTATATTTGTTGCCGAATTGTACTCTGTTGCTACGATCAATGGATCAGCACGTGATCCAGAAAATGAAAATGCACTATAGAAAGTAACTTCTCCTCTACTTAGTTTCGGAAGAAAGTGATCCTTCAGCCTCGCTGAAAGCTTTCAATTTAAAGAACTCTTCAGTGAGCGATGGAAAATGGTGCAAGTGGCCTAGAACTTTTATTTCACGCCAATTACAAGAAAAAGCAGTGAATTTACGCTTCAAAAAGCTTAGACAAAGTGCAATTACAGATTTTTATTCGCACGAGTAACTGAATACGTATTTTCATGCACTTTATAACGAGCCATCGAAAAAATTCATAATTGGAGTAGACTGTGAAATTGGGTTGGTGCTTTAGCCACTTCCACATAATGACACATTACTTGATGCTTGACAGTTTCATTTGGTTTCATTGTAAAAAAAGGTTATGGCATTGAAATGATACTACAACAAAAAAGAAAACAAATAATTTATTTAATATCGAAATCATAATCAAAATTTACATATAGCTAGAGAATGAGGATTTTCGGAGGACCAACACCTCATATTCTGTGAATTAACATATCCAGAAAGATAAAACCAGGCCTTATAGTTTCAATGTCAAATAATAAATGTCATTATGTGGAAGTGGCTAAAGTACCAACCCAATTTCACAGTCTACTCCAATTATGAATTTTTTCGATGGCTCGTTATTTTATACTATGCAGTTTATTGCCCAAAATAAAAGTTATTTTCGTTACGTAAGTTTATTGTTTGTTACTCTCGCGATAATCCAGAAAAAAATGGTAATCCGTAACCGCCCTGGTCCGTAACTATTCGAATTACCAAAGTTGCATTGGATATATTTTGTCAGTCGCCGTCCGAACACCGTTAAGAACACTTCGCTAGTTTACAGTGACAGATGGTAATTCTATAATGTCACAAATAGCTAGAGAAGAGACGTGAGTGTGTGATGTGAGTCATCCGATGATACGTCATGCGAGAGCAGTATCACGCGCCAAATACGTCATCACATACTAAACGCAAACTAATAGGGTAATGTCAAAATTTATGCTGCCTACAACTGACAACTAATCTGATCTGAGTCTGTTGTTGTATACTGCTTCGTTGCAGTCAACTATGTTTTTAAAAGCAAAAAATAATTAAAAATGGCTATAACTCATTTATTTAACACAATAACCTTATGAAGTTAGTACGTTGTTCTAACGGAAAAAATAAGCTCTTTTTAATAAAATCATAACCTACTA
Source organism: Melolontha melolontha (assembly GCA_935421215.2). Classification (NCBI taxonomy): domain Eukaryota; kingdom Metazoa; phylum Arthropoda; class Insecta; order Coleoptera; family Scarabaeidae; genus Melolontha; species Melolontha melolontha. Next base: position 234,874,414 of record OW285235.1, read on the forward strand.
TAAGCGCCATTTAAGAAAACAAAAGTTTGTGTCATAATTCGACAATAATCCGATAAAAAAATAATTAATGTTGACAGAGGGTGTAGCTACCTTAATATCTTTCCTATTCAACTATTCTCTAAATTTAATAATAAAATAATTAGACGAGATTAAATAAAATGGAGAAATTTAGTTTTTTTGCAAATATCTAGTAAGCTGTGAACTTTTGCTGAACTATCTTTAAAACGGTGTATTATTAAGTGTTTCGTTTGACCTATATATTTAAAGTTAAAATCGCCGCAATTTGCATGGCGCAAAATTGTTTCGAAGTTGGAGAAAAATTTTATGAACAGAAACAAGGCACAACAATTGCTCCTTTGACAGCGAATTTATTTATGAGTCAATTTGAAGTAGCACTTAAAAATAACACTAAATAAATTTCCAAGAGTCTGGATTAGGTATGTAGATGACATTTTCACGATTTTTGACACAGGGAAATGTGAATTGGATATGTTCGTTAAACAGCTAAATTTGAAATTTCCTATTAGATTTACTGTGGGAAAGGAAAACAATAGGATAGGATACCATTTTTAGATACATTACACAGGCCTGCATTTTTCAACTCTTTGAATGTTGATTTAAAAATTTTAACTGTTTTCTAGTAATTGGGTAGCGCTGATTTCAAATCTGCTTTTATTTTTTTTGTATCACGTAAGGTTATTTTTCAAACTAGTAAAATCAAAAAATATAGAAAAAACACGATTTATTTCATTTATAAGCTAGTTTTATATTATATTTAAAAAAAAATACAGAAATATACACATAGAAACTATTATAAATAGTTATTTATTCCTTATGCTTCTTAAAAAAAGTTTTCGTTTTTCAGAAAAGCTTAGTTTGGTTGTTTTTCTGTCATATTCAGCTAAAGGAAGATCTGAAGGTAGTTTCTGGGGCAAGCAAATTTTTTTGTTTCAACTTAGACCTCAGTACTTCAGCAAGATCTTTTGAAAGTCCCAAATCTCTTACTAAATCATTCAGTTTGGCTTGTGAAAATAGCTGAGGTTGGTTTTGACCTGAGGTTGATGGTTCAAAATCACTATCCATCTGTGCGGAGCCGGAAGTTGAAGAGGTTTCAATATCTTCTTGTAGTACTTTGAGGGGTATAGGTACATGATCACTGTGAGGAACTGGTATGATAGCTGATTTAATATTGTTTGGGTACAAAATATGTTTCAAAGTTTTTCTATTATGCCCCTTAATATCACAAAGACAAAAGTAGCAATCTTCATGATGACTTTGCGGTTCTCTCCAAACCATCGGTATTCCAAAAGGAAGGCTTTTTCTATTCCCTTTGGTCCAATGTCTTAAACCTTCTTCACATACCTTACAAACAACGTGAGGTGCCCAATCTTTATCTTGATCTCCTAATTTGATTTCGAAATAAGCATAATATGCATTTGTCACAAGTTCACCAATTGGTCTCTTAAACTTTTTCAAGACGAAATATCCACAAATATAACAGAAATCATCTGGTTTGTTTTTGCAACACCGGCTAGACATATTTTTAAGCAATGTTTATTTATCAAATACCACGCGCAACCCTAAACACAAATTAATTTTACTTGTTTACTGATCGACACTCAGAGCTATAATGAAGTAAATGACATTAAAATATACATTTTATTTGGAGTGATAAACTTGAAATCCTTCTTCGCAGTACTAATAAAGTGAAAGCATAATAAATAGGATTGAGCAGGTAAAAATTCCCGGAAATCTTGTCCAAAATTAATACATGTAATAAAAGATTTACATCAGGTAATGAGGGCCTATTTAACAAATTTCTGTAAAATCACAACAGAAAATCATTTTTGGGTTAATACTTAGAATTTGAAGTAGTACATTAATTTTAAAATGTATTAAAACGCCTATTTTTTTTTCTTTTTCTTTTGTGCAAAAAAAAATCTGGGGGTGGTAGAGACCAACTGTATTTTAATTAGTTATTGCTATAAAAAAACTGAGCTTAACAAACAAAAATCCCGTCATCACAAATTTTATGCAGGCCTGTGTTATTAATTAGAAATAATCATAAAATAGAAATCGATGTTTTCCAGAAAGGAACTAATGTTAATAGATTCATCACCGCGGATTCAAAGCATAGTTTTCAATATAAGCAGCTTCTTTTAATTTCTTAGTCAATCGGTTACTAAACTTTCGGTTAACAAAAGAGAAATGCGAAATAGAACTAGATTTCATTAAAAACATCGCGACTTATAATGGCTTTGACACAGAAATAATTAATTAATTAGAAAAACGAATTAAAAAAAAACAATCCGCGAATTCACAAGTTTGATATCTCAACGTAACCAAGAGAAAAAGTACATGTGTTTACCGTACTATCCAAACACGAAAAACATTAATAGAATTGTTAAAGAACAAGATCTTTTCGGTCTTGCTTTTCGGTCCGAAAACACCATCAAAAGTCTCCTAGGCACAGGCGTACAGACCTGCAAATATGCGCTATGAAGAACGGTATTGTATAAAGCCAGTATTGGTAGATTTTCAGAGTATGTGTGAGCTTGGATCAGTTTTTTGGCTCCTAGTGTTTACTGGAATGTTGAAGGTAGATTAACTGGAAGCTATTACAAAGATCTCCTGGAAAATGAACCCAGCTGTTTGGACATAATTTTATTTCTTCAGCATGACACCTCCAACGTTGTGTGTCAGTGGCTTGCTACCAACAACATTAATACTGATCCAGCAGCACTAAGTCAAGCTCAGAAAACTGCATTCTTATCCCATTTAACCAAATCTCTATTTATTGTAGTTGCCGAGATCGCCAGACCAAAAATGAGGAAAAAACTGACCCGGTATACGAAGAGGTAAAATTTAAAATGGTGTTAAATCTAGGTAATCACAACAGAGTGTACTTGATAGGATAGTAAAAAAGCATTATGTAACACATGCATCTAAAGTAGCAATAAAAGAAAGGTCTGAATGTTAGCTAATTAATTCATTTTTATTTTCCTTTTTAAAATGTTTTTATATAACATTTTTTTATAGTACTCACGTCATTACCTCACGCTAGAATTCCTATTGTACAGCAAATTCTTTCTCAACAGAAAAAAAAACAGGGCGAAAAAAATACAAAGCCGTGTCATTGACATTTGTAATTGTTATGTATAATAAGTATTATATTAACATTAAATGTACAACAGACGCGAATTTCACTTAATCATCATGAATATCCATTCTATATTATTAATAACAACGATCTCAGACTTATAAAATACCAACTTCTCCGTCACGTCTGTATAACTAACAACTATGTATATGTTAAATACAAGACTCATTTCAAGTTTTAATAAAGCGTTCGCATTCCATCATTCTGAGAACAATTTAAAATAATTAATTGATGTTGTTTAATAAAACTGTAACGAAACGCATTATCTTTAAGAATTAGAAAAAAAAAGTGAAGAAAGAGATGGAGAAGCGATGAAAAAAGACGTTAATGATTATAATTAGGAAAGACGTTTTATGGATAAACGAGGAATAATAATCAGAAGTGATGCTAAATTGTTTTAGCAAGAACACGATTAGAGTGTGAGCGAGATGAATTGAGCATAATCGCGAATAAAATGCAGACTTAGTTTTTTACACGGGAACGTAAAGAAAAAAAAATCGAAAAGAAAATAAAAATATCGTTAACATGATTGTTGACGGTTATATTAAGTTTTCCTTGAAGAAATATTAATTTGGTAATATTGATCTAAACACCGTGTTCCCGGAAATACACTCCGCAAAAAAAATTTGGAATCACTTATTTTTTTTTAAATTTTTTTAATTGTTTCAAAATTTTATGTTTTATAACTAAGTAGTACACAATAGAACAAAATGCAAAGGAAAACCAAAGACCGCAACTCGATAAACAACAATTGAAAAACTAAAACCAACGCAAAGAATTTAATTAACGGAAACTTGAACTAATAATGAGTATTTCCACCTCGGGTCTGTATCTTGACCTACCTGCTTCCATTCTTCAGTGACCGCTGCTTCTAGCTCTTCTAGTGTTCATGGTGGAACTTGTCTGTTTCGTAGTGCCCACCCAATGTGGTCCCAGACATGCTTTATTGGATACATGTCCGGGCTTCTAAAGTGTGATTTTTAAGAGGTGTAGGATTATAAATTGAAGTAAAAAACACCAGTGTTAGGGAAATGATATTTTTTTTTTAATCGGTAAGATAGTTTTATGACATTAATGATAGAAAATTTCGGGCATATCGCCATTACGGGCGCGTCTGAGGTACGTCATCCTGAAGGACCAATTCTAGACTACTTTTTCGAGCGTTTGAAGCCGTATATCATGAATGGTGCTCTTGATGTTGGTTTCCAAAGCTGCAATAGTTATTGGCTTGTTTGCGTAGACCAATGACTACAAATAGTCCTACGAAAAAATAGTCCAGGGACGTGAAATCACATGAACTTGAAGGCCAGTGTACTTGTCGCTGTACACTTCCTTCAATAAATCGGTGGTTTAGCCATGTGGCACCATCCTGCTGAAACCAAGTGTTTTCCAGACCACCTTCATGCCCTTTTGGGAATAAAAATCGTTGGGGGCATGACTCCATATCGGTTGCCATTGACGGCGACAGTTTTCTTCAGTTTTGAAGAAGTATAGCCCGATTATGCCTCCGGTCCACAAACCGCACCAAACAGTGCATTTTTGAGGGTGCATCGGGAGTTGATGAGTCACCTGTGGATTAGCGTCGCTCCAAATGCAACACTTTTGCTTATTCACAAAGCCACTGACCAGAAGTTAGCCTCATCACTGAACTCAATTTGACCGTAAAACAGTGGATCGACTTCCAGCTGTTCAAGAACCCAATTACTAAACTGACGTCGAAAATGATAGTTAGTTGGCTTCGATTCTTGCACCAATGTAATCTTGTAGCCATGTAAGCCAACGTCCTTGCACAAAACATCTACAAAGTCGATGGGCACAGGACAAGTTCTTGTGCACGATGATGAATCAATGAATTTAGATAATCCTAAACAGTGGTCTCAACGGCAACGATATTTTGTTCAGTGTGCACTCTACGTAATTTCGTTAATGGATGGGAGTCCGAAAGAGTAAATTTGGGGCGAAATTTATCAATTGTATTACGAATACTCGTCTCAATTGATCGATGATGAATGCCGTAAATTGAGCGAAGCGCTTTGTGAACATTTCTAACTGAGCACCGATTTTTGAAAGAAATTTCCACAATTTGTAGACGCTGCTCGGCTGCAAGTTTTTGCATTATGAAACGTCAAACAATACTGAATAAAATGGGGGTATGGCTTGTTACATTAACTGTGACAATGTCAGAGTTTCTCCCTCTTGAAAAAGAATGGTATTTAAAAAACTCCAAAACACGTCAACCTCATTTAGGTAATTTTGTTCAATGCTAGTGTGCTGGGTAGGGAGCGAGTGTTATCATGCATTAAACAGAAATTCGAGTTTATTTAAGGTGCAAATGGAACCACAAGTGGCTTTAAGATAATCCTAATGTACCTATCTGCGGTCATAAAGCCATTATGAATAACCTCAAACTGCATCTTAGCCTTGGAAGATACTGAATCGAACCACCTCTAAAATTTGTTGTTTTCCTGTAGTTGCACTAACTGAAGCGCTCACCATCTTGTCTATCTACTGGTAGGCATCTATCTGATGAGAACAGGCAATACCTAGACTCGTCTGTGAATAGAATGTTAGCCCAATCTTCAGCGATTCAATCACGATGATTTCTCGCAAACTGTAGTCTGTGAATTCGGTGTTCTCTAGTAAGTATGGAGCCTTTGGCTGGTATTTTTGCATGTATTTCTTGTTCCCTAAGTCGGTTCCTTACCATCTAAGACGTGATATTTACACTTCGAACGGTAAGCAGCTCGTTTTTTATATGTCTTGCTGTGCAATGCCTTATTTGCAACGCTATAAGTCGTAAAAAGCAATTGTTTATGGCCGTAGTTGACCGCTTCCTACCCTAGTCTCCTGCTATATTCCCTGTATTTCCTCCATTGCATTATTAAATTTTAAATCTAGACATTTTTCCATGAACTGTTTATTTTTCGAGACATTTGAAAGTTTCAAGTTGAAAAATAGACCTGGTATAGATACTTAAACTTAGGTCACCTAGTAATTAATATAATCTCTGCACAAATTCTAAAATAACTGAATTAACAATACGACATTAAAATAACTTTGATATTTACCTAAGAATTTCTTTCAAGACGTTCTCACTCTAGAAACCAAAAACGATACGAACCTAAGCATCACCCTGATTACCAGGTACTTCCATATTGGATCCTTATCATTTTAATACATTTCAAAATATATGTTTATTTTTAAAAAAATCGAAATTTACGTAAATTTAATAACACGATAAGATAGTAAAATATTATTGAATAAATTTTGAAAGACGTCATTAAGTTTTGGACGGTAGTGTATGTCCAAACCATATACGAAGTAGTGTGACGCTATTGTAATTGCAAACTTGACATTTGGATTTGTTAATATGTAGTAATTGAAGTAATAATTCGCCTACTTTAATTTAAATAAAATATAACAAGTACCATCCTGTTGTATAAAATAATTCGACCTCGTGAGACACATATGTTGTATGTATAAATAAATACGCAGTTTATTGCGTTTTCTTATAACAATTTTTCTTAGTTTTTATTAAGTGTATTATTCGTACACGCATAGTTTAAAGCAATATATATTCATTAATGTAAAAAATATTTATCTGTTGATACTTTTGGGAAAATTATGGCTTTGTTTACAATTTATTTGTAGTGATGTGTGATGTATCTAAGTATATATTTATAGTTAATTACAAGAATAATTACATAGGGATTGTTATGAAAATTTAATTTTGAAAAAGAAATGAAGTTTATTTTATTTTAAATTTAATATGAATTGTAATAAATGTATATGACAGAAATAGAAAATTATTTTCTATATATTATATATATACATATATAAATAAGTGTGTGTGCATTAATATAAGTAACAGATGATTTATATGCACCAAAATAATATAATTACATGATATACCTATTAAGCACCACGTTGCTACGTCAAAAATGTTATAAACAACTAAGTGATTAGCAAATAAATATTATAATACAGTTGTTATTCTCAAGGTCTGAATAAGTCTTTTTGTACAAATTTCCTGTACTTCGGGTTAATACATGTTGGAAATATATGTATTAAATTATAATAGTTAATAGTAACCTTACAACTAAATAATCCGTTATAATAAATTGAAACTTGTTACTATTAAATGATTAGATGCCAGACCAATATGGAAATTTTTAATCCAAATTTGTGATTTTCTTACGAATTCACTACTGCTTTTCACCAATAATAAAATAATAAATTACACGTTCAGTTTATCAAAACTATTTTCGATTGTAAATATATTAACTCTAAAATTCTTAATAGCAATGAAAACTGGAATATATATATATATATATATATATATATATATATGTATATATATATGTATATATATATGTATATATATATGTATATATATATGTATATATATATATATATATATATATATATATATATATATATATATATATATATATATATAGTAAACCTAATCAGTAGGCGATTAAAGGTCTGTATATTACTTCAAAATATATGTATTTAAAAAACTCTACATGTTTCGGCTGTATACGCCTTTTTCAAGAGAATACAAAATATGTATTCATATTTTGTATTCTCTTGAAAAAGGCGTATACAGCCGAAACATGTAGAGTTTTTTAAATACATATATTTTGAAGTAATATACAGACCTTTAATCGCCTACTGATTAGGTTTACCATATCATACCAAGGTCACGAAGTTATTATATTTATATATATATATATATATATATATATATATATATATAATATCTTCGTGACCTTGGTATGATAAGGTAAATTTAATAAGTCGGCGATTAAAGGTCTGGTTCATTACTTCAAAGTATATATATTTAAAACAACCCTACATGTTTCGGCAATGATGCCTTTGTCAAGGGCATCATTGCCGAAACATGTAGGGTTGTTTTAAATATATATACTTTGAAGTAATGAACCAGACCTTTAATCGCCGATTTATTAAGTTTACCTTATATATATATATATATATATATATATATATATATATATATGTGTATATATTTAGTGTTTATAAGAATTTTATTTTTCTTATTTATTTTATTGGGCGTCTTAATATTAAAAATAATAGACTTATTATTGGTTTAGCGACCTTTTATTGAATTTTGATGTTTTATTCTACGACGTTTCGACTTTTATTATTATTCAGTCTTTTTCAAGTAACGTTTTTTTTGGTTTTCAAAAGCACGCATTCTGTGTAACATGTGTTGTCGGGGACATCCGAGACCTTGTTTTATAATCAACCAGTGCGATCGGTTCGATATAAAACAAGGTCTCGGATGTCCCCGACAACACATGTTACACAGAATGCGTGCTTTTAAAAACCAAAAAAAAAAAACGTTACTTGAAAAAGACTGAATAATAATAAAAGTCGAAACGTCGTAGAATAAAACATCAAAATTCAATAAAAGGTCGCTAAACCAATAAAAAGTCTATTATTTTTAATATATGTTTATATATATATATATATATATATATATATATATATATATATATAATAAATTGAAACTAAATAGAAAAGTCACTCTAATAAAATAAGTAGGTATGTAATTTTTCAAAATTGAAAATAATTAACCTTTGAAAAGCTCCTTTTGTTTAACAATTTAATTCTTTTGAAATATCTTCAATATAGATTGGAACATTGTCATTAAAAAAATAAATGAATTAAAAGATTTAATTTATAAGTAATTAACACATAATAATAACAATTTAACAGGGAGAAAATAATAAATTTACATTTATCATTTATCTAAATTTTGTCTTTGAAAAATAACTTAAATACCATTAGAATAAATATTAACAGTAATACATATTTATATTTGTCACACATGAGTTGCCAGTTCTAAAAAAAATTCTTATTTACATTTTCGATTTTTTTGACACTTCTGATACTTTCAATAGCGTTTACTTGCAAAATATACGCTTATACAGTGAATACACAGAAAATATAAACGAAAATGGCATTAGTATAAATAATGAATAGTACAAAATGGCAAGAAAATAGATATTTTATATGTATTAGGATGTAAATGTAACGTTTGAGGTTAGTAGTCATTTTGAACGTATTTATTATTTCTTTTTGAGCTTAACGGTAACTTTCCCACTACAAGTTTATTAGGATAAATGGCTTCCATATAGGTACTCTAAACGCCCAAGTAATCATTTTTAGAAAATCTTTTGCATATGTATTCTTTACCTTACCCAATATATTTACAAGGCATCTAAAATATGCTAAATATTTATGAGTAACTTTTTTAAAGTATTTTAATTAAAGTTTCGCTATTTTAATAAAGAAGATATCTAAGAATTTATTGTAATTTTATCTAATCTACTTAGAGAATTTTGAATAATTTTGGAAATTCATTTGGAAATTTAGAGAAAAACAATTTGAAATATACTTGAGTATGTAAAATCTAACCATTTTTTGTATAAAACAAAAACATAATATCGAAATATTATTAAATTAATATCCAAATATTATTAAAAATCGGCTGTGAAGAACACACGAATATTAACTATTGTGTTGGCCACACCCGATTTTTAATGATATTTCGATATTATTAATTTTTTTTTTTGTATTATAGAAATTTAGAAGTTTTTCAAAGCACTTCTGTGATAATTTGAAAATAAAAAATGCTTTTGACAATTTCAAACTTGTATACCTACGCTAACAAGAGGTAATTAAAATATCATGTTATGTCTTTCATTTTTCCTATTTTTCCTCGGTCTCAAATAATTAATGAAAACACGTAACAATACCCATACAATTCAAAGGAAAGAGCACAAATTGTACGGTTTCTCATCCCTTGGAACGCATAAAATGCGAAACAAAAAAGTTGTCACTTTTACTTTCCACTGGCCGTAAAATATACAAAAGTTATTCGTTCTGCACAGCTTAAATAAAATATTTAGCGCGTCGAACGTCAAGCAGCAGGCCACTACATAACGTTTCATTTTCCCCGGTTTTCTTTTACCGAATGACTTTTACTGCGGGCTGCATAAAGTGAGGGAAAAAACACTGAGGGTAATAAAGACTTTTAAATATCTTAACGTAGGAAAGTGTTATTGCAACAGAAAGAGGACAAGAGGATCTGAAAACGAAGTCGTAAAATATTTTTCTTGGGCCTTTTTGGAACAATGAATTTTAAAATTAAAATTGTAATAACAATGATAACACGAAATTATTGTAAGCTACATTTCTGTTCTTTTTAAAAAATATATAAAAACAGACCTTTCGTAATTTTTTTTTTTTAGAAATAGAAGCTGCAGATGCTAACAATGCTAGAGCGAGTGACGAGAGAAAGCACGAAATTAGGTTGGGAGATTAACTTGGGCAAGACCAAACTCATGATCATTGACAGAGGAAATATACTTCCACAAGGCAATCGATTAAATGTGGAAGAAGTCAACGATTTCATATACCTTGGGTCACTTAAGACCAATTCAAGGAGGATGTGCAAAAGAAATTAATAGACGTATATCAATGGCGAGAGGTGCAATGGCGGACCTGAAAAAGATATTTTCAACATTTCTAATTTAATAGATATTTAACGTTCATTTTCAAGTTTAACCCACTGTACAATATATTTTTAGTAACACATACAAGCTGTAAAACTTTCTTTAAGTTCTAAGAATTCTTGTACATTTGCAAATCTATTTATTACCTGGGATTACTAATAATCTGCATCTTTTTCCAAATTAATTTATTGCCTAAGGTTATTAGTGAATATGAATGTACCATAAAAATCGATTGGTGAACAAAGGTTTCGATTTGGATATTCATTGTTAAGATTTCCCTTATTAAATATGTATGTATAATAAATCTTATTTCTGACAAGGGACGATCCGGAACTGCATACTTAGATTTATGTCACCTACTTAATACTTAATTAGTAGTGACATTTTATTATTTATTAGTTAAGATTAGATCTTCAAGACAGTATCATAAACCTTGCTTATTTTTGCTTGTAGTCACAATTTCCAGGAATTATTCCAAACATGTGTCAAACAATATACTATTCTACCAATACAGTTTTAATATATAATATTAAGGGGTAGTGGTATATTTTACCTACTTGTAAAACAGAACAGAAGAGAACAGTACAAAGTCAACATCAGTATAAGACACACAGTCTTACAGTATCATTCAGAGTCTCATACCAGCAACAAGAGCCTCAACAGTATGAAGTCAAACATAGCAACAGCATAACAATCATTTTTTAACAAACAATGTTTCAAAATCTTCTGGTGAAAGACATTACTTTGTACATGCTCATATTTAGAGGAACGTTATTGATCGCGCAACATTGAAACACATTTTCAAGATCACCCTGAAGCAAATTGTACGCGTTCAGTTTTTGGAGGTCGCTCCATTAAGTTCATGACTAAATGCTCATTCCCTGTGCTTCCTCTTCCAGTTTTATTTTTATCTTCTCTAAATGTTCATTTCATTGTTAAGGATACACTTAATATAATTTCCTAATATTTTAATTTCAAATATTTTGAATTGTTAAATATAAGTAAAATCTAGGATATAGAATTCAAAGATAACATTTCCAATTTTATAAATATTCAACCTTCATTTTCAAGTTAAAACCACTGTATAATAAAATTTTGTTATCACATTCAAATTGTAAAACTTTCTTTAAATTCTAAAAAAGCGATATTTTTTACATTTACAAATTTATTTATTGCTTTATACAACGTGTCCACTTAAGTATGAGACAAATGGGAAATATTTTTATTTTTGATTTCACAGAAAACTTTATAGAAAAGAAAAGTTCGTGCATCCTAAGAAACTTGATATTTTGTATTCAGGGTTGCGTTGTATTGGTTAGAGCAAAAATTAAAAAACATTGAAGTTGCCGTAAGAGTACGCTACACTTATTTTTAAAGATATCAAAAATATTCATTTAAAAATGTTGTTTCAAATTTCAAAATTTGCTCAAATACGAATTGTTATTTGAAATTTCGAAAAAATAAAAATTAAATTATCGAGCAATAATAGCAAATACGCAATAGTTTTTAACATCCATCTATGTGACAGTAGTTCTATGGTTGTCATTTGTATTGTCACTTTAGTAATAAATTTTATGTGATTGTCAGATCCGCTGTCACTTTAATAATTAAGTAATTTTAAGACAATTCATTAAGTTATACTTATTACAACTTATTACCTACCAACTATGGCTGAACGGTTAACTATGCAAGAGCGAGCTGAGTTAATTCTTATTTGCGGAGATAACTACAAAACATGTAGAGACGCAGCTGATATTTTTAATGAGACATCCCAACAAATTGATTAGTTTCCAAAGCGTCTCAGGAATTTTAAATCAGTTTAAAGCAACTGGTAGTTTAGAAATGCGTTACAAAAAAAATAGGGAAAAGCAAGTGAGACATTTTGAAAATTCTTTACGTGTTATGCAAAGTGTAATTGAAAATCCCAATAATATCGAATGTAAATGATTTCACGAGCAATTACATAAAATTTATTATTAAAGTAACAATACAAATGACAACCATAGAACTACTGTCACATAGATGGATGTTAAAAACTATTGCGTATTTGCTATTATTATTGCTCGATAATTTAATTTTTATTTTTTCGAAATTTTAAATAACAATTCGTATTTGAGCATATTTTGAAATTTGAAACAACATTTTTATATGAATATGTTTGATATCTTTAAAAATAAGTGTAGCGTACTCTTACGACAACTTCAATGTTTTTTAATTTTTCCTCTAACCAAGTAATACAACGCAACCCTGAATACAAAATATCAAGTTTCTTAGGATGCACGAACTTTTCTTTTCTATAAAGTTTTCTGTGAAATCAAAAATAAAAATATTTCCCATTTGTCTCATACTTAAGTGGACACGTTGTATATTGGACTGCTGATTGATTACCTAGGGTTATAGTGAACAAAGGATTTAATCTGTATATCCATTCTTAGGATCACAGTTCCTAGATATGTAAAATAAATTTTATTACTTTAACAAAGGACGATCTGGAACTACATACTTAGATTTATAACACCAATACTAAATTAGTAATGTTATATTGTTAATTATTAGTTAAGATTATAATCTATCGTAAACCTCGGGTATTGTTGACAGTAGGTACAATTTCTACCAAATAGCAGTAAAATTTCTAGTTGTGACGTCAAATAATAAATATAATTACGTTCAACGAATATGCACACATTAATTATGTAATAGTTAGGAATAGTGGTATATATTTTACCTACTTGTAAAGCATTACAGAATAGAACAGCATGAAGTCAACAAGAGTACAAGACACACAGTCTTTCCTTAAACATCAATTCGTAATTTTACATATCACCACCCGTTCGTTTTCCAATTATATAAATAAAATTAAATATTTTAGAAATACAGCCTTTCGCCAGTACTGCACTGGGTGATAAGCGTGTCCGTTCTCTAATTATTAGCTGTTTACTTTGAGAAACAGGTAAGAATACTTAATGAGAAATGTGTTTATTTAGAAATAATTTTCAAAATTAATAATTTTTTACAAAACTTATTTAAAAAAAAACAATAACAAACAACATGTTAGACATGTTAGGTGACAAAGATTGCAATGTCAGTACACTGTGAGACCTCCACGAGTGTTGAATACCTTTCTGCGCCTGTTTGCCATACTCATAATCAAGTGGTCTAGCTCTTGTTGATCGATGGCATTCCACTGTTCTACGAGGCATTGATACAATTGTTGTTTTGTTTCAAAGACTAGATTTTGACGCAGTATGCTACTTTGTAGCAAATCTCATACGTGTTCTATGGGATTTAAATCAGGTGATTACGCTGAACATGGCATAACATTAATTTCGTGGTTTTGAAGAAACGCACGATTGATACCTGCACTATGCGGACGCGCATTGTCGTGAATGAGTTGAAAAATTTCACCAACTCTTACAACATATGGTAGGACAACGTTTTCAAGGATGGTATCTCGATAGTCAATGGCGTTTAAATACCGATCCAAGAGAGCGAGATCAGTTCTTCCACCAAGAGATATTCCACTCCATACCATTACACTACCGCCTTGGAAGCTGTGAACAGTTTGCGATGTAGCTAATCGTAATAGTCAATGGCGTTTAAATATATCGATCCAAGAGAACGAGGTCAGTTCTTCCACCAAAAAGTATTACACCCCATGCTATTACACTATCTCCTTGGAAGCTGTGAACAGTTTGCGAGGTAGCTAATCGTTCTGCATTCCCGAGACGTCTCCACACTTTCGTTTTTCTTGTATATGGCCGCAAAACAAATCGGGATTCGTCAGAAAACCATAGAGATTCCCAGTCTTGTTGATCCCAATTTAAATGTTGCTGCACCCATTCTAATCTTCTTCCGCGATTTCCTCTCAGCAAAGCAGGAACTCTCAGAGGGCGAGGGGTGTAAAGTAGTTTGTGCGCTGGAGTTTGGCACCTATTTTTGAACCACAGGTTGTAAGTCTGTAGGGAGACTTATACAAATAAAACTCACTTTTACTATATACAAATTTAATTTTATTATAAAAACTGTGTTGGCTATTGAACACTTGGTTGTAATTTAATATACAGTACGTGATGCTTGTTTCAAATATAACGAAGAACTCCTGCTTTTTCCAGTAACTTCCTAAAAAGTAAAATCGGTCGTTCACTTGTTAGGGGTACGCAATTTCTCTAAGAATTTGTAGAAAGTGCTGTAGTGACGTGTTACTGGACAAAGGGCGATTCTCCGAACAAATAAAAAATATAAAATTTTACAGAAACATATGTATTTAAAAATATGTCGACAATAGCTGGCTGGAAAGCCCTAACGGCAAATAAAGAAGGGAAAAATTTCTGAGAAATATGGAACAAATGTTCTCAAATATTAAAGAGTTTTGATACGTAAAAATTGTGTTTACATAAGTAAAATAATATTTTACAACGGGTATTAAGACCATCTGCATGGAGTCTATTCCTTACTGTTTGATCGCTTTTTAACACATCATGAGTGTCGTCTAATTCTGTCGCCGTAATGTTGCAGTTTCTTAATAAACAAAGTTTCAAGTATCTGTCATGAATTGGTCGAGATGCTCTTGTGCGTCCTGTATGACGTTCACATCATAGGTTTGCTGATACCTCAACCACAAACGATTGATGAAACTTTTTGACGTGTTGTGAACTTCTAAAACGTTGAGTTATACCACTTTCAATTATTCCAATAGCTCTTAATTTCGTATCACGATCTAAATGATGTCTCTCCATCCTCAATTAATGCTAAGGAAATCGGAAAAGGAAATTTATCGCAAAATATACACAAAAATTTCAAGATGACAAATCAGCAAATCATACATTTTCTTAATCTCCACTGATTTTTCAGTTAATAAGACTCGATTGTCATTTAAACTGTCGAAACACCAGCAGCAAACTCTATTGACGTTTAAAATGACATTACAAATCACTTGTTATATATGGCTTGCAAAATACTAGCAAATAAAGGCTTGTTCCCTGGATTATAACCACAATCTTAATACTAAAAGAAGTTTATGCAGTAATTTATCATTGTCACCACAACAAGAACGCGTTATGCAACTTCTTTTAACATTCCAGTAATTAAATTCCGGTCTTTTTCATTCATCTTTAAAATATTTAATTACCATTATTTCCACTTCGAGTATTTTCAGTTCGATTACCTATTTAAGAAAGCATGTTTCAAGTATTATTAGTATTCATAGCAATAACGACAAAAAAAAGTTCACTAATTATATTGCGTATGTGTAAGTTAAATTGATAAATATCAGTACACAGCCGCTATATACACACATATGTATTCATGCAGTTGTCCGTTCAATGAAATATTTTCCCGTCCATTCACTTCATTCGGATCCAAAACATTACTTATCTCTAACCGTCGTATATTACACAATCACTAGATTATGTTGTTAGATTGTTCTAACCTAAAAACTATCTATTTGAGCCGAATAATTAGTTGTATGTGTTCTGTTTTCTAAATTTACGAGAGATTTCTCAATGTGTTGTAATTTTCTTGCTATTATATATTATTTGTGTATTTGTACATTTTAAGAAAATCACTTCTTTAACTATGCATGAATTCTGAAAGTTATTAATTTTAACTTAAGAATTTTGTAACAGCACCATTATCCGCTAACTTTAGTACCTATACAAGCTGTCCCGTATCGTTATGTTCAAATTTTAGGAGTGTAAAGTTCATTTCAAGTAATAAAAACGCAAAACTTGTATATCAATTTTTATTTGTTTCAAAGTTACAAATCTATGAATGTGATTGTCAGATCATGAAAAAAAATGTAATCCTAAAGTCAATAAATAGAAAAAAGTTCAATTAATAATATTTTCGAAATGCCCACCTCCTTGTTGTATGCAGGCTTGTGCCCCTAAACCAACAGAAGAAGTACTTATCCGAATTTAATACTTGTTTTGTTGGATTTGCTCGGCAGCCAGGTGAATACGATCCAACAACTCTCCTCTTGTGTTCGAAACTTGCGCGTAGACTAAATTTTTCATGTGCCCCCATAAATAAAAGTCAAGAGGATTAAAATCGGGTGATCTAGGTGGCCATGCAACAGGACCACCTCGACCAATCCATCTTGGATAATTGACGTTAACCCAATTTCGGGCAGCAATTCCTAAATGTGGTGGTGCCCCATCCATGTGAAACCACATGTCTCGTCGAACATTCAGTGGGACATCCTCTAAAAGACCTGGCAGTTCGTCAATAAGAAATTGAAGGTAATTTTCCGCATTTAAGTTCCCAGGAAGAACGACAGGATCAATCAAAAAGTCATCGATTAGGGCCGCCCAAACGTTAGTAGAAAATTCATGTTGAAATTTAGATGGGCGTATAGCTCGAAAAGATAATCACGCAGTCCGCATTCTCGAAATTGTGTGTACATCCAGAAACGTTATGTAATGAGGAATGCGCCTATCGGGAATCCGATGTCGGTATTCAATAGCTGCTTAACGACAGTAGCCATACACAAAATGCATGTCCGCATACTGTTGAGAAGAAAATCGGTTAGGCATTTTGAATAAATAAAACGTGTCCACTCACTAATAAGCCGTTGTATGAACTGAAACATAATGTAATCCTTTATTAAAAAATGCAACGTTAACAGTCATCTGAATATTTGTTTATTGCAAGATATTCATGGTTCAGCACTTACGAAATAAATAAGAACCTTTTTTATCATAAATAAATTTCCAGCTTCTCTTTTTTGTAGATCTCCAAGAAATTACTGTATGCACTACGACACGTGCTTATTTATTTTAGGATTAACATTTTATTATGCGACGTTAACAATCACAGGCCTGTTATTGAATCGTATAACTTTTTTTAAATAAAATCACATTCATAGATCTGTAACTTTGAAACAAATAAAAATGGATATACAAGTTTTGCGTTTTTGTTACTTGAAATGAAGTCTACTTTACACTCCTAAAATTTGAACATAACGATACGGGACAGCTTATATATAGATATAGGTATATACCCGGGTGGCTTGGAAAAATCGAATCCTGTTTCCATAGCTATATTATTCGAACGCATAGAGATATCAAGGTAAATTTTTCCCTTGCAGACAAAGGACTAAGAGTTATGCGTGAAAAATTTCATAGGTATATGTTCTTCAATAATAGAATAACAGAAATTTAAACTTAACTTAAAAAATAACGATTGCACGTTGATAATTTCATACGTAACTTAAATCGAACCAATCTTTTGTTAAAACAAAGTTCTGAGTGACATTTGTTGTTAGTTGTCACTTTGCAATTGGTATAGTGGCGTTTCGTACAAATTAAAGTACATTTCGCGTAAGAATACCACCTCATTTGACGAAGCCTGATTTAGACATAATTGCCATGTGTTATAGAGAAAAAAACTGGCGCGGGAAAAGAATTGCGAGAGAGTTTCCAGGCAAGAGATGGCTACCTTCCAGCATAAATCGTGCTATTCGACGGCTTGTAGAAACCGGATCTGTTTACAGAAAACCTGACAACGGAAGACCTATAACTGCGACAACTGATCAAAATTCAGAAATCGTAAGAGAATTGTTGTCAGAGGATAATCAACCGGAAATTCATTTATCTCAGCGTAAAATAACAGCCAGGCTAGGAATTAGTCGCAGGTCTGTACAAGTTATTCAAAACGTATAGGTACTAAATGCTACAAAAGGCTGCAAACCCCAGCATTTACACTTAATGCAAAAGACAGTCGATCATCAAGAAGCTCTGCGACTGTACAGGAGGTTTTCGAATACTGATCTACGCCGCCTAATTTTTCAAGATGAAAAAGATTTTACGCTCCAAGTACCTCAAAATAGACAAAATAACAGGGTTCTTTATTCGACAACCAAAAAGAATGCTATTAAACCAGAACGTTTGTACCACAGGAACCCGCGGTTCGCTAAAAAGCCCATGGTGTCATGCGTCATATCTTGGTACTGAATGAGTCGCCTATTTTTTACTGATCCTCAGTTAACAAAAACAAACGCAGATAGCTACATACAACATGGGACGATTTACTACAGGAAATGCACCGATTATACCAGAATAATGATTATGTTTTTATCCAGGACAGCATCCATCCCACAAAGCAGTAAAGTCACAACAGTTTTTACTAGAAAATACGCCAACTTTTATTCAAGCAAACCAGTGGCCGCCCAATTCTCCAGACTGTAATCTCTTAAATTACTCAGTCTGGAACGTATTGCAAGAACAAGTGTATTTGCAAAGACGGGAACCATTTGCAAACTTAGAAGATCTGCGCCGACAGTTAGAAGAGGTGTGGCCTGAAGTGTCTGTAAATTTGATCAGGTGAGCTTACAGTTCAAACATAAATTAAGAACTGTGAATTTACAAAATGGAGGCCCCCATACAACATGTTTATAAGTAGATTTCAGCATACAAAATGTAGGTAGAATTCTAGTCTATTTAAGAATATCCTTAACGTGTAATTGATTGCCTGTAGTTGATATTAAAAAATTCAGTATTTCTTTGTTTTTTTAAATATTCGTTTGTAATTTAGCAGGAACAATTTTCAGTACATTGTCTCTTATAAAGTAAAAACTGAAATCGCTATCTCATAGCCCTCCGGAGATGTAAGGACTTAAACAGGATTCGTTTTATTCTAGCCACCCGGTAGAAAGGTACATAAACCATATATAAATTGTTATATTTACCGAAATAGTGGGTTTCTAAAGCATGACTAAAGCCAGCAATATATTAATCGTGGCGAAAGTATTGCCAACTCTAGAAAAATCATTCTCCCGTCCAGTCACCCTCGTATATATTATTTAGTAAAATAGATAAGTAAATCGAGTAAATATTAATTTTAGACAAGATAAATGTGTCGATTTCACTAGAGAGCCGTGCAATATTTCTAAATTTTTTTGAGTTTAATATCGTTAACGCAAATATTTTGAAGCGAAATTGGTTTTCATGCTTTTTCAATGTCTCGCTCCGTTAAATAATAAATAATTAGTAATTAAGGTTTCGTTAAATATTAAAATAACAATAAGAAATGAGTTTCTTCATATTAAAACACATAAAAATGTATTTACGTAATTTAATGAGTCGCTGTCATTGGAGGCGCGAAATGAATACAAGAACGAAATAAATCTAAACACTATCTCGACGTTGAAAAAGAAGTAATTTTTAAGAAAATTTGACGTAAAACTGAGAATAAATAACATGACCCGCTGTGTGGTTATATCTGCGTATACACAACATAAATAACATAAAATAAAAACGGGTAGACATTGCCCGCTAGCGTGAAGAAAAATGTTATTCTTAATGACTACAAACAGTTGATCGTCATGGACGAGTTACTTACATGCCCGGATAGCACATCATAAAGTATAGCGTAATTAAAGTAAAAAAGGGCCCTGTGCCGGTTTTTGAGTATCGTGTTTAAATAACGATTGGAAAGAATGTCAAAAGAAACCTAGATAAGAAGATGGTGTTGGTCGTCATGGACGGCAACGAGGACGAGATGGGATAATACACGCGACGGCCGGCCTTATTTCAGAAACAAAAACAAATTCCCTTATCAAGAATAAATATAACGAAATTTAAATACTAGACTATAATAAGTATGTAAATGTATATATATTTAAGATATCTGTACAAACATTAAGTTATTTTGAAAAGCGAAGGCGCCTTTAAAGTTTAAATTAAAATACTTTAATAACTTATCGCACCACACAACGCAAAGAAATACCAAACTGTACACGTATTTATTTACAATGTTGTCATCTTCAGTAATGACGCTAAACTAGCAAAAAAAAATAAGATCTAACACGTGAAATGCAATATTTAACGAGAAATTTAACGAGAGAGATCAAGAAATGAACAATTAGTGAAGAATTTGTAATAGTGTTTATGGAACAGAAGTAAATATGTTGATGGAGCGATCTACAAATACAACTTGCTTCCATGTGATCTTGAAAATGTGTAGCAATGGTGCACGGTCAACAACCTTCCTCTAAATTTGAGCAAATGAAAATCCTTGCCTTATTCACTTATACTAAATGCTAATGCTTTATAAAAGACCACTTCTCACGAAAGTAATTGATAATCAAAATAATAATAGTAATAATGATAAAAAAAATTAGTTGTTGTCAACCAGAGTGTTGTTCAGGGAGAAATAAAAAAAAAGATGCTGGTAAATTAAATTAATCTTTAATAAAATTAGCTGTCAGAACCCATAACAAACAATTAAATGCACATACATGAAAAAAAATTAAACAACAGAAATAAAATAAAATATGAAGCAATATTATACAATATCTTTGAGGGAATTAACGAGGTAAATGCATAAACATAAGCACAAGTGAGTTATGTCAAAAATGAATAGTGAGGTTATGCCAACACGTCGTATGTGTAGACGTTTTTATGGTTATAACAATATAGAGTAAGCAATCTTTGTTTAAAATATACTAATTTAATAATGATAACTTTAGTATTTTCTATTTTTGGTTTTGTGAGTTAAACGATATTTTATTTTGAAATTGTGCTTTATCTTCCCACGCTGCAACTATTGGTTTTTCTTGCAACCTCCTGGTTGGATGTTTGCCAATCGCGCGGGAACAGCGAGAAATTGCCTGGAACTGATTGCCTTTATACTACCAAAACTACAAACGGCCAAATTTTCTTACTGGGAGGACTCTTTCTGATAGAATTTAGTCTCGGAATAATATTGATATCTCGGCACCTTTTTTCTTCGAAGTCGTAGATTTTATGCAGTATTGTATTTTCTTCTTTGTATCTTTATTAGGCGCCGGTAGACGATTTGATTTTAACTCGAAATATCTCGACTCCAAGAAGAGATATTGTCACACCGAAACTATAAATCTGCGTAGATATCTTATATCTATTTTTTAAGACTACTTTAATTATCGCACAACGAATACTTCCGCACAATTTTACTTTTTAATTACGTAGGGTCCACGAACGTGTCTACTCGCCCTGGCGATATTCGTGTAATCCACGGATGCAAGGATTTTCGTCGCGATAGGCTTTTTTCTTAGATATTTGCGTGTACGCTATGAACATAGTTTCTAACGGTTATAAATATTAGAAATAGATTTTAATAAAATAATTGAACTTTAGAAAGACTAATGTAGAAATTAATTATTATAGAGAAAACTTTTAAATAGAAAATAATATGTGTTAACGTATTCATGTTGATGCATTTTTACATATATCATACATCATCATTATAGCTACCTATATTCGTTACAATTTTAGTATACAATGTGACATTTCTTTACATAAATAAATAAATAATTATAAAAGATTGCTTGCAAAACTTATACTTCTTATTAAATATAAATATGTATCAAATGGAAATAATTAAAAAGATTAACTTAATAAATACAATAAGTGTTATGCTCAAACAAAAATATTTATGTTGTGGATTCCTCGATTCTGTTTCTTGCATGTGCATTCAATTTGTTCTTGGCTACTTTTCGAAGTGGTACCTAAGGATACCAGTATAGTTTATACTAATGCTAAATTAAATGAAAACGATAAACGATCGAATAAAATGCACGACAGAACATGGAAAGAGTAATATACAGGTGTGCCACTTTAAACTCCCAGGTCAAATATCTTGGAAACAGATAAAGATGTTAGAATTTTGTAAAAAGCAGTTGCTAAAGAATATGATTGACTCCAGTTTGCTATCACAATTGTGTTTTATAAAGTGAAAATAAAGACGGCGCTGCGTATATACATATTTAGGAATTGAGAGTCTATTATACATATTTAGTTAACAATGGGTGATGATATTAAGGGTCTACTGAAATATTTCACTAACCCTAAGTAATAAACAAACGGTCTAATGTATAAAGTAGGTAATAAATAGATTTGCAAATGTAAAGGATATCGCTTTTTTAGAATTTAAAGAACATTTTCACAATTTGAATGTGGTAATACAAGTATCTGATACAGTGGTTTAAACTTGAAAATGCATGTTAAATATTTTATAAATTGGAAACGTTTATGTTTGAATTCTATATTCTAGATTTACTTATATTTAACAATTGAGGGATCCAATGTAATAACTGGGCAAGTCCGCTGAGACAAAATGTGCAGGAAACATAAAAACGCTTCAAACTTAAGTAACTACAGTTTTGCCACATTTGTCAATACTAACGTGTGCAGTTAGTCTCAGAGCACTCTCCTTTAACATTTTGTGCTTCCTAGTCAAAAAGTGCAAAAAATGTGCGCAAAAAACTGAAGGACTTGCCTCGTTATTGCATAGTATTTGCAACTTAAAAAAACTAAATTAAGGAATTTAGGAAAACCAAGAAACTTTCCTTTATTTTAAGAAAACTTTATTAAATATTAAAGCTAATATGCATGACTTTTAAACAAACAAACAAAATTCCTTTATTCATCGCTGCCGAACTCTGACACTGCAGTATTATTGTCAGCTTCTAGAAAACTCTTATGGTAGTCTTCAATGTCTTGGTAGAACCAAAAGTCACACTGGGGCACGTAATTTCTAGCTAATGCCATTACGTGTTAAAATTTATTTTTTCTTAGTTTTTTTCTTTCTACGTATAATTTTTGATCATTATTTGGTAATGAAGCTTTCATCAAAATTTTCTTGTTTTGTAAATCAAAGGTATAATAAATTAGATTTCCCACGGATTCACTACATTTAACCAGCGTTACCGCATCAACTTTTTGGTAATTTATTACTCGATATTTGGAGAGGGTAAACTTATAATTTATTTTTGAAGGATTTCGCACAAAAAACTGTTTTAAATGATCGTTAAAGTTCAAAAGCATATCTTGCGTTACTGCTATTACCTCAAAATTCTTGCTTGTACCCTGAACGATTTTAATATAATACCTTGGTAAATATATCTTGTCATGTTTCCTTTTCTGTATTTCTATCGCCCCAAAACTGCGATAGCAGGGCAGAAAGCTGTGGCCCGGTTCGGCATACCTATGGTATATTGATTTATATCGTCCAGTATCAACAAGAGTATGAAAAAATTGCACCAGCATATAATTTTTGTTTTGTGATGCGCAGTTATCTGAAAAAATATATAAATCTGTAACTTTTGGCCGTATATAAGTATTAAAAAAATGTAAAAGAAAACTAGCAACTTCATTCTGGCCTTTGCCTCCTAAAGTTTCGTCATACATGTAAAAATAACTCTTTCCAGTGCTACTCACATGAATACAAAAGTTGAAAACCCATAGCTGTATTTTATAAAAAACCTCTCCACTTGAAGAAACAGGCAGAGGCATATTTTGTTGGAAATCAAACGTTAATACTTCCACGGTCGGATCAGTTTTCGATAAATCGGCTTTAGTTTTCATATCAGAATAAAAACATTCAGCTTTTCTAAGGTGCACAGACTTTTCGGTTTCCAAGACTTTTGTTTCGGCGTCAGAGTCAGCAGCATTTATTTTGTTAATTAATTTGTCACACTTCTGGCAAGTATCGGATTTTGGCTTCCCAAAACTAATGTTGAAATGTTCGGCAAAATATTTTCTATAAAATTCGTATTTGACAATAGGGTTGTTTTTTCGATTATCTTGACTTAACTGATATTGATTAGGCTCATATTTTTGTAAATATAAGTCATGCAATTTAGATACAGTCAATAGAGGCGACAAGTAATAGTGTTGCAAATTGTCTTTTCTGCTATAGTGTGACTTATACTTCGAAAAACTCAAAATGTGTGCTTGTATTTGGGCAATTATGGCATCAGAGATTTTGTTGGGCCTATTCCCATGCTTTCCTCTTCGATCAACAGGAGGAATGTTATTTTGACTTGACAGGTGTTTTTGCAACCGTTCCAGCCTGCATTTACTTATCCCATGTAGAGATAAAAAGCTTGCTGACAAATTTTTTGTTGTTCACCGGCTTGCCGAATCTAAGAATGTAATAATTTTTAAGTGGGAATATAGAGGAATGGTAAAGCTTACTTCATAATAAAAGGATGATTTTTTTTCGGTTCCTTCTCCCGAGCGTGGCCTGTGTCGAACAATGTCCTTCCTTTTTATGCACCCATATAAATAACAGTCCTGAAGATCTTTAGAAGACATCGCATAAAAATCAGAAAATAATTTTTTGCAGTTCTCGTTTCCAATAATTTATTCGAAGCAAAGGTGTTTACACTTGCACTTGGGTCCCATTTTGCTTCCAGGAACACAACGCCCTTTTGTGTTTGTATATGGTTTTCCTTGGGTCCTATTGGCTTTCCTTACATTTCTTTGCCACAACTTTTCACGAATTATTTTTTTCTTTGTAATCTGAGGTGTACAACGTGCGGCAGTTTGTACCTGAGCTCCAGCATCGACTCCAACATCCACAGAAACTTCGTCATGAGAGGATCGGGGAAATAGTTCGTCAAAATTAAGATTATTCGCAGAAGTACCAGGCTGAGATGAGGCAGGTGCTTCACTCAAGTCATCACACTGAGAACTACAGTATATGAGGTTACGTTGTAATCGAGTTTTTTTTCATGTTCCGGTACATATTCGTCGTCACCATCACTAAAATACGGGTCACTGGTGGAATTGTCACTGTCTGAGAGCATTTTTAACAGGTTTAACACTGTTCTCCACAAAAAAACCGATCGCATAACACACTTTCGACCACATGCATAAGATTTGACGGTACTTTGCAATAACAGGGGAAGTCCAGGACTTACCCTGTTCTTGCTCAGTATTGCTAAGCAGGCAACTACAAATACATCCGTGTACTGCATATTTTCTACATTTGAACATTGTTGTTGCACAGGATAATAGAGAATTTAATCCTCAGCAAGAATATATGAATAACACAATTTAGCGAAAAAATGGACTTACCCGGTTATTGCATTGGACCCCTCAATTACAAAATGTTTGGAATTGAAATACTACAAAAGGATAGTAAATGAGTTCTCAACAGATATAATCAGAATGTGCATAAATAAGCAGTGCTTAAATGTGTGTTTACTTACATTTATTAGCTGCAAAACCCCGTACACACTTTCAAAGCGCGCGCTACTGATGGAACATTCGCAGTGCCAACTCTAATTATAAGCCTTACTTATTCCAGATAAATTCATTAAAACATTTGACTGTGCATGGACCGCACCCGCCACTTTTAATATAATAAGTTATGTACAACTGTTGGATTTACATCGACAACCAATAGAATCATGTAAAGTCAAAATTATCATAGATATTCGATGAAGATACGGCACTCAAAGTAAAAGATAAGGGTGTCAAAATACCTATTTTGTATACACCATATTAATTATACGAAAATACAGCAATAAAAATAGTGTTTACTGAGCAAGCCGGTTTGAAACACATTCACATAATAAATAACCTGAATTTTTTTCTAACTCCTTATTTACATACATATGTGAATATGTACATACACTCCAGTGTAATGCGCAATAAATATTGTCTTAAAGATTATCTAAGCCAAACAAACAAATATAATATTTACATAATAAAGTCGTGTACAAACGTATATTTGAATAAAATTTTATAAAAATCATTGCTCTACAAACCATAACAATAATGCCATATTAAATTCTCATTTCCAACAACACACACCTCAACGTTTCCTCTAAGCATAAACATGTCAAGAATCCAACACCGAAAAAAAGGAGATTAAACAAAACTGATAAAGTATTATCCGTAAGTGCAAGAATTTACTGGAAACTTTGGACAATTCGTTTTAAAGCTTGTATGGGGAGTGGGGATGTATATGTGTATCTAGATATGTATACGAGGGCAATTCAAATTTGACTGCGTTTTATTCTTTTCTGAATATAATTGAAGACATACTGCAAAACGGATTTATATTCATCGAAGTTTTTTATTTATTTCGTATTTCGCTCATCATCATCAACCTATACGCATTCATTTTTATAACAGTTATACCACTCATAAGTTTGCGTATGGCCTAAAGCATTCTCACCAAAGCATTTTTAGAGTTCCCGCTGCCATTGCATCAAGTTTGAAGGAGAATTTAATGCAAGTTCTTTGCTCTTTCACAGATACTATAGTGTTGCAGAATAACTCAAACACAACTCAACAAATGTAAACACTAAAACTGTTTGTCACCGCCTATCTAAGTACAACTTGACAGACTGACTTAGTATAGAAGTGCATACCATCTTCGCGTGCCCCAAGAATTTCTGAATAGCACTTTGTATTAACAAGGTCGTGCAACAATATGTTAAATTCTGTTGCACGACGTACAGTTATTATATCTCTTTTCGATGCAGACGTAAAAGCGACTGGTATTTATCAAAGACTTCATAAGCAGTTTGGAGAAGTGTGTTTATCACTTGGAGCAGCTTTTAAGTCGTATAAATCCGTCCAGGATGATCGTGAATGTATGTCAAACATCAGCTGCATGCCCGTCGATAGGGCTGGGCGATACCGGCGTTTTCGGTATCGGGTACCGATACCAATCGAGGTATCGATACTTAGCGATGTATCGGGTCTGTGCACGGTATCGATTCTGAGTACTGGAATCGGTAAAGTATCGATACCTTGGAATCGATACCTTGGAATCGATACCTTGGAATCGATACCTTGGAATCGATACCTTGGAATCGATACCTTGGAATCGATACCTTGGAATCGATACCTTGGAATCGATACCTTGGAATCGATACCTTGGAATCGATACCTTGAATCGATACCTTGGAATCAATACCTTGATTCGATACCTAGGAATCAGTATTCATAACCCGCTTTCTAGGTGTCGATTGTTTGATATCAGTTTCAAGAGATGTAAAATTAATTTACCGATTCTACCATAACTACGGTATGAAATTTGCAATATTGTGATATTTTTTTTGTAATAATTAAAGTTTTGTCATAATATGGAATTTGCTACGCATAATAACCAACGTCTTTAAAATATATATTATGCATACATACTTAAAAATTCTTTTACTTAAAAAGTTATTTTTATATACATTTAAAAAACGCAGAAAGATAAAATAATATAGGCAAATATGCGTGCTATTACAAAATTATACAAAAAGCCTAAAATATTCATTTCAAAATAGAAACAAACCAAGCACGTTTTATACCTACAATAGCTTGATAAGAATTCTTGACCCAACTTTTTTTACCTTATTATATTAATTAATACTACATATTTATATTATATTTTGTTTATTTTTGTTCCAATTTACAGTCGTGTATTGTGTATTGTGCATTCTATAGAACAGGAAAGTGTTTTGTATTTATATGAATATGAATATCACCTATATTTCTCTCAACACTGCTTTATACAAATTATGTGTCAAGAAATTTTTGCTGTTCCCTAGTTTTGATTTATTATAATTCCTACCTTTATTCGTCGTCTAAAGTTTAATATAAGCACTTATATTTCATATCATTTTAAGCTTCATCACTTTGTTCTTATAACTTGGTGTAATAAGTGGATACGTACGTACCAAAATGTCGAAAAAAAATAGTGTAGTTTGGAAATACTTTGATAAAATTAACGACCAGGGCGTGAGTTGTAATGTTTGTAAAAAAGAATATAAGTATACTGGTAATACTACAAATATGCTAAAGCATATAAAATGTGTTCATCCCTTTACATATTTTAATATTATTGAAAAGAAAGACAAAAGAGACGGTGATAGTGAAGTTACTGACGTTGAAATATTGGCCTCCGAAAGGTAAAATTATAATTATACTAGCTGCAGACTTATTATGTAGTTCTTTTTTAATCCTTGCATGAAAAATAAGAAAATTCTAAATTGTCATTTTGCATAAAACAACAACTTATATACCTATGATGTACGCATACTCATTTAAAAAAATGCACAAAGGTAAGCTATCCGATACATGGCTACCCGATACATCGCTACCCGATACATCGCTACCCGATACATCGATACCTAGCGAGTACTGGAATCGCTAAAGTATCGATAGGTATCGATGCTTTGGAATCGATACCTCGCTACCCGATACATCGCTACCCGATACCTCGCTACCCGATACATCGATACTTAGCGAGTACCGGAATCGGAATAGGTATCGATGCTTTGAAATCGATACCTCGCTACCCGATACATCGCTACCCGATACATCGATACTCAGCGAGTACTGGAATCGGTAAAGTATCGATAGGTATCGATGCTTTGGAATCGATACCTTGGAATCAATACCTTGGAATCGATACCTTGGAATCGATACCCTGGAATCGATACCTTGGAATCGATGCTTTAGAATCGATACCTAAGAATCGATACCTTCGTTATATGACGTATCGGGTATTGGACGATGTATCGATACTTCGCCCAGCCCTACCCGTCGAGCGTCTGCAATGAATCTTGTAATGCTAAGATCATAAACACTAGTGTTGGCAGTGTTTACACTATTGTGTATGACTAGCTTAAATCTAGTAAAGTTGGCGCTAAATAGGTTCTACAACAACTTTCCGAGGAACGACAGCGAAGGAACAGCTTGGAGTTTACAGAGAACTCTGGTTTTGTTACGACCATGAAGGCGATTACCTTTTATACGTATCATAACTAACAAGATCTGGGTAAATTATCATATCCAAGAAAGGAAGAATGTGTTGGCATGGGGAGTGGCGTCTTTCAAGACCACCTCCGCTCAAACAATTTAAATTACAAACCTGGCACAGTAATAGCGACTGTATTCAAGTAAGCTACTGGACTAGTTTACTTCAATTTTCTCGAAGAAAGAAAAAACGATTAATTCAGCTTATTACAGTGAGTTTCTTGGAAAGTTTAAGTTGACCATACGAACAAAAATACGCGGTCTTTTAAGCGAGGGCGGTATTGTCCTACATAATAACGCTTGCCCACATTCAGCCCACTAACGAACAATACATTGGCTAAATTGGGTTGGGTAGTACTGTTTCACCCTTATGTACGGACTACATAAGGGTGAAACTTGCTCCCGAGTGACCATCACTTCTTTGGGCCACTCAAAATATTCTTGCGAGGTAAGCCATTTGCCTATAATGCGAAGTGAAACATGCGATGCAAAATTGGCTTCGTCATCAATTCACAGATTTTTTTTTGGCACGCATTCAAAAGCTACCGAAGCGTTGGGACAAGTGTATTTTAAAGGGAAGTTGTTACTTAGAAAAATAATGTAAGGGGAGGGCCATCTGCATAAGCAGTTTCCTTTTAAACCACATGTTATTTTGACACTACAGCTAATTCGCACTCAAAAAAGTGACAGAAACTCAGTATCACATCTCCGCGGAAGAAATGGATCACTTTACGCTTTAACAACGTTCTAGAAATATTAAAAACTTACTTCCAAAGTAGACGCTGTGTTGTCGAAGCAGTACGAATTTTAAAAATAAATTTCGGTCGAGGTAATGGACCAACCGCGACTTGTATTCTTAAATTTGTGAAGAACGCACCCCAATAAGACAAACAAACTTCATTTAAATAAAACGTTGTCTGGAGATCTTTATCCTATGTAATGCCTCTTTGAACTAGTGGCAATAATTGCATTGCTGCTTCGTATTATGTGCATACAAATGATGCATATTGATGATTTTTATGGCAGTATTAATGTTACCATATTAGACTTCCACGAAATATAAATACAAAAATATTTTGTCAAAATAAGATAATTACCCGGTTAATAATGTTTAATTACTATTTATTACCAGTATTGTTCTCAAAGGAACAGATTTTGTGATTTTTGATGACAAACTGAATATTCCAATTAGAAGAATGCTTAACCTAGAAGTCAGAATACCGGAAACAAAGTCAATAAACAACAGTATTGAAATAATTTGACAGCAAGCCTAATATCATTAGACTATCTGCTGGACAACTTATCCTTTTTATTTAATATAATATTTCAAAGATGTACGTCTTAACTTAAAATGACAAACGTGTGTAGTAATACAACGCGTATTCATATGTGTGTTAGAAAGAGATAAAGTACAATTTGCGGTTCACACTTGGGCAGTACGAACTGAAAAGATATACTTTACGAAGTGTATAGAATAGAATAATATATTTTAGTTCATAAACGAGTGTTTTATTCGGAAAACTGTGCATAGCCAAAAGCTTACTTAGGCAATTAGTCCAATCTATTTCATTCTGATACATTTGATAACTTCAATGTCAAGATTTAAATTTACGTACCCTAGTATAATATTAATTTATTATTTGTATAGAATAAATGCAGGTTAAATTTGATTCACCCTCGTACGTACGCATACGTATATACATACGCGCTTATTATACCATGAGTCACCTGTATATATCATAAAAGTTCACAGCAAACACGGTGGGCGTGCTGTAATTACGTTATTCAAATGGGCAAAATTTATTCTTAATGTATTATAATTTTTGGTAAATTATGAAAGAATTTATCTTTGTATAAAACGTATTAAGTACATACACACAATAAGGTTTGTTAAATACAACGTGAGTCACAAAACTATTCTTCCTCTCTTTCCAACAGAAGTATTACTTCATTTAATTTCTATTTAGTCACAAGTAAATTGACTTAAATGTATGTGTCGCTGTTTAACGATTTCCTTTTATTGTTGCCCAAGACTTTTTAATGCTGGATAAAAAAGTAGAAAAGGAGGAAAAAAAATGAAACGCAATACCGGTTCAGCTTACATTACACACATTACATTTATATTTAATAGAATAAATATGTAGTATGTATGTATATAGAGTTGCTATACGGTATATACGTGTTTGTGCGTGTGTGTGTGAATGGAATTTTCACATTAATTACAATCACATACGCCGTAAGGTAGGTGTTTATATCATTATGCTGGCTTAATGGTTTCACAGCTAATATTTTGTGTATAAATGACGGTATAAAGAGCATAAGAACATAGAAAAGTACCTGCAAGGATCCTAATAGTATAAATTCGACTTAGGATCATAAAACTAAAAATGGTAACGGAACAAGAATGAGTGAAATAATAATCATAATAATAATAATAATAATAAGTTTAATTAAGTTAGTTAGTTCATACAGTTAAATTTTGACATTGTCGCTTGTTGTTGTTACTGTTATTATTATTATTATTTATGACAAAATAAAACAAATAAGAAAAGGGCAAGAGGGTGGGCCCATAAATAATAATAATAATAATAATAATATTATTATTCCCGACCCATCAAAATATCGACTCATTACCTGTCTTCCAACAATATATAAGCTTTTGACATCTATACTGACAGATAAGATATACGAACACATTGAAAAAAACCAAATCCTAGCGGAAGAACAGAAAGGGTGCAGAAAGAAAAGTAGGGGGTGCAAAGAACAGCTGATAATCGACACCCTTATTACCGGAGAGACAAATAAGAGCAAGAAAACCTCTCCACACAGCCTATATAGACTACCAAAAAGCATATGACAGCATTCCACATACTATTACAAACACTGGAGATATATAAAAAGATCCGCAAGTAAGGCAAATGCTAAAACATATTATGAAGGATTGGGAAACAACATTGACAATCAACATAAACCGAAAAACAGCAGATGTAGGTAAAATAAAAATACAAAGAAGAATATTTCAAGGCGATTCGCTAAACGCTCTCTGGTTCTGCATGGCAATAAACCCTCTATCAACTATGCTCAATGCGGATGGGAGAGGCTATGAAATTATGGGAAGTGAGCTGCAAATATCCTATCTGTTCTATATGGATGACTTGAAACTTTACTCAACAATAAGAAAAGATCTCGAAAAGCTATTGAGAACAACAGAAACTTTCAGTCATGACATAAAAATGAACTTTGGCCTAGACAAATGTTGCATAAACGCGATGACCAAAGGCATCTGGATTGATTCGGAAAACTATACATTAGAACACACATTAGACGCACAAGAATTTATACAGACAATGAAACCTTAAGACACATACAAATACCTTGGCTTCGAACAGAGCCGAGGGATAGACAAGAACCGCACAAAAGAACAAATAACTCAAGAGGTCAAACGCCGAATTAATCTGATCCTTAAGACAAAACTTTCAGGTCGAAATATGGCCACCGCAGTAAACACGTACGCACTATCAGTGCTAATGTACACGTTCGGTATAGTGCGATGGACCGCAACAGAATTAGAGGAAATAAACAGACTAGTACGGGTCACATTCACTAAACACCGTGCCCACCACCCCAGAAGTTCGAACGAGAGATTCCACTTTCCCAGGAAGAAAGGAGGCAGAGGTATAATTGATATTAAAAACATCTACTATGAGCAGATACATGACCTCAGAGAATTCTTCACAGTAAAGACACAAACATCAAACATCCACAGAGTTGTGTGCAACAATGATGGCCGTTTCACACCACTCAACTTAAAGGACACGCAAAACAATATTAAAGAAAAAATTGTACACGACAAATTTTACGTACACATGTAGTATGCTACAGTGCATTTTCTATTTTTATTCATATATTTACAGGGTCTTCCAAATTTCCGCGACCACTTTCAATTTTTTTTTTTAATAGATTGCTTTACTTTCTTGTTATTACGATGATAGCCACCCAAATTATCTTTGCACTGATATATGAGAATGTGCACTTACAACCATTAGTTTTGGTTTTATTGCAAATTTTGTAAAAATCTTGACAGCTGCAGCGTCTAGCATTTTAAGTCTTAGCCTGAAAATGGGCGCAGTGCCTCACGTAACTCTATTGTTACCAATTTATAGACTAACGCGTTATATGTTTTGATGGTGATCCAACGTGACAACATATACAGAGTGTTAAATATGTCGTGCCAAAGTTATCAAAGTTTAAAGACTATTTTTTGTGAATAGACATTTTAGAGTAATAGAAAGTACCCATTTTAGAGTACCCATTTTAAAGTAATAGAAAGTACCCATTCCTTCAAATATTTAAAATAAAACATGTGTTTGTTACCGTATACTTGTGTTAAAAAATTTGTAAATAAGTTAGTTATATGTCTGATGAAGCTCAGGTTGGAGCGAAACGATCGTTGCAGTGTCAATTAAAAAGTGAAATTCATTAAAATTTGTTTTATTTTATCCTGATAATAGTTAAAGACTATTTTCTCTTTTATTTAAATTGAACCTATAATTTTTTTATTAGTTGTAGTAATTTCATTACTACAACTTTATTAGTTTTCATGCTAACCTCCGCCGACACACTATTGTCGCACCCGGTATATTTTACTCTAATAAATTATTAATTTATTAAGTGATAGATGTGCAGTTTACGCCACCTATAGTATCTTACAAATTGATGTAAAACTAAATACAAATCTCCCCAATACTTCTAATCCTGCGCGAACTTACACCTCCGCTCGTCAACTTATCTGGCGCTTGCTATACTTGTAAACCTTATTAGAGTTATTATTGTGAGTTTTTCTTAATTTATCACTTGTTGTTGTCCGTTATATTGTTTATTTTTTGTTTCTGATTCACTTACTTTCAATTTTTTTTTCTCGAAATATCTTCACGAGTACCATCTTTTGCCACATCTTCAACCTTGTTTTTTCCGTCATATTTAACATTCTGAATCCGCAACCACACGTGATTATTGGTTTAATTACTTTTGTCTATAAGTCTATTTTATTTATCTTTGAATTCAACTGTTCAAAGATCGGCTTACAAGATTCTCGTTTCATCGTAAATAAATTACTTATTTTACAATTTTAAATTGTCTAATCAATTCTGTCATATCTATTAATTTAAAAATAAAGGACGGTAATGCTAGTGTTGGAGAAACTAAAATTTATTTTATTTTAAAAATAATGTTAATCTTACTGAGAAATACGCGATTATAATGCTTATAATTGTTTTGTTTATTCAATCATGTTGCAATACTTAATCTCTCTAAATGTAATAAATATTAAAATATATTCAGTTAAGACGTCTTATTTAAAATCCAGCAAGTACATACAAGCAGGATTAATACAATCAACTTCCAGCACCGCTAATCCTCTTCCCATCGAACGACTGCTATATGCCTCTACGTATCTATTGTTGCAAATCATTATCGTAGAAATAATGAGAAGAAAAATCAAGTACTTTATTATATATTAAAGATACAATGCAGCACTGATTACCAGAGTATGATTAGCATATCTATTCCATTTAAATATAAAGTATGTGCGGACACACCTAATTGCCTTATTGTTATTATTTTTTAAAGGTTAAACGCGATAGAAATGTGTATAGTGTCATTAAATTTAAATAATTATTTATGATGAATTATAAAAAAAATCTTAGGTATGTAATAGATATACAACTAATATCTAATAAACAACATAACATAGGTCTACAGAAAAATAATTTGCGTGCTTTTTTTAATTTTCCACCTGGATATATACAGGATGATTCATTTTCGACCCTCACCATGGGGAACTCGCTTATTATTGGAGATAGAGTGTAGGTTTGAATTTGGAAAAGTTGCTAAATTTTGTGTTTGTTATGAAACCCAAGAGAAAATAGACCTGTGTCAAATGACGTTCGAGATTTTTTTTTAAAACGAAAGCTCATTCTCCTCTAGAACATTTATTTGGTGTTGTAGAGGAAAACTGTAGAGAGTTGATGATGGCCTGATAAAACCGAAACGTCATATAGAAATTTCGAGTTTACCACTAGATAATAGATCAAAAATAGTAAACTCGAAATTTCTATATGACGTTTCGGTTCTATCTGGCCATCATCAACTTTCTTATTTCTTAATGGCACTATGTCGGATTTCAACACCGCTGGAAAGTTTTTTTTTCTGATTTCAACCATGTAGAATCCAGTCGTGAGCAATCCCTCTAATGCCCAACCTTTCCAACTTGTACATAGATATTTATGATTGACACAGTCAAATGCCTTGGATAGATCAATAAACAACGCCAATGTAGGCTTACGACTAGCCAAATTTTTATATGTAACAGTTAATGTATATAGAGCAGTATCGGTTTTTTTAACAAGCATGAAGCCATGCTGTGTTTCACTTAGTATGTTATTTCTAATTAGAGAAGACATTAATTTTCTATTCATCAAATATTCATACACTTTGGGTCTATAGTTATCAATAGAATTTATTTCCCCTTTCTTATAAAGAGGATGTACAATAGACTTTTTTAGTTTTGAAGGAAATATTCTCTTCTGGAAAGATAAATTGATAATATGGCATAAAGGTGCGGCAACATGTTCTATACAACATTTTAACAAAAATGAAGATATATAGCATCGTAAGTGGCGACGAATCATAGATTTATTCCCGTGAACCCGAAAACCGAAACCCGAAAATACGCTATCTGGATCGAAATGAAGTTATCCATTCGCGAATTGTGTCGAAAATGATAGTTGCAACGTTTGTCTCAAAATCAGGCCATATACTACAATCTGCAAAATCGAAGAACGATTAATGCAGATTGGTACATAATAGTCTGCTTGTCAGAAATAATCGCCGTGCTCCGAGGAACCAATTCACAACGTCGAATCATCTGCAACATGACAATGCGAGTTCGCAAACAGCTTGAAAGACAACTAAGTTTTTGGAGTAGCAAAATATTGACTTATTAGATCATCCTCTGTATAGTTCCAACGATTATTTTACGTTACCAAAGATTATGAATGGAATACGTGGTCGACGATTTCAGTTGCCGGAAGAAGCAGTAGGTGCTTTCAAAACGCCAATTTCGACTGTCCCAACTGAAAACTGGAATAACTGATTTAACAATTAGTTTGAACGAATGCAGAAGTGTATCAATTTTTGTGGAAAATATTTTGATCCACTGTTTGATATTATGGCTATATGCTTAAAAAGACATGCCTCGTATATTAAGTCGTAGATAATTGTATACGACTTAATATAGAATGAATATAATTACGTCAGTTTTAAGGTCAACAAACTAACCTTGACAATAAATTCAACGGCGCCTTATCACATCCGAAGCAAAGGGGTCTCTGGCAGTCACATTTCGCCCTTATCAAATACAATAAAAATGCCATTATCAAGTGTCAAACGCACATAAAATCAAGCGGCAGCGAAACTTCACAGTTAGAGACGGTTATTGTTGTCGCTCACCCCGTTAAGGGTGCCTAGCACAAGAATTCATCCTGCCGAACGGCGTAACGACCTTGTTTCTCTAGACGATGCTGGTGCAAAAGAGATACATAATGATCGTCATCAGCAGCGTCATCCTTGTCGTTACACTCACACATCTCGCTCTAGTCGTCACAGCGATGCCAACATAACAAAACGACAATCGTAAAACCGCTAATCAAACCCACCCCCGAGATCGGCGCTGCGCCCTTGCTGCGGAGTGATGTCGTCGTCGCCGCATTTGTATCCCGAAACATTCCTATCCACACCTGCTTCGATGTTCTCGAACAGAGACAGATGTCTCCGAAGCTGATGGTGTTGAACAGAGACGATTGTCTTTTGAATCGTGGTAATAGTTGTGTAACAAGGGATGTTGGTTCGGGGGGGTTGTGTTTATGACCGTTTTCGACGGAGGAGGGTGACTTGGTAGATTCTTTAGTACAGTTGATCGCTGTGCTCGTCTATGTGACAGTTGTTAGAATGAAAAAAGAATTTTATACTTTAGATATAAGCGAAGATATCCAGTTCAACGTATTTCAAGAAGAGAGTCATTTCTTATATTTTAGAAAATGGACTATGAAACATGTACATAATCGTAATTCAATGGATAAACTATCCTTTCTTACAGCGTATTGCATACCGACCAAAAAAAAATGTTTCATGTTTTGTTATTAGGGGTTATATAGGGTGATAAAAAATTGCAGCTCCAATTTTTTTATCACCCTGTATGCGCTTTGGCATGCTATTATTACAAGGTTGAATGTATTAATCTACTTCAGGAGAGCAACCGAAACATTTCGTAGTGTAATGTGAGTCATGAAATTACGTCACCCACTTACGCAATCGAGAGACGTACAGGACGCTTTTGGCAAAACACCGGAAAAATCTAGAAGGCATAAGCCGGACATATATATACCGTTCGGAAGGGAGACCAAGCATTCATCGAGTAATCAACATCGGATTAATATTGTGATATAAATGTGAAATAAATATTGAAATAAATATTATTATTATTTGTAATAATTTTAAGTGTTATTCAGTGTGTTAATTTATTGATATAGTGTGTTTTAATTACCGTTAGTTTTATTTAAGCGAACCCAGAAAGACAAGCATTTTACAATAGGTTTGTCTAAACTGTTTGCTTTTGAATTGAGTAGATGAAAAACGTTCTCGGTCAAATTTCACGGCAGAGAGAAAAGCGGTGGATTTTCTACGAAATGTCTAGAGAATTTGCTGTGATGCTCGATCTTACATAAATATTGCTTTAAGTGAACTTTGACCTGATTTTTTTATTATTTTTAAATACTGATATTGATTCTTCGAAGTCGTAGCAAAATAAAGAGATTCCTCTGCAAACCCAAACCATAACCGATGCTGGAAGGAAGCTGCAAAGAAAACTATTCACCTCTGTTAAGCAGCGGAATATGTGAAAACCAATTAGTATATAGATGCGACAAGCTTTGATACAAAATAATACAAATCTGTATAAAAATAAATTTGTATCTGCATATACATATACATCGACACACAGTACGTATTTACCAACGTTTGCTTCAACCAGCAGACGCATGCGTTTCTGTCTAACGACTTTGTCAATGGAGGGTTTACGAAGACTAACGACTGTAGTACACTTCGCGGTCATGTAGCAAATTTTGTTCTATCAGATAACACCAGATAACCTCATGACATCTGATGGACATAACCGACGACGCCGATGCAAAGCGTTTCTTTTCGAATAGCTGCGCTATTAAAGGAAAAGAAAAAATACGCATATTACTGTGAGTCCATGTATATACAGATACAAATTTGTTTTTATACAGATTTGTATTATTTTGTATCAAAGCTTGATGTGAGTTGTCGCATCGATATAACTAATTGGTTTTGCTATATTACGCCACCTGGCGACGAGTTAATGGACTCACAGTAATATGCGTATTTTTTCTTTTCCTGTAATAGCGTAACTATTCGAGAAGAAACACTTTGCATCGGCGTAGTCGGTTTTGACCGTCAGATGTCATGAGCTTATCTGGTGTCATCTGTTAGAACAAAATTTGCTACATGACCGCGATGTGTACTACAGTCATTTGTCTTCGTAAACCCTCCATTGACAAAGTCGTGAGACAGAAACGCATGCGTCTGGTGGTTGAAGCAAACGCTGGTAAATACGTACTGTGTGTCCATGTATATACAGATACAAATGTTTTTATACAGATTTGTATTATTTTGTAGTGGAATATGTGTCTATATGAAAAAAAATAAATTAAACTGCTAAGAAAACTTATGACAAAGTTGAACAATTGTTTGACACCGCATATGCATATATTCAATGCAAAACAAAAATACATATTCATAATTGTTTTGTGTATTTTGTTTTACATAGATTTAGTTTAGTTTATATATATTTAGCTAATTACTTTATTTAAATCCATACTCGTCAATGTATGTAGCATACTTAAAAGATATTGCATTTGGATGATACCATTCATTTTTAATATAATAGATGTAATTCTGTGACCCATTACGTGCCTGTTATTTCTGTTAAATATGCAAAGGCGTAATTGGGGTTTTACGTTTATAATTTATAGCCCTCTTTGTCCTATTCATTGAGAGTTTTTCCGTATGTTTATTAATTAATCTTCCAGATTTCTTACAATAAGTTTTACATTAATTTTATTACCTTGTCGGAATAATAGTGGATCCGACCCCATAATTTACCTGACACAAAAGACCAGTATAAACGAAGAATTCACCGAGAAAACATCATGAACTCATAAAGCATCGAGCTAGACAGAAAATCGGCATTCACTAAGATATTCAAAATGAACTTCAAATAAATAACAAGTGTCTTTTATCAAATAATTAATAGTTGTGTACATAGTAGAATAAAATATTTTAGTTCACAAACGAGTGTTTTATTCGGAAAACTGTGGATAGCGCACAGCTTCACAAACCAGGAAGGCTTCAACAACTGCATATGGTGAGTTATGTGCCTGTATCATGCAATTATTATAAGCTGGGCTCCGTCATCCCTATATAATAGAATAACCTTCCGAACAGACGTGTATCATATCAACATTCTTCTTCTTCTTTTTGTGCCCTCTCCGTCATCGGAGGTTAGCGATCACATCAGCAAAGGTCTCTCGATTTGCAGCAGCTCTAATGAGTTGTTCAAAGTTTAATCCGGTCCAGTTCCTAATATTCCGCATCAACGATAGTTTCTTTCTGCCAAGCCCACGTTTACCCTCTATCTTTCCTTCAATTATGAGCTGCAGTAGGTAATATTTTTCATTTCTCAAAACGTGACCAAGGTAAGCCGTCTTTCGCATCTTTACTATGTGGAGCAGTTCTCGATCTTTGTGTATCCCTTTCAAAGTTTCCTCATTAGTTGTATGTGATGTCCATGGAATTCTTAGCATTCTTCGGTATGGCCACATTTCAAATGCTTCTATACGGTTCATACTGACAGTTTTCAAGGTCCATGTTTCCACTCCGTATAATAGCGTTGACCAGACGTAACACTTTGTAAACCGTACGCGTAAATTTACATTTAGCTGTTTATCGCACAGTATGTTTTTGAGTTTGAAGAAGTTTTGCCTTGCTTGTTCAATTCTGGACCTTATTTCGATGTCATGGTCCAGTCTTGAGTCAATCCAGCAACCCAGGTACTTAAAGCGATCAACCCTGGTCAATATTTCCCCGTCAACCCGTAGAGGTATGGGTACGTTTGAATTACGAGAAATTAACATTACTTTCGTTTTGCTGATGTTTATGGCCATATTAAAATCTTTGCATGTCATATTTAATCTGTTGATTATGTTTTGTAATCCTATATCGGTATCCGCAATCAACACAGTATCGTTTGCATAACGGATAGTCGATATATTGACACCGTTTATTTTTATTCCGTCGTTACAACCCCTAAGCGCCTTCGCAAACAGATACTCTGAGTATATATTAAATAGTGTGGGGGACAACACGCACCCCTGTCTCACCCCTCTACAAATGTCAATGTTTCTTGAAGACAAGTTAGTCTCGACTCTTATTCTTGCGGACTGGTGCCAATACAAGTTTCTGAGAAGTCTCAAATCAACATTAAGTCGCAGGAATTTATTACGCCACGATTACCTAAAAACATTACTACTCGAGGGCTCGCTTTACATGCTTTACCTCGCAACCTGAAGGAGTTGTCATGTTCTGTATTTAAAAAACACTTGTGCCAATATTTATTTGACCATCAGTAACTAAGGATTGCCCTTTTCTGAACGTGTGTTGCGTTAGCTTAGGTACACTGATTTTTCTTTTTCCGTCATCGCAGAATTTTAGATTTAAGTTACATGATTCTATGTTTTAATTTTAATTGTATTGCAAGGCTAAATGGAGGAACGGTTATGGTGTTTTACACCCAAAGCCAAACTTGAACTTGCCATATTTCTTTCTACTTTTTTTCTATTAGCTGTGTATTGTTCTTTTTTTGTTTATTTTTTTTTTGTTTTTGCTATATTACCTAGGAGGAAGAAAAGAAAAATAAACTTATTATTCTTATTACTATTTTACATAGTATTGATCTTTTAACAAGCTTCCTGTAATGAAGCTCTCATTCTGAAACGTCAGAGGTGTGTCTCTTCAGTAAATCAGCGGCTTACAAAATCGGTGATCATAAATGTCGTTCTGGTGTTGGGTGAACTGTGATACCGCTAAGAAATAAGTAATTAAACTTCTAGTTTCAAAAATTCTTTTATTGTAAATACCACTACAATATTGTTTCGCCATACAATGGCTTCATCAGGTGGATGAAATACTGAAATTTATTTACAATAAAAGAATTTTTGAAACTAGAAGTTTAATTACTTATTTCTTAGCGTTATAATGAAGTTTCAACAAGTATCTCCTTCGTCAATTAACTATTTAAACTGTGATAAACTTCAAAAAGTTATTTTTTCAGTTCACTAACAGATGCTTTTCTATTAGCTACGATTCCGTAAAATGGTACAAAGTAATGCTGAAAAAAAAATCAATCACGCATCTTCTATAAACTACAGGTGACGAATCCTGGATTTTTTCTTATGAACCGGAAACAAAACAACAATCGACAGCTTGGGTATTCCAAAATGTACTTCCGGCAACAAAAGTTGTAAATGCAAAATGGTATATAACAATTTGCTTGTCCGATGCTACGGATTAATAGCGAAGAAGCAACCTTAACGTGCAATCATTTTTCATCATGATAATGCTACCCAACTTCCCACAATGCCCGCGCAACAGTAGATTATTTCCGTAAAGTAAAGGCATCGAATTAATGTCTCATCCAGTCAATGCGGCCTGACATGGCCTCAGGTGATTTTTCTAACGTTTCCGACAACCAAAAAATGCAGTACTACCGTTTTTTCTGTCTAGAAGAGGCCATCAGTGCATTCAAGTCACACATTTTGAGTAAGCCAACTTATGAATGGGGTAAATCTTTCAATGATTGGTTTGAACCAATGGAAAAGTTCTTAGAAAATTAAATGGTAAATATTTTAAAAAACAATTAATCCGTTTATTTACGTATTAAATGTCTTCTTCATAGCTTTCCCAAAAACTTTCCGACTGTCCCCGTATTTTATTTTAACATATTTTTTTTGTAATGTGAAGTTTCTGTTCTATCGTATTTTGCCGATTTTTTCTCTGATCGATAAATTGCAAATTTTTATATAAAAAGCAAATATTATTTTTAAATTTATAGCGATGCTTACCACATATATAACATCTCATCAAAATCGCTTCTAATGTGAAAGTGTACTCACCTGAAACAAAAAAGAAAAAATTAACAAAAAAATTAAAAATATAAAGTGAAATTATTAATAAATTTAATGATTATAAACGAGGTAGGCAAGAAAATCTATAGATTTCGTTTTCTTACTTATCCCATTGATAAACCAAATTAATTATTTTATAGGTATCTTTAAGGGTCAAGAAAATAAACAGGATAATCCTTCAAACTTCAAACTAACATAAATGGAAAGTTGGAAAAGCAAGGAACAAGACCGTAAGAGATGAAGGCATATTACTAAGCTAGTATTCATTTTTCTATATACTTACATATACAAGTGTCCCGTATCGTTGTGTTCAAATTTTAGGAGTGTAATTCAAGTAACAAAAACGCAAAACTTGTATATCCATTTTTATTTGTTTCAAAGTTACAGATCTATGAATGTAATCCTAAAGTCAACAAAAACTTATTTAATTTAAAAAAGTTCAATTAATAATATTTTCGAAATGTCCACCTCCTTGTTGAATGCAGGCTTGTGCCCGTAAGCCAACAGAAGAAGTACTTATCCGAATTTCATACTTGCTTTGTCGGATTTGCTCGGCAGCCAGGTGAATACGATCCAACAACTCTTCTCTTGTGTTCGAAACTTGCGCGTAGACTAAATTTTTCATGTACCCCTATAAATAAAAGTCAAGGGGATTAAGATCGAGTGATCTGTGTGGCCATGCAACAGGACCACGTCGACCAATCCATCTTGGATAATTGACGTTAACCCAATTTTGAACAGCAATTCCGAAATGTGGTGGTGCCCCATCCTGTAAAACCACATGTCTCGTCGAATATTCAGTGGGACATCCTCTAAAAGACCTGGCAGTTCGGCAAGAAGAAATTGAAGGTAATTGTCCGCATTTAACCTCCCATGAAGAACGACAGGACCAATCAACAAGTCATCGATTAGGGCTGCCCAAACATTAATAGAAAATTCATGTTGAAATTTAGATGGGCGTATAGCTTTGGGATTTTCTGATGACCACCTGTGCAGGTTTCTCAGATTTGTAACACCACTTCTCGTAAA
The DNA here is from genome assembly GCA_935421215.2 of Melolontha melolontha. Lineage (NCBI taxonomy): Eukaryota > Metazoa > Arthropoda > Insecta > Coleoptera > Scarabaeidae > Melolontha > Melolontha melolontha. The sequence goes on from OW285235.1 coordinate 234,918,002, forward strand.
CGTAGATTTATCTGTCCAGAGGACTGTTCTGCAGAAATTAAAATGAAGCCGTGACTGCCTTAATATCCAGGTAGAATAAACTAAACGAGCATAGTGGTCTGTCTCAAGCAAATCGTGTCCTCTGCGATAGTGATATGGATATAAGCCCTCACGTTTTTAAATTCGCCAAACTGTCGTTCGTGGCTCTCCTAGTTGTCTAGCGATTCGACGTACACTGAGAGTTGGATCCCTTGTAACAATAGCTACTGCTTTTTCCTTTACGTCTGCTGGCTAATTTACTCCTCGGTCGAAAAGATAATCACGCAGTCCGCATTCCCGAAATCGTCTGTGTACTTCCATAAACGTTCTGTAATGAGGAATGCGCCTATCGGGAAACCGATGTCCGTCTGAAACGTAATGTAAGCCTTTATTAAAAAATGCAACGTTAACAGTCATCTGAACATTTGTTTATTGTATGATATTCATGGTTCAGCACTTACGAAATAAGTAAGAACCTTCTTTATCATAAATAAAATTCCAGTACTATTTTTTGTAGATCTCGAAGAAATTACTGTATGCACTACGAACGACATGTGTTTATTTATTTTAGGATAACATTTTATTATGCGACGTTAACAATCACAGGCCTGTTATTGAATCGTATAACTTTTTTTTAAATAAAATCAGTTTGTATTGAAAAAAATATAATCACATTTTTTTTTCATGATCTGACGACAATCACATTCATAGATCCGTAATTTTGAAACAAATAAAAATGGATATACAAGTTTTGCGTTTTTGTTACTTGAAGAGAAGTCTACTTTACATTCTTAAAATTTGAACATAACGATACGGGACATCTTGTATAAAAATTAAATGAAATCAGTTTTTGCTATTTAGACATTTACTAACTGCAATGATGAAAAAAAGGAACCACTAGGTCAACAAAATATTTCGTCAGAGTTACGATTCTTTAGCTACCCTGTAGGATCATTAATAGCTAATTACGGTAACGTTTCTCTTTTCATAAGTATGATTATTTCAACGAGGTTTATTAAATCCGATTATCTGACAGTGTCAATACTTGTGTTTGTGCAAAGCCTGTTCCAGTACTCCTAGCATAAGACTTTTTATATCTACTGCTGATAATGGCAACTTAATTATTGAAATACTTTTAGTTTGTTCTTGCAACTGAAGGAAATTAGATTCGTTTCCTAGTTGATAAGTATTGCAATGTATTTATTGAGTCCAAAGTTATGCGGTGAATTATCAATCCGTTGCGAAAGGTAAACGGTGATTCAGTCACCACATTTAAAATCACGGTGATTGAGAAAGAACAGTCACCGATCACTGCCTTTAAAAATCACGAGATCGCTTATCTCTAGACGAGATCACTTGGCTACATATTTTATTGCAATCAATTAATATTTAAACTTGGTAGTAATAGAACTGGGCTATCGAAGATATTAAAATAAAAATATAATTCAGCTTCCTTCCACTATCTCTGGAACGGAGTATATTGAAGGTTTTCACTTATTTTGCAATTTTTATGCAAACTGTACGCATACATATTTTCTATAACATTAAGACATTCATAAAACGTAATTATTTATTTATTTATGTACCTATGTGCATTAAATATAATAAATTTTTTTTATTGAATATAATAAAAACAAGCCCATGCCATTATAATTACATATGTCCATTATATATTAATTATTCTATATACATGTAAAGGTTGTCAATTTAAACATTAAAATCGATACATTACAAAATATTTTATTGGCAATACACAACATAATATTCCGGGAAATGTAATGTGTAGCTGTTACAGCTACAGGACGGCATTATAATAACTGGTTTGCCTGTAGAGGACAAATTAAAAAATCATATACGTTTAATTTGAACATAAATTACAGGTACAGATATTTCCATTGGCCTTCGGTTCATATCATGGTATATAATCTATATTATTACATTATACAACATTAAAAATAACAACACAAATAGAAAAAATAAAGAATTTAATATACAAAATATCAAAACCTAAAATGTATGTATATTTTACGCTTGCTTACGTACAAACTTCAGAAAAGAAACAGAATAACATAACTTTAGAATCATATTTTTAAGTTTGAATTCCTTTAATATATCACCACCGCTGGTTGTATGGGTTCGGTAAAAATAAGGGTAAGGGATTTCTGAAACCGGTTCCACTTTTATATATGTCTGTGTATATACATATATAGAAAACCATAAATTTTGCATGTATTTGTTTAGTTCCGCTCTCGAGATTTTAGCTTTGGCTCCGTCTACCTGCTGTGGTCCCTAGGCGAGAATTCTCCAGAATTTTTTTCTAATAACATAGTTTAGTTTAAAAGTTTTACTTGGTGACGCTTTCAAAATAAAGGCTGCTAACATTCAATATTTACCTCAGGCAAGAATGGCAACGTTTAAAATCTATTTAGGGGTTTCTGGCTGGAAACAATGCATTTTCTCATAATTTTCTAGATTAAAAAAATTTTTAAACGATATCCCTACATAATATTAATATAATTTTAATGGATATTAAGAGTTTTTAAATATCTAAAATAATATACTGATTTTGTCATTCCTACTAAACTGTCAATAAGACAAATTTATTAAAAATAATTTTATTTGTTAATTATTTGTAAATATTAATTTATCAAAACACCGTATTAATTATGAAAATTTATTTTTACAAATTACTGACTACTACTAACACTAACACCTTATTGTTCGGACGATACCAATTTTTAGAAATATATTCTGATTTTCTATTTGAGAGTTTGTAATTTGATTTAATATTCACATATCAGTCTATACGTGGACGCCGCGTAAAGTAGTTGTTGCGTAGCTTTACTGTGCCCCATGTGCGACACCTTGATTAGTGGTTTTACCTACTGATGATGACAACTTAGTTGTCGAAATACGTATTTAGGATACGATTAATAATTGTGGTAGGGGGTTATATACCTTTTTTTAAGTTTTTACTTAACCACAGTCTCCAAAGAAAGACTATTCACATATTTACTTACAGATGTAATTAAACTGTGTAGTGTAATATTTACTATTCCCTCAAAACAAACTCTACAATGAACAGTACCTGTCTGGAACAGTACGTCGATGAAATTTATAAGGATTGGGAAGCGTTTTCGTATTACACTTTTTAATTTTGAAATTATGCACTCCCTATGTGAACCACCCCGAGCCGCCACTGTTATAAACAGACTGTTCTGCCCTTCTTTCTCAACAAAAAAACCTGACAGACACACAGAAAGAAATACCCCAATATACCCTCGCACACTAATGCATATAATACTTATTGTGCCCCTAAATGCATTTAGTTGACTAAGATCTTTCTTTGAGAATTGTATAATTTCTACCATTCTCATTGATACTGTCAGATCAAATCAAAACAGTGGAACTTATCAAGTGTTTTTTTTATAATTTGTTTAATTTAAGTATATTTAAATACAATGTTTCATCAAGATCCGACGGCGACATCTATTAATATTTATTACAGAATAATTGGAAGGATTAAAATTCTAGGTCGGCACATGTAAATTTTATTCGATATTTGGTCTGACTGGCACAACCCCATAACTGGATGCCATAGGTCCATAACACACTAAATACCTGCTTACATATTATAACCTTGTTATGCAGAACAAAACTTAGAAAACAACCTTAAATTTCTTGCAATCAGACAATATATTTTCTATTGTATTTAATTCCAAGTTTCTCTCTTTTCTTTTTAACATGTATTTTCTAGAGTAGTAGCCAAGGCATTTTACTCTGTTTGCAAAGTGAATCTGGATATCATTTATGCTAATTAGTATATGATGAATTTGTTTAGTTTGTAAAAATTTACATTTACTAACTTGGAAGTTTAATCTTCTCAATTACTAAATGTATTGATAGATGTTTGTTGACTTTCTGCAGTTTTTTTCAGGGTTAAAAAACTCTAAAACTAAAAAAACACATCTTAGAAGCGATATCGTATTAATGGGGGTCAAAAAGTATTAATATTTATTGTATGTATATGTAGAGAGAACTATTATTTACATACAATATTAATGCGGTGTCAGCAATAAATATATTTTTTATGATAAACACTCTTTACGCATTTAATTTGAATTAACCTCCAGACAAGCACAATTATATAGAAAAGACCTTGGAGGTTTATTATAATTTATATCTACAATTCAATTTTTCGCGAATTGATAAATAGAAATTCGTTGCAGTGACGTGAAACTGATAATGCATGTATAATGCATGAGAAATAACACATTTATTTCACATTTGAATTGTCGATAAACAGAACTATTTTCTAATATCTATAAATTCCTTCTGGAAAGATACATTTAATACGTAAATAACATTTGCACTAACCAATTTCTACTTCAAGGATCACTATTTGTTTTAAATACATACATTACTAACATATGGCTTGCCCAATAAATAATTTTATATATTTAATAAAAATAATAATTATAAAAAGGAGAATATAAAAATAATATCAAAGAAGATCAGTATTCTAGAAACCTGAAGAGGAAGTTTAACCATAAAACGTAAAGGAGTAGTTTCCAATTTTTTTTTTAAGTTGGCACTTCCATTTTATTATAATTTTATAGAGGATGCCCCCACCCCTTTGTTTCGTTATAAAACGAAATTTAATATATTATTATATGCTAAATTTACTTATATCTATGCTAGATATAAGTAAATTTAGCATTAAAGAATTAAAGTATAACATTTCTAATTTTATAAATATTCAACGCACATTTTCATGTGTAAGTCACTGATTAATGTACTTTTATTAGCATATTCAAAATTACAACACATTCTTTAGATTCTAAGAATTTACATTTGCAAATCTATATATTACCTACTTTATATATTAGACCGTTTGCTTATCGACTATGGTTATCCGTGAACGCATTCAAGACGATATTTAATAACCACACTTATAACTAAATATGCATAATAGGCTTACGATTCCTAAATACGTATGTAATATAAAAATTCATTACTGAAGAATGGAACAGCCGTAAATACATACTTAGATTTATAACACCTACTAAAATACTAAATTAGAAATGATATCATATATAAAGATCTTTAAGATTCCATCGTAAACATTGGGTATTGTTGTAAGTAGGTACAATTTCCAAGAAATAATAATGCAGAAAAAAATTCCCCGTTATGACGTCAAACATATATGCACATTTTAATTGTGCAATGGTAGGGGTAGTGGTATATATTTATCTACTTGTAACGCCACATTCTTCTTAACACAAGACAGTTCAGAACAAGAAACACTATCTTAACACACCAACAGTAAAGAATTTAAGGCTAAGTTTAAGTTTAATTATATGCTACATTGCGAGATATATCTTAAGAAAGAAAAAATATTAAAGCGACGCATCCAGACTGTTTTAACTTTGTAATACCTTTTCTGCGTTTTTAAAGTTGTTAAAATGTCTGTTTAGACGCAAGCAGTTAGAGCACAGTAATTTTAGAGAAAAAGTGTTCAGACAAAAGTTTTAGATAATTTTACGCCAAATAAAACTATGTAGCTAATATTTTTTTCGTTCACCATTATCAAGTTATGACACAAACTTGTGTTTTTTTAAATGGAAACCATAGTTGATTTTGATATCGTTAAAAAGCTTATTTTTTGCTGATTACAATGATATAAGGTTTGATATGGTTATTTTAAAAAATAAAAAGGATATAGACATTTCTATGATTGTTCACTTTATAAGATAAAAACTTAAAAAAAAAATGTTGGGTGTTTTGTAATTCAAAAAACGAAAAATCTGAGTTACAATAGTGTTCGTTGGAGCAGTCGAGATAAATATACTAACATTGCTTTCACGTTGAGTCACAGAAGTGAGAGCTGTTAATTTTTACTTTTAAGTCAAGTTAATTGTCAAACATTGACAATTAACTATTAATTAATTTAATTGTAACTTAACTAAGCGGTGCAAGCGGCCGTTAATCATAAGTTTGCATTGGCTATGGAATTTTCTAACGTAGAAAAGCGTGATATGGTTGAATGTTACATTCAGTGCCAGAAAAATTCTACTAGAGCTGCTGAAGTTTATTTTGAAAATTATTTTGATCGACGTCAGCCGTCGCTACCTACTTTTAAGAGATTATGGGATAATTTAGCAGATTATGGTTCGTTCGTTAAACCAAAATCAAAAAAAGGGATGGATGAAGATAGAGAAATAAACATATTAGCAAGTGTCGCTCAGAATCCATCTACATCGACCCGACAAATTTCAACAGAAATGGGCTCCTCTCAACGCACTATTGTCAGAGTGTTGAACAAGCATAAATTTCTTTCCTACAAATTATCAGTATCACAAACTTTACATGAAGGTGATAACATCAGACGAATAGCTTTTTGTAGATGGTTGAAAGATCGGTATCAAAACGATCCACACTTTTCAATGAAAATATTATGGACTGATGAATCTCGTTTCACAAATTGTGGAATGTTTAATAGGCACAATGAGCACATATGGTCTCAAACAAATCCACTTCACGTTGAACATAGGAGACCACAAATTAAATTTGGGTTTAATGTTTGGTGTGGTATTATAGGATCAACTGTTCTTCCTCCTTTTATTTTTGATGGATCACTAACTGGCAATCGTTATCTTAATTTTTTACAACAAGATTTCGAGGAAATGTTAGATAATTTAAATTTAAGAACCCGAGCAATGCTGCAATGGTTTCAACATGACGGAGCGCCTCCGCACAATCAACTGAATGTTAGAAATTATTTAAATTTGAACCTCTCTAATCAATGGATAGGACGAAATGCACCCATTGAATGGCCGGCTAGATCCCCTGATTTATCAGTTTTGGATTCTTTCTTGTGGGGTGTATTAAAGGACACAGTATACAAAAGAACATATGAAACATTCGACGATTTAAGAGAAGCTGTCTTAGTTGCTTTTAATAACATCGATAGGCGTAAAGTCCGCAATGCTACAAATTCTGTTGTGAAGAGATGCAATTTGTGTATTAATAATAATGGAGGTATCTTTGAACATTAATAATGTTGTGTGCCCTTAATCAAAGTTCTTATAGTTTTCATTTTATTACTACATAAGATTTCAAAATAAGTTTTCGTTTGGTTTGTATTTTATCAGTTCGAAATTCAATTGTTTTCCATAAAAACCATAAAAATGTCTATATCCTCTTTATTTTTTAAAATAACCAATACAAACCTTATATCATTGTAATCAGCAAAAAATAAGCTTTTTAATGATGTCAAAACCAACTATGGTTTCCATTTAAAAAAACACAAGTTTGTGTCATAACTCGATAATGGTGAACGAAAAAAAAATATTAGCTACATAGTTTTATTTGGCGTAAAATTATCTAAAACTTTTGTCTGAACACTCTTTCTCTAAAATTACTATTAACGATGCTAAGCATGTTTAAAGAAAATCGTAAAATTTAGTTTTCTTTGAATATCTAATAAGCCATGAAAGTTATCGGAGAAACAAAAGCAGTTTTAAATCGAACTCGTAAAACTGCGCATCTTTACCCATTTAAGCGTTTTTCTATCTCCAGTAGTTTCTGAGATCCCAATGTTAAACATTCACAAAAACTCACCCTGTATATTAAGTAGTTTGTAACGTACTCTTTAGATGTAAGCACCTGAGGAAGCCACTGTGCTGTCGAAACAATTGTCGTGTTACGATTAAAGATTAAAAGTGAAGATTAGAACCGTAGTTTTATTTCTATTGTAATATTTAATTTGCTCTGTAAACTCTTGAACAATAAAGATATATTATTATTATTTTCATTACATATTAATCTTCTATATTATGTTCTTCAAATCGAGATCTCTATTGTAGACACCTACACGCAAAGTATTTATTAAAAAAAATTCTGTTAATGTATATAACAATGATGAATTCGTTTTAATACACCGCCATTATATATAAACGAAAATTACTCTGGGAATAAATTAGCTGTTACGGACTGTATACCTACAAATTCAACTTGCAGCACCTACCGGTTACACCAACCAAATGGCCGAAACACTTACTTACGTCTAATATACATAGTTACTAACAAGTGAGTTAACAACATCTCAATTGTACTCGAATATCGTCATAAATGTAACACAAAGGCAAGAAATAAAATATCTAACTGCTTTTTTTCTATATCGACACGAACATGCAGTGCCATTGATGTTCAAGACGAAATATAAAAAGCCCCATGCCACCGAAGTAGAGAGATGAAGAAAGAACTCCTTACTTAGAGTCATTTCATTAAAAAGCACTCTAATGGATTCTGTAAATACATCATGGTCAATATTGAATTCCTGTATAATGGTATTAACATAAGTTCTTTACAATTCAGATGGCTGGTAAGTCGCTGCTGGCGTGTAACTCTAATACCTACGGGCTTAGAAAAAAAAGTAGCTCCTATTACTGGCCGGACTTTGAATAAATTGTAGGATGTTTGAAAGTGATTATATATGTATGTACTCATCATTAGCATTATAATTAATTAGGTTAAATTGATGGAATGTATATTTTACAGTTAAATAAATACTAATTTATTATAAGTGGCAACTTTCACGTTGTAGTATTTCAACTTAATTTCTATGTTTTGTAAGTAAAAACCGTGAAGATATTTTTAAGGAAATGAATACTTTAAATGTTATTTAAATTCTTATGTTCAAGAAATTTTAGGGAAAAACGAAAGGAAATCGTACAGAAATTTGTACGATATAAAATAGAAATTTATTTGGAAACGTTTACAAAAAAAAATAATAGAAAATATCAGAATAATTGAAACATGAGTAGGTAAACCTCACCAGTTTTGTATAATACAAAGGTATTTTTAATAATATAAAATATTATTAAAAATACCTTTGTATTAATAGAAAATAGTCCAAGCACACTTGCATATACATATACAATATATAAAATTTATAAAATAAATACAGATAAATTTTTAATCAGTTAATTGAATAAACAGAAATATAAATAAACTATACTTAATTACACGTGAAAAATATCTAATAAATAAGTAGGAAATGTAAATATTAACGACTAGATATACTGATAATAATGTTATACATTAACAAAAGCCAAAAATTTGAGAATAAATGTTATTTATGAACACCCCCATTCTCGGTCGACTCACAGTGACGTGGATAAGCGAGAGGTTCGGAAGGCGCATTCTACCAGCGCTTCGCTTGATATATTGTATGTACTACATGAACAGCTATGATAGCGTGAAGATGTTCATAGACCTATAGATGTAAGTACGAATCCGCGTCAGTGTACTCTCTCCACAGTATTTTATAAGAGTAGTAGGTACTTCGTCATCTCCTACAGATTGTTTATCATTCAAACTGTAAATTGTTTGTTTTATTTCGTCGAGATCTGTAAAATGAAGCGAACATGTCTCAGAAATGTGTTTGATACATAGGTCCACAATTATTGTTGTTTATATTTGCACAAACGTTCATAAAATATTCATTTAGATCTGTTAATACTTCTTCTGTACTTTTATTGCCATTCCATAATTTTTGTATATTAAAACTCATTTTCTTTTTTATACCATTTATATTCTATACTACATCCCACGTTGCTTTTGCTTTATTGTTTGAATTTATTATGTATTCTGAATATGTTTTCTTCTTCGAGGCTTGAATTTCCCACCGCAATAGCTTACAGTAGTCGGTGTACACTGTTTTTTGTATTCTATTACTTATCATAGCTTCGTAAAGTTGTCTCTTAATTTGTGACATCATTTTAATATTTTCTGTCAACCAGCATTTTCCTGTTTTTCCTGAAACTTCAATAACCTTTCTCTTTGAATATTTTTCTATAATATTCATTAGAATTTCTAGGAATTTATTATAGCAATTGTCAATCTCTTCAGTTGCTGTAACTTCACTCCAATCAACATTGCTTAATTCATCCGCAATATCACATCCGCAAGATAGTTCGATTAAAAAACCTTTTTTCGATTTTATTGGTATTATTATTATTACTATTATTCAAAAGACAATAAAGATAAATGATAATAATTTTAACACATGTTCATTTAAAGAGAGAAATGTTTCAAACATCGCAATACTTAAAAATTGTTTCAAAGAAGTATCTGAAATGAACAAACTAAATCATTTAAATCAACCAATGTGTCAGTTTGTGGTTACTAAGTAAGAAAGAAAGAAAACGTACAAGATATATAAAAAAAAACTAGAAAACATGGCGCGCACAGAAGTATCCAACCAATCTGATGAAAACGTTCGCTCGCTAATACGAAAAATAAACAGCTACTCGCTAAAACTGTATATTTAATTACCGAGTCGATGAAACATATACATACTCAATAATAATTTTGCCTGACGTACAGATGCGTGTTGTTAAAATTAACATAACGACCGAATAAGTATGAATAAGAAACAAAATCGTGTAAGAAATCGGATATAAAGTAGAAAGAGATCGCGAATAACCGACAAGAAACCACATCGGTGTATTCAAATTAGATTTTTTTTTTTTTAGTTCGTGACGATTAGATCTCAGCAAATTCATCATGGAAATGTTGCTGCATTGTATATAGTTTCGGTATTTATGTTGTTTACCCCAAATATAACATTGTTCTAATTCATAGACTGTACATACATGGAAGTATACTTTTACATTTTCGTGCGATAACATTTCTAAATTAATCAAATCGGTATGATGTTATTGTATCAGTAAGCGTGTTTATACAACATATTTGTGTATAAGTAACTCGTTCTTTTGCATTTTTGTCGCTTGTATAACGTACCCATGTACGAGTTGGACGTTCTATGTGTCCGAGTGTCGACAGTTCTCGAGCGTTTCTCGGCCGCGTGTCAGATGTTTCGCACGCACATGTCAAAACGCGTGGGTGATGATGGAATAAAATTATTCGTCCCGTTTCGTGATGTTAGAAAGTAATTTTTCATTGGAATTTTCCAGTTTTCTCTTTTACCGTTGTCATAACTCTCTAGAAAAAGTTATAAATGCGTGTTTGAAGTTGGTACAATATTCTAGAAATTAATCCATGAATAATTGGATGATTCAGAATTAAAACGAATTCAATTAATACAATTTTGTTTGTAACATTGCAACTTGCAGATTTATATTAACATGACGACTCATCAATGCAATACGAGGTGGTTCAATAAGAAACCTAGGTTTATTTCGAGAAGTACTAGGTTTATTTCGAGAAGTACAGAAGTAAAACACCTTTAATGTTTTCTTCCCGACACTTACGGCCGGTATTATCAACTGATATTAAAAGTAGTTTTAGTTAAAAGACATTTAAATTAAGTGGCCCCCAAATTAGGGATTCCGTATTATGACTAGAGAATGGACGCAATTTCCATAAAACGCAATCAGCAATTGGAATTGTGTATAACGACGCTCAGTACATCCCGGCGTAATTCAATGAAGTATTTGTTTGACTTACTCGGACACCTGGTCTCGCCGCGATAACAATGGACAAGCTAGCTATTGTATTCCGAGAATATAGTGCTTTTTAAAGTGTTTTCATGAGCGTAGATAGAAGCGGGGTTTTTATAATGTATTTTATTTATTAGTTTATATTTCGTAAGATAAATAAAGTTTCTTGTTTTCATAGTTTTAACTGTTAATTACATCGTAATTTTTGTGATAGATCCTGTTTAATATCGTTTGATTGAATCTATTTCTACCAATTATTTCGACGTAAGAGTGTGCATTGAATTTCGTTCAGTTTCAATAACTTACGCACACATTTTTAGTTTTCATTTATTTAGATATAGAGCATTGTTTAAGTTACTTTTTCAGACATGATATGGAAGAATGTCGAGAACGGCATTGTAAAACAATGGCGAGTTGGATTGACGGTCATACTGATTGTATGACATACTGATTGATGTCCATTGTCAGTGATTCCGAAATTTATTACAAAATCCGTAAAATATCGTCAAAAATTCGTCACTTAGGATCGCAAACACATCTGAACTCTGTAAAACTTTTATGGCGGCTAATATTCCATTAAATAAACTTAGCAATCCCACTTTCAAAATATTTCAGAAAAAATATACTGGTCGAAATGTTCCTGATGAATCAACTTTACGCAAATATTATGTTTCTAGGTGCTATATGAGAACAGTAGAACGCATTAGAAGCCATCTTTTAAATCAATACATATGGACAAGCGCCGACGAAACGGTGGATATGTTAGGACGCTGTGTGGTAAATGTTGTAGCTGGTGTACTACATTCAACTATTCCCTATAACTCATATGTAATAGCAACAAGTGTTATAAATAGAGTTGATGCGGAAACAGTTGCTGAAACCATTAAGGAGAATATGCAAAAAATGCTTCATTCGGACGCCACGTACAAAGAAAAAATACTTTTATTTGTCAGTGACAGTGCTGCGTATATGTTAAAAACAGGCAGACTATTGAAGAAAACATATCCTAATATGCTGCATATTACTTGTGTAGCACATGCTCTCCACAGAATCTGTGAATATATCAGAGACACGTTTCCCGAAGTTGATAGACTTGTATCAGCATTTAAAAAAGTTTTCAGAAAAGCACCATTGAGAGTAGCTCTTTTCAGGGAAAAATTTCCATCTCTGTCACTGCCTCCCACTCCAGTAATAACTAGATGGGGAACATGGCTGGATGCTACTAGTTATTATGCTGAGAATTTCGATAGTCTAAAACATTTCGTAACACTGCTAAAGGAGGATGCTAGAAGTATTGGTGAGTGCAAGGAGCTCACACAAATCCAAAATTTAAAAAATCAGTTGTACTTTCTTCACGAACACTTTGGAAAATTGCCAAAACTAATCACTTATGTTGAAAATCGAAATCTCAAATTAAATGACGGATTAACCACATTAGATGTGGCTGTTAATAATTTGAAAAGTATTCCAAGTGACTTCGGATGTGGCCATCGGCAAAAGTTTGAAGCAATTCTTAATAGAAATCCAGATTTAATTACATTGCAGCAATTATGTATGGAGACAATTCCACAAAATCTAACGGCTAAATATGAAGAAATAAAAGAATAGTTCCAGTATGCACCTATAACCAGTTGCGATGTAGAAAGGACGTTTTCTATTTATGAGGATGTACTTAATTCAAAGAGAACAAAATTGACAGAAGAAAACCTTGAGAAACTATTGCTAGTCAATATTAATACTCCTTTCCTCAACTTGAACGACAAAATGAACAAATAAAAATGTTCCAATTATAGAAATAAAATTAAAAACTTTAAAAATACAACTTTTCAACAAATACATATATATTTCGTAATTTTATAGATCACCACTCGTTTGTTTTCCAATTATATAAATAAAATTAAAAACTTTATAAATACAACTTTTCAACAAATAAATATGTATTTCGTAATTTTATAGATCACGTTTTCCAATTATATAAATAAAATTAAATATTTTAGAAATACAGCCTTTCGCCAGTACTGCACTGGGTGGTAAGCGTGTCCGTTCTCTAGTCATAAGTAGAGCAGACCAATTTCCGTGCGCGCCATGTGCTCCGATGTGAGGATGATTGTATTGCATCAGAACTAATAAAAAGCATTCAGTATGTGTTTGGTACTTGCTTAGACTGCATGTAAGTGTAAGTATACGTAATAAAATGTCGTCGACACATAAATCGAGAACACGACCGTTGTCAGACGAAGTGAATAAGTTTATTATGGATTTCTCGGACTTAATATACGATGGCTCAAAAATTAAATGTTTAGTGTGCAATACATATCTAATGTGTTCGTCAAAAACACATTGTAAACAAAATTAATCGACAACAGTTTATACATGAACTATCTGTAACTATGATTATGTGTACACTGCCGTTTACCTTGTTAAGTAATGATTCATTTATTTCATTTTTGAATAAATACGCGAATCAAACATTATCGAGCACGACAACGTTACGAAGGAATTTACCATCGGCGTAAACAGGTTGAAAATAAAATCAAAGCCGAACTGAAAAATAAAAAACTGTGGTTAGGTGTGGACGAAACAACTGACAGCAAAAAACAATCTGTAGTTAATGTGACCAACGTCTTCAATTTTATTAGCATCCAGACGACTAGAACAATGTAATGTTGAAAAAATTTCTATTAGGTGCTATTAGATACTTTGGAAAAATTTAAACTTTCGAAAGACCTAGTATTAATGTTTATGACCGATGGTGCCGCAACCATGTGTTGTGTAGGCCGGTCTCTTAGAAAATATTGTCCTAACTTGTTACATATTATTTGTAAACTCCATGCTCTACACCTTGTGGCAGAACAGGTTCGTAGATGTTACCCAGAGGTAGATGCTTTAATATCGAGTACAAAGGCAGTATTCCTAAAATCTCCAAAACGTATTCGGAAATTTCACGAATTGTGTGTTCCCATACCCCTGAGGCACCACAGCCGATTCTGACACGTTGGGGTACATGGTTACGGGCGGGGTTTTACTATCGTGAACATTGAAAAAGTTAAGGACGTGGTTTTATCATTCGATCCGAAAGAAAGTACAGCTATTAATACAAGCTAGAAAAAATTTGAAGATGCCCAGATTAAAATGGATTTACAAAGTATTCGTGAGAATTACTTGGGACTAGAAGAAGCAATAACAAAATTAGAAAATTCGTCGCTGTCGTTAGAGGAATCACTGCAAATCGTTAAAGATGTTCACGCACAACTTTGTGCTATAGAAGACGCAAAAAGTGAAAGTGTTCTAATTAAATTTGAAAGTATTTTAGACAGAAACGCAGATTTTGACACCTTGACACGTATTTGTGAGGGCACGTCTACAGATGCGTTAAGTTGCTAAGACAATTCCACAAAATCTAACGGCTAAATATGAAGAAATAAAAGAATAGTTCCAGTATGCACCTATAACCAGTTGCGATGTAGAAAGGACGTTTTCTATTTATGAGGATGTACTTAATTCAAAGAGAACAAAATTGACAGAAGAAAACCTTGAGAAACTATTGCTAGTCAATATTAATACTCCTTTCCTCAACTTGAACGACAAAATGAACAAATAAAAATGTTCCAATTATAGAAATAAAATTAAAAACTTTAAAAATACAACTTTTCAACAAATACATATATATTTCGTAATTTTATAGATCACCACTCGTTTGTTTTCCAATTATATAAATAAAATTAAAAACTTTATAAATACAACTTTTCAACAAATAAATATGTATTTCGTAATTTTATAGATCACGTTTTCCAATTATATAAATAAAATTAAATATTTTAGAAATACAGCCTTTCGCCAGTACTGCACTGGGTGGTAAGCGTGTCCGTTCTCTAGTCATAAGTAGAGCAGACCAATTTCCGTGCGCGCCATGTGCTCCGATGTGAGGATGATTGTATTGCATCAGAACTAATAAAAAGCATTCAGTATGTGTTTGGTACTTGCTTAGACTGCATGTAAGTGTAAGTATACGTAATAAAATGTCGTCGACACATAAATCGAGAACACGACCGTTGTCAGACGAAGTGAATAAGTTTATTATGGATTTCTCGGACTTAATATACGATGGCTCAAAAATTAAATGTTTAGTGTGCAATACATATCTAATGTGTTCGTCAAAAACACATTGTAAACAAAATTAATCGACAACAGTTTATACATGAACTATCTGTAACTATGATTATGTGTACACTGCCGTTTACCTTGTTAAGTAATGATTCATTTATTTCATTTTTGAATAAATACGCGAATCAAACATTATCGAGCACGACAACGTTACGAAGGAATTTACCATCGGCGTAAACAGGTTGAAAATAAAATCAAAGCCGAACTGAAAAATAAAAAACTGTGGTTAGGTGTGGACGAAACAACTGACAGCAAAAAACAATCTGTAGTTAATGTGACCAACGTCTTCAATTTTATTAGCATCCAGACGACTAGAACAATGTAATGTTGAAAAAATTTCTATTAGGTGCTATTAGATACTTTGGAAAAATTTAAACTTTCGAAAGACCTAGTATTAATGTTTATGACCGATGGTGCCGCAACCATGTGTTGTGTAGGCCGGTCTCTTAGAAAATATTGTCCTAACTTGTTACATATTATTTGTAAACTCCATGCTCTACACCTTGTGGCAGAACAGGTTCGTAGATGTTACCCAGAGGTAGATGCTTTAATATCGAGTACAAAGGCAGTATTCCTAAAATCTCCAAAACGTATTCGGAAATTTCACGAATTGTGTGTTCCCATACCCCTGAGGCACCACAGCCGATTCTGACACGTTGGGGTACATGGTTACGGGCGGGGTTTTACTATCGTGAACATTGAAAAAGTTAAGGACGTGGTTTTATCATTCGATCCGAAAGAAAGTACAGCTATTAATACAAGCTAGAAAAAATTTGAAGATGCCCAGATTAAAATGGATTTACAAAGTATTCGTGAGAATTACTTGGGACTAGAAGAAGCAATAACAAAATTAGAAAATTCGTCGCTGTCGTTAGAGGAATCACTGCAAATCGTTAAAGATGTTCACGCACAACTTTGTGCTATAGAAGACGCAAAAAGTGAAAGTGTTCTAATTAAATTTGAAAGTATTTTAGACAGAAACGCAGATTTTGACACCTTGACACGTATTTGTGAGGGCACGTCTACAGATGCGTTAAGTTGCTTAACATAGTATTTTGATTATGCGAATATAACATCACTAGATGTAGAACGCTCGTTTTCCGAATATGGACATATTTTTTCCTCACGGCGGACAAGTTTTTCAGAAATAACCTTAGAAACGCACCTGATGTTGAAAATATACAATCGAGTTTCTCCAGTTTGTCAATCCTTGGAAGACGCTTAAAACGGTGTTTTTTTAAATCCTCTGTCGTGCACACAATCACTGATTTCATACATTTTCCATCTTATTTATAGGTACATGCAACGCTGCTATAATATGTACTATTCTTATTTTTCGTGTGTTTATGCATATTACTTTAATAGCAGAAAGCCAAATGTATATTTAATTATTTCTGATAGAATAAATGTCTCTACTTCTATACTTATATCGGTAACAAGCTCATGTTGCGTCCCTATTCTATCGCATATTCTAATATATTACGAATTACACTCCCATACCGGCGCTCATGGCGCGCACGGAAATTGGTCTGCTCTTGTCATAAGATTCTGCTTTTTCTCTTTGTTATACGTACATATTACAATTTAATACATATATCATTTTTTGCCTCACTTCCTTTAATTCAAAGTCTCCCTAATTTGAACAAATTGGAATACTACATGAGAATTCGATATAGAGAGAGTCAACTGTACTTTAATCGGAGTGGAAAAAGTGCTTAGAAAATAGCTTCAAGCGCATACAAACGTGTACTGATGTTAATGGCAAATATTTTGAAAAAGAAAAGCCATTGTACGATGATTAATTTTAGTTTATGTTCTCTATTCCTGAAATATAAAAGGCATTATATTGACAATAAATTTGATTAGAAAAATATCCTTAATAGATTGTTGTTTTATGTCGCTGTGAAGAAATTTTATCACGAAAACTTATTATGAATTATCCAGGTGTCTTATCAAAAATATTAGCTACAGAATAATATTATCGAATTTTATAACGCTGTCAACATGTAATCGCATAAATCCAATTTTAGCAGCTATTGCCGAGGTTACTTAAGCGACACACATAATCAGATTGTAGCCTCGAGGAAGCTGACTTATGCACATTCTCTTTCCGGGCAAAAACCGTGAAATTCGCGCGCCCGAAAACGAAATCTCCTACGCCGAAAGGTGCCACGTGATTGATCGCGCTCGCGCACGGGCCTCGTTCTCTCTCGCGCGACCGGCATATAAATAAAGCAATCCAAACAAACAGCGTTCGGCGTGTTAAATCCAGTGTTTAACGCGCCCGAAAATTCACACAAACACACAAATACACCGGCAAACATGCCGTTCACATTCTCTCTATGTAGGTATAGTGTACAACTATGAAATCTGGTCGAAACAATCGCGATATGATGACGGTTGTGGCGCCACTGCGGACAGCGGCGAAAGTAATTCGACACCAGTTCGCGTGCCGTTGTAAATCAGCGGGTGATGCGTTGCCCGCAGGCAGTTTTGTTGTAATGCCCTTGTCGCTGTCCGTGTATGAGTGTATGTGTATGTACAATGAATTCACGGGCAGCAGGTTAGAGATCTGGATATTGGGTTATGATCTCTTTGTCGCACACTGATACTTTTGTATCTAAACACGGGCAACGTCTACTTTCTTCTTTTAGGAGTTTATGTAATGTTGTGATCGTCTTCGTTAACATGACTACTACTACTCATAGCGGACTAATATTTTAGGTCTGAGGACTCGGAACCATTTTCTTAGTTTTTGTTGGCTGCAAGAAGAAATTTATTTACCTGTTTTGAATATTAAGTCTATACTGTCTCGACAAGTATTTTGTCATTAAGGCATGTGTAATTTACCATATTATTAAAGCAATAACTAATGTAACCCAAATATGCAAAGCGCATATTTTGCACATATTGAATACTATATGCATTTTTTTTTAAATATTAATTGCATGTACCCTTAATCAATAGAATATTGCGCATAATTGAAAGAATTTTGAATGATGTAGATATTTGGTAGGCGTTTCATGAGTTCAAGATAAACAATTATATAAATCTGCGATTATGAAGTAATTTATTTTATTATGTTTGCAGTTCTCGAGAAAAAAAAAATTATGAGGTACAATAGTATGGGTATTCCCAGTTTTAAATTCCGAACATTCAAAATAGGTCGTTTTAAACCGTTAACAGGGGTTTTATTGTACCTATGTTTACATAAGTAGGTAAATAATAAATCGATTTCTGAATTTTATTGTTGATTGTGCTTTTGAAGAGATAACATCGATTTGTGTTTTGAGTGTAGCGTAGTTGTGGTATTTTATTTATTTTTATTAGCAAAATGCCTAAAGTCAGTAGAGCGTCAGTGTAGGTTAAGCCACACAAAGAACTACGTATATATATGGGAAAAGTCTACTGTTCCGTGTGCGTTAAAATTGTAAGTATAACTTTTGAATATTCAATATAGAGGATGGTGCGAAATCGGTCAATATCTGTTATTTTTTAAGACACAAAAAAAATTAAAAGCAAGTTACATTCTTTTTGAGGAACATACACAATGAAAATACAGAGAAATGTACAGGGCGTTTCAGTTTTGCCCTGTCAGTATTAACTTATTTTTTATACGAAATCCTAGGTATATCGACCGATTTCGCACAATTTGGACACTCGGGGCGCTTTCGTTTAACATCTTGAACTTATTGTTAGGGATTTAGAGAAGTTGAATAGATGAGGCTGTTACTTGGCGAAGATCCATATTAATACGATGTAAAATAAAACAAAACAATTAATTTGTTTAATCTTCACTATATAAAACGTATATTTACTAAACGTTTACCAAAAAGTGACGCGTTTCGCTAACACTGTAGCTTTATCAAACGACGATGGTATAATGATTAGTCTACAAATGAAATGAGTGTATGCACATAAATTTGGTAATTACAGGTATATAAAGAAAGAAACGATAAGCTGTTGATAAAGAAAGGAGAGATTAGGTAATAATAAGGTAGTTCATTATTAATTTTACAATTACCCTTACATGTAAAGGTAATTCATTCACAATTGTCACACAGACTACACCCTATAGAATTTGATATTTTAGACTTTGACAACAGAGACAACCAACTAGATATAAATAGTTCTCCTTTACTAAACTTATTTAATTAGGATTTCTTCATGTGATTATTGTGTTTGAATGCCTAATCTCTTCCTTTCTTTGTTAACAGCTTATCGTTTCTTTCTTTATATACCTGTAATTACCAAATTTATCTGCATACACTCATTTCATTTGTAGAATAATCATTATACCATCGTCGTTTGATAAAGCTACAGTGTTAGCGAAACGCGTCACCTTTTTGTAAATGTTTAGTAAATATAAGTTTTATATAGTGAATATTATTAATTGTTTTGTTTTATTTTACATCGTATTTAGATAAGTATTGGTATTATTGCCTTTCAGTTTGATATTTCAACTTTGTTTTTCTTTTTTTTCATTGGAGATGCCATGCGATAGGAAATATCAACTAAACCACCACGTGAAAACTTCTGTTCTTATTACTAAATTGGGTAAGATTAAATCTGGAGACGGGACACAACCCACATTAACGCAATGTTTCCAACCAATGTCCAAAAAGCTAAAGGAACAAGACATCTTTAACCGGGACCTATATCATGCAATGATGAAGTCAAATATTCCCTTGTCAAAGCTACGTAAACAAAACTTCACTTCCTTTCTCCAGAAGTACTGCAAAGCAATGTCCCAGGTGAAACAACACTACGAAGAAACGACGTAAGTTCCTTGTATTCGGAGATAATTGAGGAAATTAAAACTAAAATTCGGAACAAACATATTTACATGTGTATTCATAGAGCCACCAATTCAAGAGGACGTTGTATTGCTTATATATTGATTGGTGTTCTTAGCGACGAGATTCTACCAAAATCTTACCTCATTGGTTCGAAAAAGTTAGAAAAAACAAATGCACTCACAGTGACCAGATTTATTCAAGAGGAACTATCAACATTTTTTCTTCCTAAGCCTGTTCCTGGAGATAACTTTTTGTTCATTTTGTCAGATGTAGCACCGTACATGATGAAAGCTGGGCAAAATTTGAAAATCTTTTATCCGAACTTAATACATGTGACATGTTTCGGTCATGCTTTAAATAGGGTTGCTGAAGAGATTAGGAAACATTTTCCTCTTGTAAACAGTTTAATTTCCAAAATTAAAATCTTCTTTAAAGTACCTATACGGGTACAGTCCTATAAAGAAAAACCACCAAACACTCCTCTTCCAACTCAATTTGTTATTACAAGATGGGGCACTTAATTGGAAGCCGCTTTTTTTAATGCGAGAATTTCTGTCAACTAAAAGATCTAATTTCAGAATTGTCTGACGAATGTTCCCAATCCCAATAAATCCCAATAAAACAACTTTCGTTTATAAAAAACAATTACAGCTTTGTTTCTAAAACAATAACACAAATAGAGGAATCTAATTTGATATTAACCCGAAGTGTAGAACTAGCAAAACAATCTGAGGCAGTTTTCAAAATGTCGCAGGCAAAATGGGGGACAAAATGTTTCAAAAATTCAAAAATGTGATGAAAAAAATTGTGTATTTCGGTTTCTTAGTCAAGTAGCTAATATTTTACAGGGAGATTTTACTGAATGCATGGATTTGGATCCTGTAATATTAAGCAATTTAAAAAACGGATCTATTACATAGGTTGATGTGAAAAGCAGTTTCTTCATTTCTAAATTTTTATATTCAAACAGGAAACAAATTTTCTTAATTGAAAACTCCGAGAAACATTTAGCGGTTTGTTTACTGGTTTTAGAACTAACAACAACCTACTTTGGGTAATAAATGCATATTTAGGTTTGGTTTAGTATGTAGAAAAACTAAATTGTCTGTTGATTATTAAGTGAATCAATAAATTTATGTATTATAAGTATTTGTTTATTTACATATTTTCAACATTTTTGTGCATATTTTGACTAAATGATTTGCATATTTATGCGTATATTTTTGGGTTTTCCACTAGCATATTTGGGTTTCCCTAGTAATAATACTAGTTTATTAAACTAAAAAAAGAATGTACATTCGATGCCACTATATTTTTCTATTGCACTTTAGGTCGCTAAACTCGTAAATCGCATGAAATTTTTTTTTTATGAATAGGTTTTTGAGACATTATTTTTTGCTTGTTTTATTTTGGAGGTAGTTCGACATCTAGAGTCATATCTCGAGGTAAGAATTACCAATCTGGTCGTAATTTATATCAAATTAAAGATAAATTTAATTAAATTGTCAAACCAAACACCTGTGTCATAACTTAGTATTTGGAGGGTCGAGATCGCCTAGGCTAAGTGAAGTACACAAGCCTGTTGATAAAATTTATTAAAAATCTGTGAAAAACTTCAAGTTATATGTGCATTCCCAACTATTCTCATAATATTGTGTAATGGTAATTTGATTTAGGTTAATTAATAAGATTTATATAATATTTTTGAATACATGATTTATAAATATATTTGAAGATTAAACAATAAATGAATATTTATTTAACATCTGGTATTATTTCTTGAATTTATATTGGATGCTAGGTCTAGTTACATAGAACCCAAACAAATAAAACCCTGAAACGTAAACACAATTTCAATGAGTGGAATGAGTGAGAATTTACATTTTAAAATTTTATAACCCAACATAATTGAGTTAAACATTGCAACAGTATGTCTGTAACATCCACTCCAAATTTAACATGCCTTCAAAAACGTTCCTTATATGCTCATTAAAAATTGTACGTTTGTGACAGATTATGTCCACTATCACTAACCATTATCAAAAAGCATGGCCGTCTCTAATGAGGAAAGTTTCTGAAGGCACGTCATGATAAGAATTTTCGTAATTATTGATGTACTTGGTAGGAATAACACACTTGGCTATATTTCACAAATTTTATTATATTACATATATGTTTCGGCTGTTATGTCATTCTCAAAGAGTTTCTTAAAACTAACTTAATTTACGTAAGAGTGTAACTTATATAGCTGGTTTTAGTGATGAGGTGGTGGTTAGATGATGTTTATAATGGGGATGTTCATAAATTCTAGCTGTGTATTAGTGACTATTACATTTTGTTTCTGGGCTTTTTTAATTTCTAGAATTTCTAATAAATCTAATCTTTTACTTTTTATTGCATTATGTACTAAGCTATTTATATCGGGCAAATTGTTTTGCTCAATACAGTGTTCCAAGAAACCTGTATTTTTAATGCTATATTTCACGTCTCTTATATGTTCTGGTATACGTTTTTTAATGGATCTTCCACTTTGACCTATATACCGGAATCGACAAATTGTAATTTCTGGTACGAAAGTAGATGACAAAAAGAGCGCGACTGAGAAAAGTAAAGAAAGACATATAGCGAGGTTGCCAATGAATGTATGCAAGTAGATTGTAAGGTTCAGTCAGATTATAGCTAGTCAGTAAGTCTATTGCTTCAGAGGGTTGTAGAACGCATCTTATAAATACGTATAAAATTCGCCACGAATATTGATAGACAAATATTTATTTCATGGTGTATTACTTTTATGAGGATGTACAACAAAGTTTATATTTTCCGCGTATAAATAAAATAAAATGATATATTAATTCTAAATTATGTAAAAAAGTAAATGTAACTCTTATGAAAAGAAAATAAATTAACTCTTCCCCGATAATAACACGCGGCAACCAACTTCTGAATTTACCAAAGCCCGCGACAAGAGCGAGTCGCGATTCAATATTTTATATGGGCTTGCAGTATTTCAACGGACTGCCAATGAACATTAGGCAGTCTTCAAGCTTAAAACAGTTCCAGGGGAAATTAAAGGTGCTGCTCCTCGGGCAGGTTTTGTACTCGCTGGATGGGTTGACGTTGGAATCCCTTGCTTTTATTTTTTATTTGTTTTTATTTTAATATTGCTTTGATCATGTGTTTTTATTAGGTGACATGTATTTGTTTGTTTTGGCAACTTAATCAATTACTGTTATGTGTTTATACTATAATTGTATGTGTATATTGCTTACTGTCCACGTACTGTATGTGCTTATTGACAATAAATATTCTATTCTATTCTATTCTATTCTAATAAAAAATAAATATTCTAAATTGAAGGTTTAAATAATCCACCACATTGTTCTTGGCCAACCTATAATAAAATTCTTGGCGCATGTCAGGTATTAAAGTTAAGAATGTTCTCAATATCTTTTCTTGCAATTCATTTATATTATGCATTCTTTCGTGGAGATTACTGTAAACTTTTTATTTGATATGTCCCTATAGAAAGAACCGACAATTTAATTATTTAAAATACAAGCCCATACATTTAATTTTTGTGGATATGTCTTTTCTTGAGTTGTAAAAACATGTATGTTAAAAGCGACTATTAATATAAGCACGTAGAGAAATAAGTGTTGTACACGCGGTAAGTGTTTGTTAGGGAATAGGACATGTTAAATGTGTATGTGTGTCCACCACTCTGCTTCTGCCTCCACTGTTTGAAAGCAGGCAATGTTGGATATAATAAGCATACACTTTATACGCAAACAGAAATTAAAATTTGAAGACTACGGTATATAGCTTCACAGTCTTGACGTTTAATTGTATATTCTCCAGTTTTTCTAGTTTACTTATTTTATCTTTGTCGTTAATTATTATAGTACTTAATTTTGTCTTATTGTTAGATATAATTTGAATGTCTAATTTTCTTAATATTTTGTTTACTTTGTTTGTGATAGGGGGGATATATGTTATTGCATACCTAATGGTTTTATTTAATTCTTTTATTTCCGGGCATAAGAATTTTTTTTTGAATATAAGAGAGTGAAATATAGCATTAAAAATACAGGTTTCTCGGAACACTGTATTGAGCAAATCCATTTGCCCGATATAGCTGCAAATTAGTACATAATGCAATAAAAAGTAAAAGATTAGATTTATTAGAAATTCTAGAAATTAAAAAATCCCAAACGTAATAGTCACTAATACACAGCTACAATTTAACATCCCCGTCGTAGACACCATTATAAACATCATTTAACCACCACCTCATCACTAAAGCTAGGTATATACGAGAAAGTTACACTGTTACGTAGATTAAATTAGTTTTAAGAAACTCTGGCATAACAGCCGAAACATATACAAGGTGAGGCATAATAACGAGCGATTTTAAAAAGCGCGCGAATTAAGCGGCGTCGGAGGGACGTGGAGGGGATAGTGTCAGTTACGTTCGGCGCGAAATAGTATTTAGTCACAATGGAACGTTGGACCCCATAGCATCGTGCGTACGCTGTGAAAGCATTTTATCAAAACGGTAGTTCGTACCAGCTACCACGTCGTGCATTTCGCAACCACTTCAACATTAATCGAAATCGGCCAGTCCCATCTGCCTGTGCGATTAAAAAGTGGGTTGAGAACTTTGAAGAGACGTCGTCAACGACAAGGAAGAAAACTGGGAGACCAATATCTGTGCGCACACCTGAAAACATTGAACGTGTAAGAGTCGCCATTGACGAAAGCCCTCGTCGCTCAGCTCGCCGACACAGCGTTACACTTGGGATTTCAAACAGAACAGTAAGAAGAATTTTACACAAAGATTTGCACTTTCATCCTTACAAGATCCAAATGGTTCAGGCCCTTAAGGTAACAGATTATGTGAGCCGACGCCGGTTCAGCTTAGAATTTTTGGACTTGATTAATCGAGACGAGGACATTGTAAACCGTTTGTGGATGAGTGATGAAGCGCACTTCCATCTCTCCGGTTACGTGAACAAGCAGAACTTTCGATTTTGGAATGACGGTAATCCTAGAGAACTGCATCAGCAACCATTGCACTCCGCAAAAGTTACTGTGTGGTGCGCCATGTCTTCATTAGGGATAATAGGGCCATACTTTTTTGAAGATGGCCTTGGCAATGCTGTAACAGTGACTTCGCAGAGATACGCAGAAATGTTGGAAAACTTTTTTACTCCACAACTTGCACACTACGACATGAACGATGAGACGTTTTTCCAGCAGGACGGAGCAACATCCCACACTGCTCGAGTAAGCATGAATATTGCCAATCGTTTGTTTCCAAATCATGTGATCTCCCGAAATGGGGGTATTGCATGGCCCTCTCGTTCAACGGACCTCACAACATGTGACTTTTTCTTGTGGGGTTATCTGAAAAGTAAAGTTTACCAAGATAACCCTCCTTGAACAATTGAAGGCCTGAAAGAGCGGATCCGACAAGAAGTTGTTCAAATCCCACTGGCAATGCTACGCAATGTGATGGGTCACTTCAAGGTCCGGCTGGAGGAATGTGTGCGTCTAAACGGAAGGCATCTTACCGGAGTTATCTTCAAAAAATAACCGACGTTTTACTATTGCAGAAAATGCTTTTTCATGTATTTTAATATTATGAAATCAGAAATTTTCTTAAACGAAGTGTTTTTATTTAACAGCCTTTTAAAAATCGCTCGTTATTATGCCTCACCTTGTATGTTACCGAAATATAATAAAATTTGTGAAATATAGCCAAGTGTGTTATTCCTACCAAGTACATGAATAATTACTAAAATGTTTCACCGAGAAGTGTATGCAACATCAATTAACGAATTTTCGTTTGCAATCGAGGCATTGTTCCTTTTTTTAGTGCCTTAAATGAATGTTACTAGCAAGCATCATTCTGATTTGCAAGCACAGCACGTACTGGTGGCTGTATTGTAAATATAAAGACTAGTAATTTTAATCTCGCTATCAGAATATTATGGTAATATTCTTACAAATGCGTTTTCTAGAAAACTTTCTAACTGACATAATATTACGTGACATTTTGAAAGGCAACTGATTTTAACAGAATGAAAAAGTTTATTTAAGTCTAAGTTGTATATCTCCTCTTTCTTGTTTGAATTACTTTCTTCCCACCTGTCCACCTGTTATTTGGTGTACGACTTACTATTTCATTAGTTTGTTACAGTTAGTGTTTGCCATTATAATTATTAAGTACTGTAAATTTGCTACCGATTCAATGTGCTAGAAAAGTATTGACTAAAATTAGAATTTTCAGTAATGCTTGAATAAAGTTTATGGACAGTTATATTAAACCCTGCTTTCTGTTAATGATTCATCGTGCATTAGCTTGCTACATTAACACATAACACTATTTATTATAATACACAAGCCATAATGCATTATCTACTGCGCTAGTTTTTCTACGTGAAACAAAACGAACAAAATGAAAACAAAACATACGAATACAACACGCGGTGGCCCAAGCGCCACACATTATTATTCCCGACACCACAGTCGCTTCACAATATAAACTCAGTTACGAACTGCATTAAAACCGTGTTTAATACACACACATAAAGTAAATTGTGTGCAGCGGAACGTTGTCGAGTATGGAAGAGAAAGAGCCTCCGAAGTATTAACCGTGGACCGGGGTACTTCTCCTGACACTAATGTGACAACGTTTCTCATTGTCCGTAGCACCGAAACAGTCAGTGGCGTGCAATAAAAGATCTTTGATAGCCGCGAACGTCCGTTCGTCACCGTCGTCATCATCATCATTATCATTGCCGTTCCGTCATCGTAGCTGACGGTGACCGTAAACTAAGTAATTGTTTTCCACTAGTGAGGATTAAGCGATGACACGGACCAACTCTTTAAGCATGCCTGTTGTTTACATTAATGCACATTCTGTACAGATGAATAACTACGTTCTCTCTGTGGGTCTGCTTATTGCGATGTTGGTTTTTTCACGTGTACGTTTCCACAGTGACTATACATGCATTGAGGTTATTCTGTTAATTTCATGCACGTAAAATATATAGATGAAAGTGAATTTTTAGGAATTTCGTTACAACTCCACAGGAATAAGTTCTTAATTTAGATTTTTTTGTTATTATAAGTAACTAAACCTACGTACATTAAACTCATAACATACACTACAAGATGGCGTGGTATACACACAACTAAACTTATATGGTATCACCCAGTATTTACGGCAAACAATTTTTATCTTGGGAATAAATTACAAGCGAATATGTTTACTACTAAAAACACTTGAATTCATACAAACATGATAAGACTTATTCCTGCAGTGTCGATTTCACGGTTCTTAGTGAGGTTATAAGTTTTTTCTTCCAGCGAATTTAATTAAAAATGCCTTACGTGGGGTTATTACAAGTTCAGAGGTGGAGGCTTATTGCCTTTCGGAACAGGGCATGTCACAAAGTCAACTTACACGAACGGTGTGGGTTACACAAGGGTTTGTTTGAAAAACTTAATCAAAGTTTCTGAAGTTAGGAACCTTAAAAAATAGGCCCAGGAGAAGTCGTATAAAAGTCACTAGATAAAGTCAGGACCGTTTTTTAGCTCAAATAGCAAGAAGAAATGCCACCCCGAGCTTCAATGGCAACTTTTGCAAGCTACAGGTGTTAGTGTTCCGATCGAAACTATCAGGAAAAAGACTTCGAGCTCGAGAACTTTCCAACAGAACACAATTGAGGGTTCCAGCTTTATCAGTGCAAAAAAATACAATGGGATACAATGTAGACTACTTCCTTGTGGCGGACCCTGGAAACTTGACTTGTCACGGCTAACTACATTATTAGGCTGCTAGACCTAGCAAGGATTTCCTAGCAAAGAAAGAATTAGCATGAACAGCGGAATTTTGGCAAATGATTCTCTTTAGAACCCATCGACAAGGGACGTAGGAAACGCCTTGAAGATCTTACAACTAAACACTGAAGGCATGAACAAATCTAAATCTGAATATTTGCTGTGGCTTTTGAATGATCATTCGGTGGACTCGCCCTTCTACAAGAGATCAATTGAGCCAGCAAAACGCAACTCAGCAGCAGATGCTAACTACCTGGATATTCCGTGGTAGTAGCTACCCATCACGTGACTTATGGAACAGACACTTATACACATGTTATTTAATCCTGTATTCGATGTGCCATACGAAATAAATAAATAAAGTGCAAAATAAACTTGACCGTTTAAATTGGTCTTTGGAGCATACAAACTGGATAATCGAAGACTGGCGAAATGTCTTTATTTTCGGATGAAACCAGAATTGAATTCTTGTTTGAAGGAGTCGCGGGAGACTTGCTCGATCTGTTCCCAAATACAAAGGAGAAACTGTAATGTTTTGGGGTGGCATTATGATTGGTGAAGAAATTTCTTTGATTCCAATTAGATAAATCCTAACAGGTCAAGGTCTGTGGATTTAGTGCTACAACCTGTAGTGAGGCTCTGGTGAGGTGCTTTCGGTAATTTTTTATTTTTTTATGCACGATAATGCATCTCCACATACTAGCAGAACTAGTAACTTGACCGTTTATATTGGTGTTTGGGGCATACAAACTGGACAATCGAAGACCGGCGAAATGTCTTTATTTTCGGATGACACCAGAATTGGCCTACAATCAGACGACCGGTGAATTCTGTTTGAAGAGGTCGAAGAAGACCTGCTCGATCTGTTTCCAAAAGGAGGAGCTCGATCTGTTTCCAAAATGTTTTGTAATGTTTTGGGGTAGCATTATGATTGGTGAAGAAACTTTTTTGATTCCCATTAGATAAATCCTAACAGGTCAAGGTCTGTGGATTTAATGCAACTACCCGTAGTAAGGCTCTGGAGAGGTGCTTTCGTTGGTTATTTATTATTTATGCACGATAATGCACCTCCACATATCAGCAGAACTAGCAGAATTTTTTTAGAAGCGGAAGATGTGACGATTTTTGGTTGGCCTTCTTGTTCACTGAATCTTAATCCAAACGAGCACTTGTGGGATAAGACTAAAAGAAGGATTCGAGCACGTCAAAATAAGGCTTGCAACGCCGAACAATTAATACGAGCAGTTTTAGAAGAATAGAGAAATGTTCCCCAAGAAGAAATTAATAATTAATATAGCCTTATAATTAATGCCTTGTCGAATTCGTTCTTGTATTAACGCTGGAGGAAGTAATACTGATTATTAAATTTTAATAAATTTATAATTCTTTCTTAAATTTTCATTTGCTCAACATTTATAGTTTTTAGAGAAATTCACATTTTTTGTTTGTTTTGTAATACTAAAATTTGCTTCGATAATTTTTTTTCTGCAACAAAATGTTTTTTTTTAATAAATAGCTTTGTATTTTAAATGATTTTTTTCATGATTTTTTTCAAGTGTATTGTTTTCTAATAATTACTGAGTGATTCCATATAAGTTTGGTTGTGTGTATGTTAATAAATACAAAGGAAAGGGAAACCATATCTGCATATACGAGACAAATAATAGCATAAATGTTGGATCAAATCACGAATATATTATGTTACAAATAACACAAATATGCATACACATATACTATATCTGTACAGATGAACACACGCCACGTATTTAATCAAAGGCCACTTCAACTGCAGACACATGCGTTTCGATCATTAAATGATCTCATCAGTGCAGATTTGCGAAGTGACGTGCAGCAAAGATTCGCTTTCGCAAGTAATAACAATTTAATCCTGTCAGGTGACTAGAGGTATCCGTGACATCTGACGGACAAAAGAGAATCGCCGATAAAAGCGGTTTCCTCTCAAATGACTACGCCATTACAAGGAAGGAAAACGCGAGTGTCTACGGTTGAAGTGACCATTGGTTAAATACGTGGTGTATATCCATGTGTGCAAATACAGATGTGTTCATGCACATTTCTATAGGCTTGATGTGTTTTGCATAAATCTGCTATATTTTTTGGTATATTACGTTACATTATACATATAACTTTGGTTCACAATTTCTTTACAGTCTGCTTAAATTTTTACTTTCCTTCTACATTGTACTGTTACGAGTTGGATTAAATCTTTTCTCGGTCTCCTTTCTGCCTTTTTACTTGATTTTTGATTTGATCATCCTATCTTTCTCTATAATCCTAGCCAAACATATTCTCTGTGCTCTGATAACTTGAGCTATTTGTAAGATCTATAAACAATATTTTTATTTCTTTGGTTTTCCTTTTGCTTCCTTAGTTTTTTTCTTTAATACTTCTCAATATTCTACGTTTTTAATCCTTCAGTAAGAATTCTACTGCACTCTTAAAAGATAGTAGCTTTTCCAACCTAGTGTACGTTGTTTGCCTCCTTCGAAGAACTTGCTCAAGTCTCAATCCATTGTGTCGTTTGTTGCTTGATTTCAGGTGTATAATGATGTAAACAGGTTTCACCAACCGTCGCCGTCAAAAGTTCTTCGGATCATATCTTAGCTTCGGTAAGTTGAGGACTGAAGCGTTCTTGTGCATAATTTTTCCATCCGCCGTTCATTAGGCGAAATCGAAACCACTGAGAGAGATAAAATGCATAAAGCATCTGCTATTTCATCCACCTTTATTTGATCATCTAACACTATATTAGGTACTTTCTTAAAAATGTCTGTAGTTGACATCTTTTAGTGCGAACTGCGTTGTTCATAAAATACACTGGCTTGGACACGTTTAAATTCAGCTGATTGTAATCGATGGAGAGTAATTTGTTTTGTTCTTTAAAGTTAAGAATTCAGTCATTGATTGGTATTTTACTCTTTCCCATTGATCCAGAACAATCTAAAAACAGTTCACTTTCTATTCAAACTACCATTTATTACAGTTTCATATATCGTCGTCAGTACATTTCTCTCCCATATTTAGTTCTTGTCTTCGCATATAGCATCGGTGGACCTACGATTTTTTTATATACCTTTATTTTTACATTCTTCATATTTTCTTTTATTTAACCAGAATAGACTTATTAATGTTTACTTCTTCGTTCTCTTCACATTTATGTGTTAAAATTTAGTTCTAAATAACTTTAACGTATTTAGTTGCCCAAGAGACACAAATCTTTCATTTTTGTTGTTTAATTTTATCTGCTGCAAATATTTTGCTTTTGTTTCGTTTATTAAGAGCCTATGTTCCCAGGCAGTTCCTTACGATGGAAATTAAACGCAAATTTTGGCAGTGTGTTCTCAAAGATTGCTAACTTCAAAAGAAAAGAAATATTTTTTTAGTGCTGCTACCTTTCGCCAAACTTACTAATTACTTAGCCCTCCTATTGCAACTATCTATAGTGTATAATATAGTGTATAATATATTAGCTTATAAAATATCTATTTCTAGTTGGTATAGTCTGTCCATAGATATAACGATTTGATTTAAAATAACAAGAAAATTTGTAAATATTTTAATTAGACACCCAGCGGTGAGGGTTTAGAGAAATGCAAACAGTGCGTATAATATCGGCATAGAAGTCAGAGAAGTATTAATTTTTATTCTATTAGGACTAACAATAACGTTCGTCACGTTTATTTCGTTAATATGGAAATAATAATTTATATAGATATACATGCATGCATTAATTTTCTCCGGAATTTTCAATGCTCATTTCACCGCTAGCACCTAAATGAATTGTAAATTCCTGATTCGTACATGTGCTTTGGTAATATTCATATTCTATGGTAACTGCATGTAGAATACAATTTCTCTAATCTTGCTGTGTGATATTCCGAGCAGTTTTTCAAATTAGCCAATTTAGGGAAATTAATATTTAAAATACCACTACAATATTATTTAATACAGTTACAGGTATATACTATCTATTAAATTAAACTTGTTTACTTTAGAATAATAAAGCCTAAATTGTAAACGATGGATTACATTAAACGAAACATAATTACTTCTCTACTTAAGAAAATCTAATTTCTTCTAATACGGTGCATTACTTTATTTACAAGTTTTCTCGATATCTGCGGCACGAGGTATGGGATGGTCTCCGATAATGATTTTAAATCCTAAAAGGATCCGTTATATTGAGGACAGACTATAATAAAACGTAAAACAAAAAAAAATATTTTTAAAATTTCTTGCTTTCACTAATTTCCTATTCTTGAACTGAAACGATATACAAACATGGCAGCAGATTCCAATATTAGTACTATTCATTTGAAATAAAACAATTTCACACAATACAAACACACACACGCAGGCATACACACATAATCAAACCTTATATTTTGCGGTGGTTGTACTGTCATGATCCATAGAAAAGACCTATTCAAAGAAGATTATAAATAGCGCAATTATATAATAAAAATAATTATGAGACAGCATAACTTTTTTCAAAGCCACTGTTAGTTACTTTTTAAATTTATTTTCCAATATTTAATTCACAATACATAAATTAACATAACTATGCGAAATCTATATTTTATTCAGTGGCATTTACGACAAAACAACATACTTCAGACACAATAATTCATTTACGACCGACGCCTTTCCACGAATACAAAGTAATAATCCACCATAGGTTATATACATGCGATAAAACAATATTCAAGTATGAGATTTAACATGTAAAGTCTAACAGAAAAAGAATATTGGAACGTCACATTCCAGAATTTAATCGGTTTTGTATACATTTTTCAATTTTCGAATTTCGGAGTTTTTTTTCGTTTTATACAATGCTGCCTAACATTTCGTAATTCGGTGGTCTTTTTTTCCATTGATGTAAAATCGTGTCCGTTAGAGGGCGCGCCAAACAAGAACAATTAAAAGTGTTAGTTGTCTCGCGAACAGGAAGAAATAAAACGACCATTAATTTCAATGGAATCAAAAATGGGAGGAAGTCGTAAAAGTTTTGCAAACAGGAATGACTTCGATGCAACACCGGCGGCGCATAGTTAGTGTGCATGTATGTGTGTGTATAGAGAGAGCAAGTAGCTCGAGACAGAGGCGTCAGCTACGGCTCTGTAATTAAGTTTCTATGTTTAGAAGAAATAAACTTTATACTACCATCACACTATAATACACTAAATCCATTCGCGTCGAGATTCATCTCGTTATATGATAAATTAACAAATGTAACACTAATATTTATGTCTGCATGTATGAAAGACCCAAATAAAGGACGAGATTTCTACAACATTGGTTGTTTTGTCGTACAGGGGCCGGTAATAAGTATTGACAGTTTAGTAAATGAAATACCGGGATTAAAAAACAAATCCTAATGGAGATTTCAAATATGGTTATTGTTTAAAAATTCTAATAGGCAAATGTGGCCCCAGCTTGTCTTTGACGTTCTTGGAGCCGGCTATACAAACGCAATTCATAAATTCGAAGCGAGACATCCGCACCGATCGTTCTGATATCGTTGGTTAAGTTCTTCTTCAACTCCTGCAGTGTTCTTAGCCTTTGAACACGTTGAACTTAAGGTATATCCACAAAAACAATCAGAATAAGCCTTTAACACTTGTTATTACCCAGATTCTTTTCTAAGAGATGCAATTCAATAGATAAAAAAATTTTAATTGACGAAAAATAGTAGTGTTGAAGAAAAAAGCCGCAAAACTTTAGATCAAGAAAGAACCATACATTATCGTTGGTTAACGAGGTTTTGATATTATTGATGTACATGGTACGGAGAAGCTTATATGACCTCTAACTTTAGAAGAGACAACAATTTTATACTACTTGAAAATTGATGAATTGTTCAATACTCTTCCCGATACTCACCTAAGTGTAGGACATGGTGGACTTAAACGTATGTTTAAGGAACTACAAACAAAATACCTAAATGTTACCAAAGAAATTATAATGGAGTACCTAGTTTTATGCAAACCTTGCCAATAAAAACAATCCATACCCAAGAAAGGTTTGGTTTCCAAACCATTGTTATTTAAGAAACTGAATTCTAGATGTCAAATAGATCTTATAGATATGCAGTCGAATGCAGATGGAGAATACAAGTATATATTGAATCAACAAGATCACTTAACGAAGTTTGTTTTCCTTAAAGCGCTCAAAACGAAAGCAGTTGTGGAAATTGCGTATGTTCTGTTAGATATTTTTACTACTATTGGAGCTCCAAATGTATTGAAATATAATAACGGCAGAGAGTTTGCAAATAAAATAGTAAATGAGCTTACTGAGATGTGGCCTGAATTAAAAATCGTCTATGAAATACCTCGTCACAGCCAAAGCCATGTTTCCGTATCTACATGGATGCAAAATTCTAATAACACAAGTTTACAAATTCCGGTCAACTTTTGGATCAGAGCAGATGAGAACAAATCTTGACGTTATTTGAGGTGCTGAATTCAAATCCGGGTTTCGTTTTTCAAAGTTAGTTCTACTTTGTGAGTTCGCGCATGTTGGCAGCACTGCGCTATTATAATGACAGTCAGCTGTTGGCGTCGCTAGAAACATTATTTAATTTGTATTTTTAAAGTTTTTTTTTTGAATCCAAAACGTGTGAAAATGCAAAGACAGAATTGTAAAGTTGATTCAATGTGTTTTTGTTATGTTTGCGGATGTTATATGATCAGAAAAAGTGGCAAAGTTATTACTAATGTGATCGGAAATGCATATTTTTATTATTTTGGTTTCTCTGTATCAAACACTCACAAGCCGTGGGTACCGAAATTGTTTTGTAACGCGTGTACCACAATATTATACAAGTGGTCACGCGGTAAAAAAAAGTATGTTTTTCATTTTCATTGCCAATGTTATGGAGAGAGCCGAAAAATCATGTAGATGATTGTTACTTTTGCTTGATGAATGTCGTCGGTGTAAATGCAAAAAAAACTATCTAAATTTAAATATCCTGAAGCAATGTCTAAGCCAGTTTCCCGCGCGAGCAATGATCCTTTGCCAATTTGTCCAGGTACGAGTGCAAATTACATGGAAACTTGTAGTTCATCACCGACG
Organism: Melolontha melolontha; assembly: GCA_935421215.2. Classification (NCBI taxonomy): domain Eukaryota; kingdom Metazoa; phylum Arthropoda; class Insecta; order Coleoptera; family Scarabaeidae; genus Melolontha; species Melolontha melolontha. The sequence goes on from OW285235.1 coordinate 234,953,397, forward strand.
AACAGTGGAAGCGATTTTAACATGGAGGAAAAACATGTTATTTTTTTTGTATATCGGTTGCTTATTAGTGGAATTCACTAAATTTAATGAGTGTCTCATCATCATCAGATATGATTAGGAATATTCACAACATCAGGAATATAATTCCAAACTGTAAAACGGTAAGTCTCTACAAAACTCTATACGTGCTGCAAAATCATGCAGTTTAGAATCTTGAACAATCTGAATTTTTTGTATGGATATAATCCTAAGTCGATGTGTGAAATTCGACGGACGTTTTTACCTGAAACATTTAGTGTTAGTCTTACGCATCACTGACCTCCGTCGACTTCGCATTGTTGGACCCTTTCAATATTTTCTGTCCGTGTTTGTCAAATATTCACTTTTATTACAGCGTTTATCCCGTTTATCCCAAAAATGTGTTCCGTACCACGACCGCATTTGAAACAAGATGGTAATGCGTTAAAAATGCGTTATTTGCAATTGTATAGACCAGAAATTCATGACTAGTAAAATTGTTTAACATTTCCAACTTCTTATCGACTACATTTTACCCCAAGTTACGCAATTATTCATAAAATAAAGCAAACAAGTATATCAAAACTTATTGCCTGACGTGATGCTATATTATACGACGCGTTATGGAAAAATTATTACCATTTGGTTTTAAAGTATACATCATCGACATCGTGAATTAAAATCATTCAGCCCTATTCTGTTCTTTTCTGCTGGGCGTACGCTTCTACTAGAGGTTTTTGGAAATTCTTATTCTGAACGGAGTTGCAAGGATACTTTTTTTCATTATTGGTCTTAGTTGTTGTTAAAACATCAATTCATCTATTTTTCACATTTGTATATTTCATTATTTTGTGACTCGTTATTTAATTTATATTGTGTATATTTCATTAGCCGTTTTACGGCGCTTATGAATATTCTGGGCAGTTAGGTCTGATTCCCAGTAACAGTTTACAGGTCATGCAAATTATAACAATAGCCCGGTAAATATAATTTCTTAAATCATATCATTTCTAAAAGCATAGAGCAAGCCTAATTGCATTTGCTAAGTAACCATGCCATTTAGGTAATTAGTTTTATGACGGTCAAGACCAATTCGTGAATTATTTTAAGTATAAGCCTTCCCGAAGGGATTTAACGGTATACAACAAGGTTATCGTAAAAGGTATTAGATCGGGTTCCTGTAGATGAATTGAATGCCAGTAATTGTACACTGGTTTACCATACCTTAAATGTTGGGAAAGTTTATATTACTTTGCTATACGTCATGAATCTAAAAAACCTTTTGTAATTTCTACCACTCGTATAAGCAGTGGGGATGTGAGTAAGATTTTACTTCAGGACATCAGTCCCGGAGAGAGGACAGTTTACCTTCGATAGCTTCTCCTAGTGAAGAGTTCCTATAGCTCTTACTAGCGAGTAATACAAAACTGAAGACATCAACATAACAGTTTCTTGTATAAGTCAATAAACAAAGTACTAGTGTACAACCTAGCATATTATAGTAAATGTATATATGTATAAATAAACAGATTATACCATATTGCATTTTATTATTTTACTTACAAACCAACGAGTGAACGAAAAAAGTGTATACGGTCTTACACCCGTGCACAAGTGTATTCTCCGATAACGACAGCTTGAAGAATACAACAAAGGTTCCTTCAAACTAGGAGGAGTCAACAGTTGTTAGTTTTCCTTTAATTATTTCAACTTCTGTATTTTGTTTTATTAATAATTTCTGATGAAGTTACTGTGAAAATAATGGCGCCAGACGTAGAGCGTCTCATTTGCTAATATAACCTATGGTGTGGGCTGAAGTTTACATACCGTATGAACGCCGGGGAGTGATTGATCTACCACAATGTAGTAAGACGAAGACGAATAGCGAGTTTATGTGGTTAGGGTTGAGAGAGTATATTCAATCTGTTCTACTGTCTAACTGTACGGGCGTTCCATTTCTTTATCCAACACATTCTACATACGATCTAAGTACGAATCAAATAATCTCTCTCTAACACATTGAATATTCCTATCAGTCGCTCATTGTGTTCAAGCAAGGCGAATATACTTGCAGTTGGCCAGTCATTACTTATATATCCATCGATCGCACGACGTTGTGCACACGGTATATTAGAAAATAATTCGAGAGTGCGAAACGTGTGGTGTTAGGAGCCTGTCTACGCGTCCAGGACTGTATCGATTGAAGCGATGCAAGTTTTACCATGGCACTGGGATATAATGGTATAGGGTGTGATGTATAGCATAAGTCGGCAACCTTTTGTTATAAGAGGGACACAAATTTTACGTGAGGATCAGTGCGGACCACGTCATAACTTTGTATATTTTAAAATTTTTAATTCAAACACATATTTTGAATCACATTTATTGTAGTTTTACGTATATTAAAAACAGTAAATAGCTAATTTAACTGTAAAAGTTAGAAAATGCAAGACGACTAAGCGCCTGGCTGTAGTGAAATATTAGAAACTAATGCGATTTTTGTAGGTACATTTGGCTTGCAATTTTTTTTTATGTCCGGTTGCATTTTAGACGTGGAGACGCGCAATATTGCTTCCAAATGTGTATCAGTTAACTGCGAACAGTGCTTATTTTTACAGTAAGTAATTCCAAACATTTTTATAATTTGCTCAATAATTTTTTTCAATTCCCTGTGATTCTCAGAACGCAAACTTTCGTAGAAATTCACATGTTCGTGGTTTCCTTAAAAGCCGCTTTAAGTGTGGTATTACTTTGAAGATCAATCATATTTATTTACAAATTGCTTGGTATATGGGCATCTATATGCACTGCAAAAGGGTTTTCGAAAATCTCCATTTTACGCGACATTTTTTTTTAAATCAGTGAACCGATTTTCAATCTCAGTTTGGAGTTGTATTAACGCACTTTTAATTTTACTATTTTTCCATTCAAAATTCATCCTAGCTTCTCCCACAGCTTTCTTGCAGTTCGAAAAATGATCGAGTTTTCTTTCATCAGCATGATCGATAAACAGTTTCAGTTTCATCTCAAATGACTTCACATATTAATACAAATTGCTTATCAAATTGTCTTTTTTTCTGCAAGCGTGTGTTGAGCAGATTCAGCTCGGCAGTTAAATCAGTCCAAAATTCAAGATCTACAATCTGTACTGCGACGGAATGAGAGACCCCCTCCACCTATGTGCATTTTAGTGTGCACCTAAACAAAGACAGTCCAGCAGTTTTGAGATTTTTATATAGAATATCCGGGACGTGCTAGCGGGCCACACCGAAGCTGATCACGGTCCGCGGACCGCTGGTTGCCGACCGCTGATGTATAGGAAAGGAAAAGGACTATAAACTGGTTTGGGGGCATTTGATGGACTGAATCTGAGGAATATTAGTGTTAATAAGTGCAAGAAGATAGATAAAGAAAAGGCTTTTGGATTGTGGTAGTCCAGATGGGATCTTTGTGATGAAGGTCGGATGACCTGGGAATTTTAGGAAAATTAAACTTTTCCAGGAAAAACATACGGTTTCGATCAGAATGGGCACTAGGTTTCACTTCAATTTTTATTTAAAAGAAATCTGTCAACTGACGATAAATACATTTGCGGTAGAATTGAAAGTTCTACTCATCTACTCTTTGAATGTTGCCTCAATGAAGATTTAAGAACTTCCGAAGAATGGACCTATGAGATTTAGGGTGATGGGAAAATTGATGTTGGTAAAGTGATAGGTTACGAAATTATGGTTACGAAACCATTAACCTTTAATTTATGACTCCGTTTTGGTTTGTTATTGTTGTGTACTTCATCTTCGAATTATATTCTTTCTTTTTTCTTAAATCGTCTTATAACTTTCCAAATTCGTTGCATGAATGCTTGTTGCTCTTAGACGTCCATGTTCGCAGAGGAGTTTACCCTTAGGTACTTTCATGCATCCTAGTATTGTTTTTGGGTCTTGGCGATCCCACGAACTCGAACTAAACTCACTAAGTAAGCTACAGTTAGAAGGCAGCCAAACTGGTCGATATGCTTGCAAATTGCACCGCCCAACCATTGACTGTTAAGGCTGGTACCGCGCAGGTCAAGAGCCCCGGACACTTCATCTCCTGGCTAGATCGTTTGAAGTGACCTCTCGGGGACAGTGGTTGCAAGCCCGAGCGGGATAGACGTGTTTTTCCCTTGCTGTACAAGCAGAGTATCTCTTCGGGTACTAACATTTAGGATTAGGGATTTAGATAGGTACCCTCTATATCTATAGGGTGCTGAAAGGTTCCTGTGACCTCTAGGCGTACAGGTAGATGATTTATTGAGAAAGAGCACGCTGATCGACTGTACTTCAATCCCGTCGTCATTGATATTTGTTGTTAATGGTCCGTCGCGGACAAGTGTCACCACATTAAAAATCAACGAGACATTAGTTGCGCTCATACGACCAGTTTTGAAGTTTCGCATTTCATGCGAAGGAGCAGATTCATCATAATATAACTCTTCTTTTCTCTTTATCTGTATCCCTCATTTACTTCGATGTCGAGGAGCCGAATACACCGAGCCGTAGCGCCATTTCTTTACTGGTCACCCATCCAGCAACTGATCAGAGTAAATTCTGTTTGACTATGTCAATTCTAATATCGTTACCTTAACTATACTGCCGTACTATCGATGTAACTCTTCTTAAGTGTTATTAATAGTTTCTCCACGCAAAAAGATAGTGTTTAATTAACACAGGCAATTCCGTTTTTGTCCGCATAAACACAAAAATAACAAATAGTTTACTTTATAAACGATTACAAAACTTACTCTCTGTGTCAGATTTAGGCAAAATTTTGACAGTATGTTTGAAGTCAGCAATACACTTATTATGTAGAAAGTGTCGCCAACTTTTGGAAAAGCATATACCTTCGTATATTTTCAAGTTATGCCTTTTGCGATGACGATCATATCATCCTTGCAACATATATTGTCTGTTTTTTTTTCTTTTTGATTCCTCCAAAGATTAACCACATAGGTTTTTTACTTTTTCTTTCGTTTTCTCCACCGCTTCATCAAACTTTATAAATCACGTAAATATTATATACGTTATTACATGTTATGGTTGTAATAAATATTACAAAAAAAAAGTTATGAATTTGTGACAGCAATTATTCATTAGGTAATATATTGATTTAGAATTTACTAGAATCGGGTATCTTCAATCATTAATACTTAAGCTTTTAATTCTAACTTCTAAATAATTTTTCATTTCAGACAGCGGTTGAAGTAATCCTTCAGTAATAATATAGGAATAATTAATGACGTTTGAAAACTCGAAGTTTGTAATAATATTTACCGCTGCGTGTTAGATTATACCATTAGATACATTAGAAGCAACTATTTTAATTAAATGTTTTTAAAATTAAATAATTAATACAATGTTAATAAATCTACACTGCAATCTTAGTACTATTACCATTTTATTACCCTCTTTGCTTTTGTTTTGTTAATGGCTTTTGCTATTTGTTACATGGTACCGAAGGAATTAATTGCAAAAATTAACTTTATAATTAATACTTCTGGAAAATATATTATGCATCCAATTCTATATATATATATATAATATACCGGGTACGGCAATAGTGTGAAATTTTACGTACACATGTAGTATGCTACAGTGCATTTTCTATTTTTATTTATATATTTACAGGGTCTTCCAAATTTCCGCAACCACTTTCAATTTTTTTTTTTTTAATAGATTGCTTTACTTTCTTGTTATTACGATGATAGCCACCCAAATTATCTTTGCAATGATATATGAGAATGTGCGCTTACAACCGTTAGTTTTGGTTTTATTGCAAATTTTGTAAAAATCTTGACAGTTGCAGCGTCTAGCATTTTAAGTCTTAGCCTGAAAATGGGTGCAGTGCCTCACCTAACTCTTTTGTTACCAATTTATGGACTAACACGTTATATGTTTTGAGGGTGAACAACGTGACAACATATACAGAGTGTTAAATATGTCGTGCCAAAGTTATCGATGTTTAAAGGCTATTTTCTCTTTTTTTTTTAAATTGAACCTATAATTTCAGCAAATTCCTTGTAAAATTGCCGTTAAAATGGTACGAATAACGTAGTACTAATTTCTAGTATTTTCGAAGTTATAACGCTTTAATGGGAAATACCTATGTTTATAATATTCAATATGCGGTGCTGCATCTAATAGTTGGTTGGTTGGGCATGAAATGATATTAACCAAAAATTGCTGTGTAACAAAATGTCAAATATTTACTTAAAATTTCCGTATAAAGTGTTTTTCTGTAGTTCCTCTTTCCTGTAATCGCGTTTAATTGTTATAATTTAAGTTCGGCTAGTTAATTATCAATTTCCGTTTGTTCGTTATTAGTTGTTATCTTGTTGTCAGTTATATCATTTTGTTGTCATTATTTTTTATTTACATGCCGTAATAGTTTATAGTTGTGTTTCTTTAGAATGAATTTTTCGAAAGAGGAGCTAATAGACATGGTACTTGTTCTTGGCGCTAGCAATAGAAATCCACTTTTAGCATCAAGAACATATGCTATGGAGTATCCTCACCAAAGAGCACCAGATATTAAGACGTTTGAAAATTTGTTGACAAGGTTTCTTCGGACGGGTTCAGTGAATTACGTCAAATATGAAAGAACTAAGACTATGGTTACAGAAGATAATGAAGTGACAGTCGGCCAGTCCGTTGTGGAACATCCGCGCGTATCTACAAGGATAATTTCGAAAGAACACGGGATAGAAGTCACTGCTGTAAGAAGGATTTTAAAAAAACATAAATTTCACCCTTACAAAATTCAAAATCATCAAGGTTTATTACAAACGGATTTTGAAAGGAGACTTGTTTACTGTGAATGGCTACTTTTCCAATTACGACAAGATCTAACTTTTCTAGATCATGTGCTTTTCACAGATGAAGCAACATTTGCTAATTGTGGAATAACAAACAGAAAAAATTTTCTTTTAATTTTTGGTGTATTATTCCATACTGCCTGTTACTTTATAATTAATATAACACTTTCGTCCAAAGCGAATAAGTATTTAAAACATTTCGTAATATTAAAATGCTTTATTTATATTTTCATGTTATAATATCAACTACTTGAGCAATATTCGAACTAATTGGGTTTTCTTATATGAAACAGATATCTTCCACAGAAGCGCATGCATATATTTATTTTCACATTGCTTTTCCACGTCCATTTCTTCCATTACACGCAGGAAGTGTTACGTGTATTATTTAAAAATATCTTCTCAATTAAAAGATATTGAATAATAGAACATTCGCTTACCTAAAGAGAAAAAAGAAACGAAAATAAGGAAGGAAAAGGAACAGCGATAAGAGGGGGAAATACAGAATCTGCTCGGCTGAATTATTTATGCTCGGAATTATATTTCGGCCTAACGAAACGGTTTTCTGCTACTGCCGTACAACCGTTGCTTGCTTGCCACCGGCTCCTACAGCTTTCTTGCAGGATTCCTCCGTCGACATCTTGTAATATTTAAGGATGTGCAATAAATAAAAAAGGAATAAGATAGATACATGAAGGCAAAAAAGGAAGGCAGAAGAAAAACCAAAAATGAATTAATAAGGACAAGGAAATTTTATCCTTTGGGATTCGCGAATTCATTTATGGCTCACGGAGGGAATTTTAAGGACGAAATCTTGAAAGGAGATGACAAATTTGCAACTCTTAAAACGTGTTTGCGGTTTATTATTACGGAATAATGTTTTTAAAATAAAAAGTGTTTAAAATTAATTCAAATTGTATCGCTATTGACGTATTTAATTATTGATTCTTTTTAATTCACTATTACAGTCGTTGGTCATGAAATTAGAACTACTTAAAAAGAATTAGAAAATATATTCTAAGAAATGTTACTGTAAATATACTATGTGATAAAATAAAAACAATTTACCTAGTAAAAGTATATATTTTTAAACCAAATTGAAGAACAATAGATTATTAAATTTTCATTAAAAAATTCGTACTCTTCATTAAGAAAATTTAATAATTGCCGCTTCACATAAACGAATATATTCGCCTATACCTCATTCCAAATAAGAGAGTAGCAGATAGCGCTGCAAACTGATGAGTGTAATTTATATAGGATAAATTTTGTAATATCAAAGTGCAATATATAGCTGCTGTCATATGTTCAGGTTTAGTATGTACTGTTCTCGGACATGTTTTTTTCAAATTTTATTTTTGTTATGTGGGGGTGTTTATATAATGGGTACGTATATTGCTGATAAGTTATTTAAATCTGTACTGTCATTATTTGAATTTGTATTTTTTTGTATGTGGATGCTTTCTAGTATATTTCTTACTTTGTTGTTTTTTCAGATGTAATTATTGGGGTTTTATCGAAATTGAAAGTGAGTTCTATTTGTTTGATATGCTTTTTAAGGGCTGTACTATTGATTGAAAATTTGTGTCCATTTAAACCTTCTTGTAGATATTGTGTTGTTTGTCCGATGTATACGCCGTCGCAGCCATTGCATGGAATTTCATAAATAACGTGTGTTTTCTTTACTGTAGGTATTTTATCTTTTAATTTGGAATGCAGGCTAGTTTTTGAAAATGACACTATATATAGTATCGAAACGTCAAATTAAATATTGTTTTAATTCCGGCCGCTAGTTCCAAAATATATTACCTTCATCTCATATTATAATTACGACCAAGAAAGTAAAAAATTCCTTCTATATATATATAGATAGATTGCAGTGAATTAAAGGTTGAGGAGTGGATATTGTATGTATTGCTGATATATGATAGATAAGATATGTTTTAAGGTTGAGCATTTATATATAAATTTGTAACGATAGTAACGTGAATGTTATTTTTGGAATTGATTGACATGTATTGATTTTTATTAGAAGACCGTGTTGCCTCAATAATTTTACATTGAATCCTAAATAAAAGACCCGAGATAAAATGTTAGAATATTAATGTAAGTATCTGCTAGCGATCTGGTTGGTGAGATCGTTCTAATATATATATATATATATATATATATATATATATATATATATATATATATATGGTAAATTCAAATTGTAGGCGATTTAAGGTCTGGCTTTACTTCAAAAACTATATATTTAAAACAATCCTACATGTACATGTTTCGGCTAATGATGCCTTTCTCAAGGAATACAAAATATAAATGACAATATATTAATGTCATATATTTGTAGTTGCTATCCATAGCGACTACACATCATAATAATTACTCTTTATAATTGCCCACAAACCCAAGCTAAATTTTCAAAGTTTTAAAGTTTCAAAGTCACACGTATATATTTGAAAACGTTTTATTGATCACGCAATAAAACGATGTGAACAGTGTAACGAAAATTACTTTAGAATGCAAAATATGTCAGCAACTGTTTTAACTAATATTAATTTCACATTTATGGGTGAAAATAAAATATTACAATATTTGAAAGATTCCAAAGATAGGTTATTATCTGATGAAGTTCCTAGTTTTATTGTTCGCGATCGTGCGATAGTATTTGTAAAATCTTTATTTGTTACCGTTTCTTTATATCTTTCGATTTAAATAAAATATATCTATAATTAAAAGTTAATTATAATTTATGTATTGATAAAAGTATGTAGGATACGTAAGGTGATGAAACTTTAAATGTTCCACCCAGAAAAAAAAATTAATAAAATGGCACTTGATTTTACTTAAAAGGTATATACATAATAAACAAAATTATACTTCCATTAACAGAGGCTTGCTTATATTTTGATTGACTAACTTCTCTAGGCGATCCAGACTTATAAAAGGTGTAATAAATATCAAAACACCCCTTTTCAATGCAATAAATCAAACAGAATCTGGAAAGATCTGGTTAATAATCTATATGACGGTAAATGCTATAAATCAGACAAAATAGTAAAATTAACAAATATACAATTTAATCTGCTGAATAACGAAATAAAATTGCAAATATCAATGCAAAATAAAGGTTACTACAGGTTGATTAGGTTATATTTAGTGACTTAGAAATATTAATAGCAAGGCTCTTCTATTGTTCGTTTATGTATATGTACATATTGCACAAAAAATGACATATTTTAACTTATCTTAAAATCGGCGTAAATTATTCCTAAAATTAAGCCCCCGCGTCGAATAGCGTCATTCGGCTATTGAAGGTCTGTTTTACATTAATATGTATATATTTGAAATAAGCTCTTACATGTTTCTGTAAGTATTACCTTTATCAAGAAATTATAAATGACAGATATTAATGTCAAAGTTATATAAGTGATGTAGTCATGGTAAAAGATACAAAATCATGAATACACTCAATTCAATTAATAATAATTCATGACATAACAAAAGTTTGATATCAATTATAAAGAGAATGGGTAAGTCATGAGTTATTATTACACTTGCGTCCGTGGAGCGACTTAAGATATAAAGCTGTCAGCATTCGCCTAGGACGAGGGAAAACCATGAAAACCTACTCGGACAGCCAGTCAGGGATCTAAATACGGAACTGTCAGCATGATAAGCAAATGTACAGATATTATAATTAATATCAAACTTTTGTTATGTCATAAATTATTATTAATTGAAATGAATGTATTTATGAATTTGTATCTCTCACCATGACTACATCACTTATATAACTTTGACATTATCTGTCATTTATAATTCTTTGATAAAGGTAATACTTACCGAAACATGTAAGAGCTTATTTTAAATATCTACATATTAATGTAAAACAGACCTTCAATCGTCGAATATCTAAATCAACTAAATATATATATATATATATATATATATATATATATATATATATATACATATACATATATATATTAAAATAATAAGCTTTTTTTGTGGTTTAGCGACCTTTATTGATTCAATTTATAGAATTATATTTACATTATATGAATGATTCATTCATATAATGTAAATATAATTCTTGCCTTTCGTTTGTAATTTTTTGGTTTTTTATCAGTTCTAAATTTATACTTGAAAAAGACTTAATTATACACAAAAAAGTCGAAACGTCGTTAGATAAATAAATTGAATTTCAATAAAGGTCGCTAAACCACAAAAAAAGCTTATTATTTTAATATTATGCACACGGCCAATAAAATAAATAAGAAATAAATTTTAATTCTTATAAACACTAAATATATATATATATATATTGATACATATTGACTATGTTGGGACTCGAACCCAAGTCTACAGTTTGCCGGACTGTCGGTTTTACCACTCACCCACAATAGACCTAGGTTCAAGCTAAATATTTCATATAAAAGCCGAAAAACTCCAATAATTTATCAATTGTTATATATATATATATATATATATATCTAGGATAAAATAAATTAAAAGCGAGCAAGCGATCTGTCAATTAAAAACTCATTTATTAATTATCTCTATATTTCGCAACAACTTTGTTGTTTCTTCCGGAGATAAAAATGTAGAGTTTAAAAAAATAATAAAATTGACGTACAAAGACAATAAAATTGATTAGATTTAAATCTAAACAATTTTTATGTTATGTTTATTATATATATATATATATGTATATATATATATATATATTATATATTTTTATATTATGTGGTAAATATTGTAGCTGGTGTACTACATCCAACTATTCCATATAACGCAGATGTAATAGCAACAAAAAGTTATAAACACAGTTGATGCGGAAATAGCAGCTAAAACCATTCACCAGAATATGCACCAAATGCTTCATTTGGACGACAGGTACAAAGAAAAAATGCTTTTATTCGTCAGTGACAGTGCTGCATATATGTTAAAAACAGGCAGACTATTAAAGGAAACATCCCAGTATGTCACATAATATTTGTGTAGCATATGCTCTCACCACAACTAACATTAAAAACTCTTTAAAAATATAAATTTTCAATAGTACGCCCGTGGGTGATGAGTCATCGGCCTCTCGTGTCCGGTCATTAGTAATAAGTAATGTATGTATTGCTCCGTTATTGTATATTTTGGCACGTACTGTATATGCTGTATATACATATATTAATCTATAAACGGATAATTTTAGCGACTAGCTTTCAAATTTTTCCCAGTTTTTGATGCTTGCATTTAGGAATGTTTTCGACTAGAGCAGATTTTGACGTCAAAACTCTTAGTTGTATGTTTAACCTAAATATAATTTACGAAGACATTAAAGTAATTAATTTGAAAATTGAAAACTCATTTCTGAACAATGATTTGGCAAAATAAGAACGAGATGGAAATTTGAATAAAAAACCGTTGGAAAGGGTTAATTGATTTTTACGACATGTTTCTATAAAAAATATGGCGGTACCAAGATGTGTAAAAGAATAAAGGAAAACCTTTATTTTGAAACCACATGCCGTATCTTACTTAATAAACGTTTACCAAACTATTACCAGCCGACCACAAAAAACTATTGACATATGAAATAAATGCATCTACAAAGAGAGGGACACGCACATGCACACACAGAGGCACCACAAACATTGTACGACATTAGTGTCTATGTTTGCCATCTTTTAAGTCATTCCATTTACAATCCACCGGTGTGTTAATGGCGGCCCATTATTATCAAAAGCAGCACTCGTACAGAGGCCCCCGGTCCTATTAATACGTGCACATAAGAAAGAAATCATCCCCCGACATCACTTTTGTCCGGTTCTCCGTTCTAATTATAAATTCAATTATTACACAAGGAGTTTATCAGTTTTGTGTGTTTGGCGCGCTTGTGTACACATTATTAGGGCTTCTGTTAGTGCAATACAATCGAAACTCTTGCATCTTTTTTGTTTGTAAATGCACACAGACCCAGTGTTGAACCTCTGTGCACGTTTGTGTTTTGTAAATGGCAGTATAAATTATTACTTTGATGTAAAATATGTGCATGAATGTGCATTCTAACGTGAAAACCAAAACATTTGTGAATCGACCTTCTTGATAAATATAGAAATATTTGAGAAATGTAACGCTGTTTTCCTGGACGTCTCTCTTGGTCTGCATCTTCTTCGTTGCCCTTAAAATTATTTATCTTTAAAGACCAGGATACATTTATATATAACAAGTGTTCATTTGAAAAGTCAATCTAGTAGCATGTGATTTACTGAAAACATTTTGAAGTATGTCGTAAATTAAAATTTACTACTTAACCTACGAAGTCGTATATTTTGACAGTTTCATAAATACAAATAAATAACAAATAATAGGTATTTATTGAAAACTATAACAAATGTTGAAAATGTTGTCCTTCAAGATCAATGCACTTTAAAATCCTCCGTTCAAAATTTCTGATGATATTCTGCAACATTACTGGATTGTTATTAATTTCCATGCATTTCTGTTCGATTCTCTGTAGCATATCATTTAAATTCAATATAGGTGTTCGAAATATGTTATTTTTTAGATAAGGCCACAAAAAGAAGTCGCAAGGTGTTAAATCGCATGAACGTGCAGGCCAGGCAATTTCAGTATTTCGACTAATTATACGCTCATCAAAAATTCTCTTAAATGATCCAAAGATTCTGCAGTACAGTGACAAGGTCTTGTTGGAAATATGCATTTTGAAGTTCATCATCATGCAACTGATTGACAAATGGTTGTAAAATTTCCGTACGGTACCTTTGAGCAGTTAACGTTCCCTGAAAAAATATTGGTCCAATGATTCGCCTTTGGCTTATCGCTGCCCAAACACCAATTTTCTCTGGATGTAGCGATTCTTCATTAATTACATGTGGATTTTCACTACTCCGAATTCTTGTATTTTGTGAATTTAGGTATCCCGTTTTATAAAACCATGCTTCATCAGTCAAGATGACTCTGCGAAAGTTCTCCATTATTGTTCATTTTTACAAACCAATTACAAAACTGTAGTCTACGTGGGTAATCATTTCTAACAATTCTTGTACTGCCGTAACACGGTATGGATAAAGTTGCATTTCTTTATTTAATAACTTGTGAGTTGTACCAACAGAAAGGTTTATTTGTTGACTCAAATGTCGAACAGATGTTTGTGGTTCATTTTCCATTATTTCTTCAACACGATTGACAACTTGAGGTGTACGTTTCTTAACTGCTCCGCTGCCTGATTTTCTTGAGAGACTACCAGTTTCAGAAAAAAGTTTTAAAGTTCAAAAGTATCAAATCCAAAGTATTCTTAAACTGTATATAATCTATTACAAAATGTGGAAACTCAACTTGAAATTCTACCATGCTGAATAAACCCATAAACCATCAATTTTATTACCACTTCGATAATATGCCTGGACTAAAAAAATTTTATGTTCTAAAGTGAAAGCCATTTTAAAACTGAGAAGCAATGTATTTAAACCAGAATCGACGCACGATTATTTTATGCACTAACTGATATTTGTGATTGACATTATCAAATGTCATTTGGATTTACGTTTACGGAACAACAAACACATATTAATATATTTGCGTCTTATTCTATCAAAATTTCATAGTAACCTAGATTGACTTTTCAAATGAACACTTGTTCATTTGTTACATTAGCTGTGCTAGGCTAACTGGTCGAATTATATTTCTCTACGACTTCTTTCTTCTAAATGACCAATGTCATTTATATTTTATATCCTTGATAAAGACATCATTGCCGAAACATGTAGGGTTGTTTTAAATATATATACTTTGAAGTAAACCAGACCTTTAATCGCCGACTGATTGAATTTACTATATATATATATATATATATATATATATATATATATATATAAAATAAAAAATTGTTGGGGAATCCGGCAATAAAAGCCTTTAATTAGTCAATTAGAGTCCTTTATTTTATACCTTATATTTCGCTCTGTAGATTTAGAGCTTCATCAGAGGTCAAAAAGCGGACTAGTTGTTGTGAGAGATATATACATTTTCAAAAAACAAAACCGATAGAGAACAAGAAATCCACGTAATACAAACAAAACGTCATATTAATTAAAAATTGTGTCTTTAAAAGCTTATTGTTATTACATATTAAAAACCATTTAAACCATTAAAAACCGGTTTTGTTTTTTGAAAATGTATATATCTCTCACAACAACTAGTCTGCTTTTTGACCTCTGATGAAGCTCTAAATCTACAGAGCGAAATATAAGGTATAAGATAAAGGACTCTAATTGACTAATTAAAGGTTTTTATTGCCGGATTCCCCAACAATTTTTTATTTTACATACTTGTTTTAACGGCAAAGACTCGAAAAACTCCAATAATTTATCAATTTATATATATATATATATATATATATATATATATTATATATATAAATTGATAAATTATTGGAGTTTTTCGGCTTTTATATGAAATATTTACCAATATCGCTCCGGAATGGTCCACTCTAGTTATAATGTTAAACATGTAATAGAAATCAAACGTATGAATACTTGGTCCTATCGCAGTAAGTTTTTCCATCAATACGACGTCAATATACATATATCTTTACTCGACTAAACTGATCCATGTGCATATCCTCCACTAAATGTATCAACAAGAAATTTTAGATGCCATTAATCTTCGTTTAAAGCCTTACGTTTACTACGCAAGTCGCCTTTATATTGTTCAGAAATTAGCGTTGATAGAAGCCGAAGTATATTTTCATTAAAAAAACGTTCATGTACGTATGTAATTATATCAATAAAATTACGGTATAATGTACATATTATTGTGTGTTCCATTGTGGATGATTCCCGATAATTATTTTATGAGACAGCCATACCAGATAAACAATTTATGTCCGCTTATTATTATTATTATTTTTAAAATACACTTTAACAACTTCTATATTATTATACGATTCCTAGAAACAATAACAATAACATTCTCATTACGATAATTTGACTGTAACGATTGGATTTATGCATAATGACAGATTTATTATGCTGTCGGCAGTAATATATATAATTACTCATGTTAAACAATTTAAACCAATTTGGAGAAAAGAAGGTATTTTACGTACACTTTTACAAATATATTTTGTGTGTGTACGTTATTTAAAATTAACTACAGAGTGGATACATCTCAAGTGAAGGTGGTTGGCATGAGAAAAACTAGTTTGGCAGCGTTGTACAGTTGGCGGTACCGTTGGTTGCAAAAGAAACGGAAAATGAATGATTGGAATTAGTGGAAGAGAATTTGCCCTTGTCAGTTGTTGGTCAATTTGTCATTTGTGTCACTCACCTTTAAATAACTTTTGCTGCCGTGGATAAGGCTAGAATAGTCGCGTACCTTGAAGGTGGCAGGATAATGATTGATTTAGCAGCAGAATTTGCGGAATGTGTACGATATGGCGAATAAAGAATGAATTGGAATTAGGGTACTGTAAGATGAAGAGATGTATCAGGTCGACCGAAAGCATCAAACGTAAATGAAGATAATGGATTAATTGAATATCTACGACAAATCCCGACGAGTACTGCTGTAAAAGCTATAGGGAAGAGTCGCTTCCCAGCGTCCCGATCAACAGCGTCAAGTCGAATTATGAGATCAGAGCTGAGCAATTATTATGCTGCATAAAAAGCTTTTCTCACTAATGCTCATAAAGAGCAACGAATTAGTTTTGCGCTTCAGTATCTCTAAGAAGAACATCTTTGGAATAATATGGTATTTTCAGACGCGAAATCATTTAAATCATTTATAATATATAATATAATATATAATATAAAATCAATTATAATGGCAGGATGAAGATGTATAGGTCAATAAATATCCGTTTTGTAGAAAGATAAACGCAGCAAACTAATTCATCTGGATGCTTTTCTGTTAATGTATAGGCATGGATCAGCGCGGGAAGACCGGGAGCCTTATGTATTATAGAGGACCGACTCAACGCTTATATTTACACCAGAATCCTTGAAGAAGTTACGTTTCGATCGGCAGGTGAAGTCTTTCCTCTCAATAACTTTGTTTTCCAGCAAGATAATTGCTCGATCCACACAGCAACTCTTGCACAAAATTGACTCAGGGCCAACAATATTATTGTATTGCTATGGCAATTCAAAGGTCCTGATGTTAACTCCATTGAGGCTTGATGGTGAAAAAAATGCTTCGAGAAAATTTTTTTCCTCAAAACCGTCAAGATCTGATAAATGCAATGATGGGTGGCATTATTTAACAGTGGAATATTGTCAAAGCCTAATTAACTCAATGCCTAGGCGTCTGCATTGGTTATTAAGAATAAAAAGGAGCTATGGCCAAATATTGATATTCGTTTATATGTTAAGTTGTTTTTAAATTACTGACCTTATATTGAAGTCTTAGTAGATACTCTTGGTGATTTTGCTCTTGATTTTATGCAACGCGACGAGGATTAATATTATATTTGCCATTTGATTGCCAAAACTACCGGCTCACATAATTTAATGCGTTAAAGTTGTCAAGTTTATTTTATTGTCGGTTCTAACATAACCTTTTAGAAATGAGCCATTTTCAAACTGGAAAAATATAAAAATCTAAAGTCTTATTCAATGACATTTTACGTTTTTTTTACAACCAACTGTAGCACTTCAATCAATTCGCAAATTTGGTTTATGTCCTAATGAAAATTAACATATAATCCATAACATGCCTTCCAAAACATTCCTGATTAGAGTAGGTTGTTTTTTATTTATTTTCTTTAGTAAGATTAGCTGCTTTCGTTTAAATTGGAACGGTACAGTATCGTACTCAAAAGTACGCGTATAAATCGATGTTGTATTTGCCTGTAATCGATACGCATCAGGTATCGATTACAGGCAAATAGAACATCGATTTAAAATTCGAGAACAGTACTGTTTGGTTGTCAGTTTTTAACTTATGATTTTAGGTTAGTTTTGATTTGAGTAGATTTCTTTAAGAAATTAGTTCCTTTATTAATTTAAAATTAAATTTTAATAATTACATTTTGCGTAATTGACTTTTGGCCATCACTTAAAGTTAACGTAGTTATTGGTTTAAAGCTGTTACGGTTCCCGACATAAAAAACGGGACACTTTTTTACCTATTGTGACAGTACTTTGTTACAGACTAACTAATAATGACAGATGCATAACCTCATATTCATGGCTATTAATTTTGACAAAAGACTTACAAAACGAAATTAATGTCAAACTCGTTATAAGACATGTCCCGCTTTTTTTTTGGCACGGACAGTATGATTTATTTTCGTATTATTTCCTTAAACACGTTTGAGAAAAGATTTAGATGTCAAACACGTGTACAATAACTTAAACCACCTATAATATGCTACCGTACTATCGAATTAAAAAAAAAGAGTAGTCATATTTTATCGGTTTAAATTAGCCTGCGTGAATGTAGGTATATATTCAATGTAGACGTCAAATTTAAATATTCAAGTAACCTATCAGATAACATAGAAGTGTAAAAAATTACTTTTGCACGTTACTACGATCTTAAGTACGTTAGCAATGTCACAAAACGAAAATGTTTAAAAATTGACTTTACATTATAACTTCACTACTGTACCATTTCTTTTTTTGCATTCGATAGTACCAAGCGTCCCAAGTTCGTTAAGGGAAAAGGGATGGTATTTTTGTACGGTTAAACAATTTCCCGTTTCGGCAAATGGAACACTGTTGGTACGGAACAGTACACTGCGCGATATATAAAACCCGTACAGCTCTTATGAGCATAAAATCAGAGTTTTTAAGTTGCGTAAACGGGACAAATATATTCAAACTGTCACTTATAGACTTTATAGGTTATACATACATTGCTAATACCTATAACTCAAGTCAAATTTGACAAGACACATAAGACATGTCAAATTTAATAAGCCTGGTCTACATTGATAATATGTTGCACGGGTTTTATATGTCGCGCAGTGTACGAACAGTACAGGTACCGTACTTTGCTCAAATAGAAAGCACCTATAGACGACACTGCGATACTATTAAATTGTGACAGCTGTCAGTGACCAACTTAAATTAGAAAACTTAGCATTTTATTGTAACGGGTGTTCAGAAACATTCGAAGTCAAGTGTGCTCTGAACAAAAAATCGTATATCTTTACTTAAGTATCTGATTTGTAATACTTATTAAATGTCAACTGTTGTCTGTCAAAAATCAATCTATCTCAGACATGACTTCATATTTTCAAGGACTACTTTGATTTCGAATGTTTCTGAACACCCGTTATTATTTTATTATCAACATGTTAGAGTTACAACACAAAATGTTTATAATCGAAAGTTACTTTAGATGTGGTCGAAAATTAGATAATGGAGAATGGCTTTATTCCATTTATCAGTGCTTGTATGATTTCCGGCAACAGTTTCCTAATCTGCCAGTTACTTATGCACAGCTACTAAGTCATGTTCATGCTTACAAGATGGCGCACCTAAAAAAACAAACCGCAGATTGCATAGAGGATATTCGACGTAGATCAAAATCAATTGCAAAGCTTTCTGAAGAAGTTCACTTGTCAGTGGGAACATGCTATACCGTTGTAAAAAAAGGAGTTAAAGTTGTTTCTATATAAAATTCAAGCATTTTTTGAACTTACGCAGGTATATTTTGGTACGTAAACACAGTACTCTATGGTTTTTACATAACATACATAATGACAAATTGTTACTGTTATAACATGATTGATAAATGTTTTTTTTTATGAGGTTTGGTCCCATCATTCTGGCTATTTAAAATAAGCAAAAGATGAGAATGTGATCGGAAGAAAACACTGAACGAATTCATAGAAACTAGATTACACTCATAAAAAAATAGGCGTTTGGCTAGCAGTTTCAAGGAAACGAATGATTGGGCCTATACTTTTTAACCAAACCGTAATTGAAATATAAAAAAAATAATTATTATAACCTTTTATTAATGAAGTTCATGATGAGGAACTTACAGAAGGATATTTTCCGCAAGATAATACACCAGCACACAAACCTCGAAATACATAGCAATTTTTCGTAGATAGAATTATGAATTTTCTCTTTCAAGATCTCTGGATCTGACAATTTTAGATTATTTTATTTTTCCATATTTAAAGAATACCATTTTTAACATCAAACTTCACACAATCTCAGAGCTTGGCAATGCTATTAGCGCTTCCTGTGCTGACATAACCCCACAACTCCTGGTAAATGCTTTTGAGTACATGAAGTGTAGATTTCGACTTTGTCTTCATAATAATGGACAAGCCTTTTAACATAACCTTTCGTACTATAATCTTCTAAATTTTACTAATATAATAAAAAATTTTAATAAAGTTAAATTTATTAATTTTTACACACATATTGGTGACATACAAATTGTCAATGGGAGATTAGTGCGTTCATGCACTATTACCAATCCTTAACAACAAGCATGGCCCCTTCGTCTTCCAGGACAACACTGTGACTGTCAGAACATGCTTGGATATATTGCAGTTGTGGTTGTTTCCGCAATTGAACAAAGACAGCAACAGTTCCATCTTCCAGCATGATGAAGCCCTACCTCATTGGTATAATAACGTACGTGACATCTTAACGAAGAATTCGATTAACCTTGGATCGGGAGATGCGCTGAAGAAGATTTTGGATTTGTTGAGCTAACCTCCGAAGTCTGGCGATCTTACGGTGCGCGATTTTTTTCTATGGGAGCACATTAAAAAATGTGTGGAGTGAACTAGACTACCGATTCAACATATGCCGTGTAACGGGAGGGGTTTATATTGAACTTTTGTGATAGTATGCTAAAATAAACTAAATTGTGTTGTGTTATTTTTATGTATCATTGATTATTATATCAGTAATAGTTTGTGAATTATATGCTCATGAAACCAGATTATTCTTTTATACTGACGCTGTAATTCTTCCTTACCCGCTCTATTTAAAATTTAATAATTTAATATATTTTAGAAATAATAGTAAACAATGACTAACTGCATTATTTGTGTTCCCTTACATATGTAGAACATTTTTCAGTATTCTGTCAAGATAAATTACCAGAGAAGTTGCTGCGAAATACATATATGTATATACATGCATTAATAAAATAAAAGAAGATACTCCAAGAAGATTGCATCGCAGAGCAAGAATAAATATACTATTGCAAGTACAGTTTAGATAAGAAGAAAACAAATTTATATACATTCATACATACGCGATGTAGTGTTCCTGGAAATATATGAGAACCCAAGAAAAATGTATTAAATTTCTGGCGCGTCAAGTAGTATGCAGTATATATTATGCATATTGCAATATGCAAATGTATACAAGGCGCGAATGAAGAAACGAATAAATTTGTTTGAGGGAAAGTCGATAACTTTCATGAAAATTCTTATCGAATGCATTCTTCTTTTGTTCGGTGAGCTGTGATTCAAACAATTATCGCCGAACTCACTTGGTATGGACTTATTCGTTCTTTTGTTCTATTTTACTTAGAACTGCACACATTTTAGATAAACAAAACGTTGACGATTTGTTTAAATTAGTGAGTGTAGCTGATTGCGTAAAAGTTAATTGATAATAAATAACCCTTTACCAGCTGTACCTTTGCTTATAGGTTTGTTTTTGCAGGCGTTTTGAAACGGTTTGAAAATCATTTTATGATCACTTTTATACGCATGCGTCAATTACAATCGTGTCCAATCTATCCCCAATTTTTTCGTTGCTAAAACAAACTTCAAATTCGTGGCAGCTAGTGACATACTAATAGTAGAACTTCTGAATTTTCAAATCTATCACATACTTCTTGAGCAATATGTCTGCTTACGCGAAAATATTCTATGAATTCATTGTCTGTGTATTGAGGAATAATTATTTCAAAATAATTTTCATTCCTTCTTTTAAGTTTATCTTGAAATAGTATTTCCTCTTCACTGATAAACTACCACTCAGTACAACTACTGTCACTAGAGGATAAACTAAATAAATCCGACATTCTTTTCATAAAACCACTACGATTTACACAAAGCTCTGCACAAAACAGTCAAACAACGAGCGCGATGGACATTTGAAAAACATTCAGTTGGAATCACAACGATGCGTACACGTTTCTCCACTTTCCGTGCATACAAATGCAACGCGCATGCGTCTGATATTCGGTTTCACGAAAAACTCAAACCATTCCAACCGATTGAAAATCATTTCACAACGATTTAAAACCTGCAAAAACGACAAATGTTTTATCAGCGTTT
Source organism: Melolontha melolontha (assembly GCA_935421215.2). Taxonomy (NCBI): domain Eukaryota; kingdom Metazoa; phylum Arthropoda; class Insecta; order Coleoptera; family Scarabaeidae; genus Melolontha; species Melolontha melolontha. The sequence goes on from OW285235.1 coordinate 234,975,554, forward strand.
GATTTTATTTTTCTGCCCGAACGCTTTTTCTTCAATGCGCACACTCCTGATACTTCAAATGATTTCAAACGCCTGCAAAAACAAACCTTATGTAAAGTCTATATTTTTGCAATAAATGTTCTTACACAACGTTGTCTGGATATGAACCAAGATCTAGGTATATGCTTTATTGACTGTACCAAAACTTTTGACAAAGTGCGACATGATCACCTCGTACAGGAACCTAGAAACAAAAATCCAAACATGGCAGGCACCAGAATCATTTCCAATTTATATTATAAACAAAGAGCTGCTGTACAATTGTAAGGCAAGATGTAGTGTAACTGCATGGCTGTTTACTATATTTATGCATTGAGTAGCTCTCTTAACTCTTATCAATCGAACCAATAGGATATCGATTACTTCCACACATAGCTACCGAATGTCAAGAAATGCATTTACGTACCCTGGTATATATGGGCTGGGCCATCAGCTGGTTTCTTTATTAAAAATGCTAAAAAAAAACACCATTCAATATTTTTCAATGATTTTTATTTTATTAGAGTAAACGTTCCGATTAATTCTGGAATACCGCCTAATTCTGAGTAAACGCAACGATTCGAATGTATGAATATTTCTCCCGCTTCGAATACAATTCCCCTGAATGCTGTAGGCGCGTCAACATCGATGTCATACATATAGCAAGCGCCAATTAAGTTGGCGCGAGGAGGGGGTTTAGCAACAGACTGTTTTGTGATTGGCTTAATTAACATCGATGTCATACATATAGCGAGCGCCAATTAAGTTGGCGCGAGGAAGGGGTTTAGCAACAGACTGTTTTGTGATTGGCTTAACGCGTTCAGGGAATTTTTATTCGGAGCGGGAGAAATATTCGTACATTCAGGCCGTTGCGTTTGCTCAGAATCAGGCGGTATAGCTTCATTCAAATGACTGTCTTAGCTAGCTCTGCCGTAGTCCATCCTGTCAATTTAATTTTGTAGCACATTTCCGATGGTGTCGGCGCCTATTTCAGCAATATCGCGAACAATATTGTGTTTAAGTATCTGGATTGTCGGAATCAGATAAATCTTTAATGACACACCACAAAAAGAAGTCTAACGGTGTCAAATCGCAGCTCCGTGGAGGTCAACTGACATCACCAAAAGGCTGATCACTCGATTATTGAACTTGGTGCGCAAAAGATCGTTTGTTGGACGACTTGTGTGGCACATAGCGTCATCTTGCTGAAGCCAGAGCTCGCACACATCCAATTCTTCAATGTGCTGCCAAAAAAAATTGATCAGCATGTGTCTGTAGCGCTTTCCGTTAATTGTAACGTTGTTGATGTCTTCATTTTCAAAGAAAAAGAGCCAAAATGCCGTCGCTCCAAAAACCACACCAAATGATCACACGCTCAGGATGCATTGGCTTCTCTATGACTATGCGCGGGTTTTCCGAGCCCCAAATACAGCTATTTCGCTTGTAAATGTAGCCGCCGAGATGAAAATGCGTCTCATCCGAAAATTTTTCAGTTCCAAAGCCCATACAGAGAAGCGATATCGAAGCGAATGGTCATTTGCCTTCAATTTCTGAGTTAATAGAACCTTATAAACGAATAAGCCGAGGTCTTTATGCAAAATTCTCTTCAGACCAGTGCGGCTAATGTTGAGTTGCCGAGATCTGCGGCGAGTTGATGTTCTCAGGTTTATGAGCACACTCTCGGCAACAACAGCAATATTCTCGTTTGAGTGGATCGGATAAACACGAGGATAGCTTGTTTTGTCAATTAACATGCCAATTTGTCGAACGTTCTTCACTCGCAAATTTAATAATACAAGTCGCGGTTGGTCCATTACCTCGACCGAAATTTATTTTTAAAATTCGTACTGTTTCGACAACACAGCATCTACTTTGGATGTAAGTTTTTAATATTTCGGGAACGTTGTTAAAGCGTAAAGTGATCCATTTCTTCTGCAGAGATGTGATACTGAATTTCTGTCACTTTTTTGGGAACGAATTAGCTGTCAGGGTCAAAATAACATGTGGTTTAAAAAGAAATTGATTATGCAGATGGCCCTCCCCTTCCATTATTTTTCTAAGTAACAACTTCCTTTTGAAATACACTTGTCCCAACGCTCCTATAGCTTTTGTATTCGTGCCAAAAAAAATCCTGTCAATTGATGACGAAGCCAATTTTACACCACATGTTCCACTTCGCATTAGAGGCAAATCACTCGGGACCAAGTCCGGACTACATAGGGATGAGACAGTACTACCCAACCCAATTTAGCCAATGTATTCTTCGTTAGTGGACTGTATGTGGGCAAGCGTTATTATGTAGGACAATACCGCCCTCGCTTAAAAGACCGCGTATTTTTGTTCGTATGGGCAGCTTAAACTTTCCAAGAAACTCACTGTAATAAGCTGAATTAGTCGTTTTTTCTTTCTTCGAGAAAATTGAAGTAAAATAGTCCAGTAGCGTCCTTGAATACAGTCGCTAACTGCGGAGTAAATTGATATAAAAAGAGGGGTTAGATAAGCCTGTATATACCGTATGTCCCCGGATTGAGTTTACAAGAGGAAAAAAAATTTTATTTTTGATTTTACAAAAAAGTGTTAAAGGAATAAAATTTTTTGCTTAATTTCAGATGACCAAATCTGTAATTAGAATTTCAGTACCACTTATCTATGTTCTAAAAAATTTTTTTTTAAATTTTTTTCATCGCAGTACATCTATTATTTTTTAATGGTAGAAGCCTTTGACTTGAAAATGTCATACACTAATTTATTTGTCAAAAATAACTTCAAATTGTAATTCTGTAAGTTTTGGTGAAAATGTTAACGTTATCACAAAAAATATATTTAATACAATGTTACGGTATTGGGGAAAAGAGCTATCGTCGTATTTCTGAAGAATTTAATACAAAATTTCCCGAAGTAATTGCTTCCCGTATGGGTATAAGGAAGCTGGTGAAAAAATTTTTGGAAACTGGTTCTGTTCTGAATTTAAAGAAAAAGAAAATAGTACGTGATGAAGATGATGCTACTACAGTTTTAATTTTGGATTCGGTGCAAGATAATCCTAAACTTTCATTGCGGAGACGGGCGCTTCAACTGAATATGAGCAAATCCCATATTCAAAGAGTTTTGAAGGAACGTAAATTATACCCCATATAAACCGATTTTTAATCATACGTTAGAACCGGGAGATGATGAGAAGCGTCTTTATTTTTGCATGTGTATGGGAGATGAAATAATGGAGAACCAAAATTTTCACAAAAGCATTGTATTTTCCGATGAAGCAACTTTTTCTAGCAATGGTACCGTTTCGTCACAACATGTTCGTTATTGGAGTGATACTAATCCTCACTTTAGAATTACATCAAAACGTCAATACTTTGTTAAGGTAAACGTGTGGTGTGCTGTTTCTTATCAAGGAATAATAGGGCCATATTTTTTTGATGCTAATGTAAATCAGCATAATTATTTGGAAATGTTGAGCAATTTTTTCTGGGATGGTTTAAGTGAACTCCCAATTGCTTATCGGCAGAGGATGTATTTTCAACAGGATGGTTGTCCGGCCCACCGTTCGCGCATCATAGCTGCCTGGCTCAATCAAAAATTCGAAAATAACTGGATTGGCTGGAATGGTCCTGTTTTGTGGCCTCCAAGAAGCCCTGACTTAACTATTTTAGATTTTTATTTGTGGGGACGACGGTTAAAGCAACTAGTCTACATGGACAACTTGCCTAACAATGTGGAAGTATTAAAAAATCGCATTAGAGATGCTGTTGCATCCTTGACGCTTGAAGAAATTCGCAACAGTTAGAAGGAACTGCGGCTTAGAGTTGAATTGTGTGCTGAAAGGGGTGGCGAATTAATAGAATAGTTTTAAACATTATTGTTTCTAGCCTAATTATTTTTTTATTGTTGATTGAAAATAAAAAATAAAAATTTGTAATTCTAAATAGGGGTTTGACAGTTTCGTAATTCTAATTACACATTTGGTCATTTGAAATTAAGCAAAAAATTTTATTCCTTTAGCACTTTTTTGTAAAATCAAAAATTAAATTTTTTTTCCTCTTGTAAACTCAATCCGGGGACATACGGTATATTGACACCTACATTATTCAAGCCATACTCGGACAAATATTGCGACATGCATTAGCAAAAGAAATAAGAGTTAAAGCGAATGGAATGCCAATCAATATCAGATATGCAATTGATACAGCACTAATAAGAACTAGTCTAGAGGACTTACAAACAATCGACAATAAAGTCACAGACGCAAACGAAAATTACGCATTATCTGTAAATGTGAAGAAAACCTGGTACATGTTAGTGACCAAGACAACAAAGAACACGAAAAACTTATATATATGTATACGAAATGAGCTGGTTTAAAAAGTAAATAAGTACCAACTATCAACAAAAAGAATAGGAAAGGCAATATCAACTTTTACGACAATGGAAAGAGCGGACGAGTACTCAGCCTAAAATTAAAAATTATATTGAGATGGTACGCATTGCCCGTACTCTTTTGCAGCATGGAGATTTGGCTATTAAAGAAATCAAATATTAGAAAATTGGAGGCGTTTGAATTTTGGATATACCGAAGGATGTTAAAAATATCATAGGTTGACAAAATGAAAAGGAAAAAAAAATTATAGTAACCCTAAAAAACGAAGATTCTACTACCTGGATCATGAAAGGAAATAGATTCCATTTGCTACAAGTAATTATGCAAGGGAAAACCCAAGGGAGGAGAAGTGTGGGAAGAAGAAGAAATTCATAGCTGAAAAAATCATAAAGAATGGTTTAACTACACCAACTATTTCAATCGGCAGTTTCAAAAGTGAAAAAAAGTAATGATTAAAGTCCGGATTATACGCAAAATATGCTTTTCTCAATTGCCTTATTTCATTCATATTGTTTGAATGAAATAAGGCAATTAAAAAAAGCATATTTTGCAAATAATCCAGACTCTAGTAATGTCGATTTCCAACCTCCGTAGAGGAAACGATACTTGAAGACGAAGAACAACAACACATTAATAATCTGGTGACGTTATTTAATAAACATATTAAATATGTATAAAAGCAAATAAATTATATATGTATATATCGTTCCATCTGGAATTCGAAAGGATAACTAAATATCGAGTTTAAGAGCCTAGCTATTTCCACTGCTTTACAACTCGTAGTTAGTAGAAAAGTTAAAAAGCTTCAGAGCTCATTTCTTACAGAGTACACATAACGCATGGAACAAAAGTTTTGAGAAAAAGTTTTGACGAAGAATATTATTACCAAAAATGGTCCAAACTAGTTACCACTGGGCTAGAAAAGATGCTCGTTTGTTAGTCACTATGGTGTCATGTTAGATTAGTCAGAAATAGTTTTTAAAGATGTCATACAATATTGAAATACGAAAGTCTATATATAATTTAGTTGGACGAGTACCTAAATGCGAGGCTGTTAACATTTTTCGAGACCAATATAATGGAGTGTCAACCATTTACCGCACAATTAAGGAATGTGAAAAAGGTATGCCATGCATGAATTTACCGAAAAGTGGACGACCTCCAGTTTTGGCCCCACATGAAGTAAACAAACTCATCCAATCTGCTCAAGATAGAGTTGGGATGTCTACGCACACTTTAGGCCATAGATTTGGAATTGCGCAGGAGTGTTGGCAGAATTTTTACTAAAAATGGATTAGAATATCGAAAAAGAAGGAAGTGTCCCAAATACACCGCAATCCAGCTAGAGAGATTACAACTCCTAAATACATACAATTCTCTACCTCTCCAAGTTCAATATTTCTCCATCCTTGTTCTGCACCTTGAACGCCTCTTTTAACGCACCCTTCAGACCGCCTTTAATCTCCATATATCTGTATTTCGTTCTGTTTATCTGAAAGCCCATATTGTTTGTTACTTGTATAAACGACTGCGTCTTGGACTGCAGCTCTTTCTTACTGCTTGCCATTAGTAGAATGTCATCTGCGTATGCAAGGCACTGGTGGCTTCGATTGAAAAGCGTAGCCCTACGGTTTATATCTGCGTCTTATAGTTTTCTCTAGAACTATATTGAATAAAACTGTCGAAAAACGGATTTCCTTACCGTTGTCCTCTTCGTACTTGAAAGTCTGCTGACATTTTTCCATTTACTTTGACTGTGCATGTTGTTCTCTTCAACGTCATTCTAGCAAGGTTTACCAACTTCCCCGGGATTAAAATTCCGAGTACATTAGATAAATAGCTATAACTAAAAGGCAAACGGTTTATAATAATTTGCAAGTACTAGTTACTCAGTGTCTACTGAGATTAAGTTCTTTTTAAAACTCGTTGTATATTAGGGTAACGCACAAATGTACTCAACTTGATGAAATTTCTTCTATAGCAAATTATTAATCTGTACATTATCTATCGATATCTAACTGCGTATAAAAAAAAGTAGGAGCATGATTCACGATTACACCTATGCATTCCAAAACCACGTACAGTAGACAAATTCCATTCCATATATAATAGAAAGGAATATACGGAATGTATACAAAATTAAGTATCTGTCCAAAACTATTAAAAATATCGAAAACATTCCACATTTAAAACACAGAAAAGGAATTAAGAGAAACGGTCTGAAATGTTAAAATAACATTAAAATCGTTTAACAAAAGACTCCGTCCTTGCCAGTCAGTAAGTAACACAGTCAGATTTATAGAGCGGTCTGTTTTACATAAAAATGAGATTAATTCCATTCAAGAAAAAAAAAAGTGAGTCAGAGAAAGATGAAAAAAAAAGAAAATACACCATTAAAATATATTTTATAATGCCGAGGACGTGATGCGTGGTTTTCAGGTAGATAGGAGGGAATATTGTAATTTTTAGTGAGGCCTTTTTGTATTTTACGGCGTAATGGCGGTACGGGCGCTGCACACTAGAAGAAATTATGTTTAGCTTTAATATTTCCTAACTTTATTGCTAGGGTAAGCAACAACACGTTTGAAAAATATTTACATTCCAAATGGTTTTCTCCGGCAAAGTACACATTTAATCTTGTTAACGATGTCGTACCCGCTTATAAATTATTATATTATATTCGAAAATAAATTAAATTTAACTCGACGGCGTCGTCGTTCAGAGAGAAAGAGAAACGGAGACAGAAATAAAAGAGATCCACCTCGCTTTTATATAAGAGCCGACAGTTTTCCGAGCAAATACGTTCAACACACACACACATATACACAGACTGTATATTATGAAAGTTTTCCAAACGTAGAAAATATTTTAAACAGTAAAACTTTTTATTAATAATTCATCATAAATATGGAATTTTCCAACTATCATATATTTCATACATTTCTTCAGATATAAATGGAATTAAAATAAGAAAATCTGAATTGATTGTGGATTTTAATAATAAATAATAACAAACCGTTTATTGATTATCAACCGAAGCACAAGATATTTGGAAATTAGAGATTCTTTAACTCTATAGCAATTGTAAAACTTCCATCAACATGCTAGTAGAAGTTGCACCCTTCTATTTTGATTCTTCTTTAAACACACTTCAAGGTTACGTTTCATAAAGTTGCAAAGATAAAACTACCTTCTTCTTCATCTTCTTCTAATTTTTGGGGTGTGCGCCAGCACGACCACTGCAGGGTTGCCAACTTAGGGGTTTTGTCCCTAAATTTAGGAGCAAAATACATGGATTGTGATTTTTTTAGGGGCCAAACATTTTTAAGGATATTTTTAAGGGCATACATACTTCATTTGTCATACTTGGAAAAAAAGGAAGGAAGTGACTGAAATCGAAATTAATAGAGATTTAAATTTGAGATTGCATCTCTAATACGTGCTTTCGAAGTACGGAGTTAATGTGACTCTGTGGTCGAATCATGAACTGCTCCAGCGTTTTGCCAATGACAAAACTACTTTACTATTACTAGACACCGTACACGAGAGGCCGAAATTACGATGGATCATATAGTCTATAACATCGCTAAGTACAACACGCAGAATAGCACTATTCATTCGGTTAACCACCTTCAAAACATTTCTCCAAAAATATACTTCCTGATGAATACACCTTACGCAAATATTATGTTCCTAAGTGCTACACACGAAAGCAGTATATTATAACATAAACATAATAACAATAATTATTACAAAAAAAAAATAACAATATTGCAAATTTCATACCGTAGATATGGTAGAATCGATAAATTAATTTTATATCTCTTGAAACCGATATCAAACAAACGATACCTAGAAAACGGGTTATGAATACTGATTCCTAGGTATCGAATCAAGGTATCGATTCCAAGGTATCGATTCCAAAGTATCGATTCCAAGGTATCGATTCCAAAGCATCGATACCATACCGGTTCCAGTACTTGCTAAGTATCGATGTATCGGGTTAGCGATGTATCGGGTAGCGATGTATCGGGTAGCCATGTATCGGATAGCTTACCTGCGTGCATTTTTTTAAATGTAAATGTAAATAAAGGATGCAATGACTTTTTAAGTAAAGAATTTTTAAGTATATATGCATTATATATATTATATAATATCCTTATTATGACATAACTATAATTATTACAAAAAAAAATCTCACAATATTGCAAATTTCATACCGTAGTTATGGTAGAATCGGTAAATTAATTTTATATCTCTTGAAACCGATATCAAACAATCAACACCTAGAAAACGGGTTATGAATATTGATTTCTAGGTATCGAATTAAGATATCGATTCCAAAGTATCGATTCCAAGGTATCGATTTCAAGGTATCGGTTCCATGGTATCGATTCCAAGGTATCGATTCCAAAGCATCGATACCTATCGATACTTTACCGATTCCGGTACTCAGAATCGATACCGTGCACAGACCCGATACATCGGTAAGTATCGATACCTCGATTGGTATCGGTACCCGATACCGAAAACGTCGGTATCGCCCAGCCCTACTATTTTGAACTAAATCTTATTAAAACTCTTGAATAATTTTAAGCGACAGTGTATCAGTCAGTGTTTTATACCTCATAACATCGTCGAAACTAAACGAATACAAATTTTAATAATTACGACTACAATTAGTCATGACATTTTTCATTCATAAAAAAAATATTTTAATTTTAATTAATAACATTTCCTAATGTCGGGGAATTCATTCAGTAATTGTGACTAGATGAGTAAACCGAATAAAGTCTGAATTGATAAAAGACTTAACAGTCACAGTGTTATCATACTATCGGCTTACTACTTTGAACACACAGACAATAACAAATGTAAGGAACAATTACATAAATTTACTAATTAAAAAGGCGGAGTATTATATTTAGTTCAATGAAAGGCATTACTCATCAACTTGAATAATCAATAACGTTTAAAGTCCGTATATTTCAAACGCACATTCAAAAAATGACTTTCAGTTGGAGTTAAAACGATATATAAATTTGTAGTAATCGTGAAACATGTAAATAAACATGTATTTTGAATTAGTGCATGCAGTTTTTGATGGAAACTGACTTAAAACCCTTTCGTCACGGGACAATTTTACTTGCCAGACTTACGATAATATTTTTGTTTTAAAATGATATTCTATAAATTTAAGTAATAAGAAAAAAACTAATTAAAAAATGTTGAATACTGCGGTAAAATTATATGAACGGAAAGGTGAAAAAGAACATTGTCAGAATCCCAAAGTGTTATTCGTAGCGGGTTTCCTAGGTGCTCAGTGTTTTTTAGCTGCATGAGAACTATCGATATCGATAACTATGGTTTGACAGCTGATAATATCAAACTGTGTTGACATTTCTGTTCAGTAAGGTTTGGCAAGTCATCATGAATCGTTTAACGCCAGAACAACGCTTCCAAATTGTGGAAATTTACTTTGAAAAAATAAATCTGTTCGCGAAGTTCATAGAGCACTTCGTCCATTTTACGGTCAACATAATCGGCCTAGTGAGCAAGCAATTCGTGCAGTTATTGATCGTTTTCGCACTAATTTAACTCTTCTAAATTCAAAACCATCAACAAGACCAAGAAATGTGCGTAGCGAAGAGAATATTGCTGCTGTAGCGCGAAGTATTGAAGAAGACGCCGAAATGTTGATTCGTCGTCGTTCTCAACTTGTTGGCCTTTGTCCTTAGACTACGTGAAAAATTTTACGTAAGGATCTTGGCTTACGTGCCTATAAAATACAGCTCGTGTAAGAATTGAAGCCAAACGACCATCGTTTGCGTCGCATTTTTGCTGATTGGGCTCATTTGAAACTGGCCGAAGACGAGCATTTTTATCAAAGTGATGAAGCTCATTTCTGGTTAAATGGCTACCTCAATAAGCAAAATTGCCGTATTACATCCATTAAAATTGACTGTTTGGTGCGGTTTACACGCTGGCGGCATCATCGGTCCTTATTTCTTTCTAAATAAACAAGGAGCTGCCGTTACAGTGTATGGAGAGCGCTATCGAGCCATGCTGACTGAATTTTTGTTTCCAAAAATTGATCAGCTAAACATCAACGACATTTGGTTCCAACAAGACGGCGCAACTTGCCATACAGCGCGCTTAACAATCAATTTATTGCAAAATCAATTTGGTGACAACTTTCTTTCCAGAAGTGGTCCTGTTCACTGGCCCCCTCGTTCGCGCGATTTAACGCCTCTGGATTACTTTTTATGGGGCTATGTTAAGTCATTGATTTATGCCGACAAACCAGCAACTCTGGAAGAATTGGAAACCAATATTCAAGACATCATTGACGCCATACGGCCAGATTTATTGGAGAAAGTAGTCAAAAATTGGACTGATCGAATGGACCATGTAACTCGTAGTCGCGGCGGACATATGCCGGAAATCATATTTCAAAAATAAATGCCATGAAATTATCTACCAGATTATAATAAAAAAAATTTCATTCCAACAATATTTCTGTCTTGTATTATCATTTTAAGTTCTCAAGCTCTTAAAAAAACACCTGATATTAACTTGTTGTAAAAATTATTTTATCAGTGATTTTATCAGTAATGAGTAATAATTTATGCCTCCTAATCAAATATCCGTAGTTTATACTTCGCCGTGCAGTTTGTAACTTAGGTACATCCAAAATTTACACTGAAGGTGTTCAATCTGATTTAGGTGCATGTTATAGATTGGGCACCAAATGGTCAACACATATTCCAATTTACTAATGATTAGAGAACGGACATTCTTACCATATGACTATATTGTTATTGTTATCGCTGCGAGAACAGGTGTCCGAGTAAGTCAAACACAAAATCTTCATTGTATTACGCCGGGATGTTCTGAGCGAAGTTTATAAACATTTCCAAGAAGTTTATAAACATTTCCAATTGTCGATTGCGTCTTATGGAATATATTCTCCGAATACAATAGCGGGTTTGTGCATTGTTAACGCTGCGGACCAGATGGCCGGGTAAGTCTAACAAATACTTCATTGAATTACGCCGAGTCATGTGGTAAGGAAGTCCGTTCCCTACTAATGATAGATGCGAAATAAAGAAATTTGGTGGTATCAATATCTGTAAAATTTTGAGACATTCAAATGGTAAAACCCAGACACTTAACAGCAGATCTAGTAATGTTTAACACGTGTTCAATGAAGATCAGCTTACTATCGAATGTAACACCACGATGTAGATCTCGGTTTCCGGATTGGAACCGCGTCGAGTTAGGCGTAATTGCCAACGTTTCGTCCACTGTTACAAGGGATATCTTCAGCGCTGTACGTGGATGTTCGTCGATTCTCAGTAGCTTGAAGAATGCTAGAAGAGAAACCGGCACGACTTATATAGGGGGGGACTAGGTCAGATGGTGGCCTGCTATGTGGCATGCGTCGTATGGGCGGGGGATTTCGTAGTTGAGTTTGACAGGTTTGATGTAACGTATAGCCATCGTCTCTATTAATACAGGGTGCGGCAAAATGATAGGTACTATTTGGGATGTCAATAAAAACCAAACCACATAAACCAAACATTTCATATTTTATTTCTTAAATCTACATTTCATGCCATTCAGGAGCGATATTTTTTAAAAATGATATCTTTTAAATGACGGCCATTATTGTCGATGCACCCTTGTAGGTTCTCACGGAAGCGCGTCATTACCCGATGGGTCATTTCTTGGGAAATTGCGGCAAAATAAGACGTGGATGACCGTACCGCATGCGCAACTGAAGTCAGTATAAATAAATAACATCTCATTGAGTACTATAGTCTAAATTTTCGGCGGTATCTTGAATTATACAGCACAACTTTGGTAGAATAAAGGGTCTTTTTTACAAGAAATCAAAGAGCGACACTAGAACGAGATGATTTTATAGACGACGGTGAATTTTGCAAAAACAAAAGTACGAGCTATGGGTATATAATTAGAGATGTCATTGTTATAAGGTTTTTTTAATTCAACGTAAATTGTTGCAATTTTCCAAGCTTATGTGAATGACGGTGTTTGTATAGATAAATTAAAGCATTTTGGGGGTCGATTAGTGAACACATTAGCATAGTCCTTAACCAAATATTACCATCTCCAGTAAGTTATCTATGCTTGCTTCTCTGTTCCGCAATGACCTCAATTACATCATTTTGTGTGGTATTAAAAAATGGCGATAAGTGGACATTTTAATTTCTATTATTATTTTCAGTACTTCTCCATTAGAATCGTTTACGAACCGTCACTATAAATATATGCATTGAATAAAACGATTTTTATATACTCATAATAATACACAATGCGTTATAAAATCAATTTATCGGAATTATTTCGTGTATTATATTTTAACGACTGTTCTCAACAGATGACAACGCGTACAAAAGAGAGGCCCGTTGTTATTGTTATAATACAGTTTCATAGAGGTCATTTCTTATTGTTTTTGACGGTAAAACGTGAAAAAAAAACCGTACAGAGAACAATAGCAGCGACGGATATACAATTAATATTATAAAAAGGAACATTGTGTCTATCTATGCGTGTATATTTGTAAGTGTAATATGTATATGTACTACATAATAACACGATACGTTAGTGCTGTTAAAGCGGTACAGACCGACGGCGTCGGCGGCCATTGAATTAGTTGCATCTAATGATTTCACTTAAGCGTAACGTATTTGATGATTATGGGGAGGATATTCAAGCAACTTCAACGTATATATACGTACCTATTACAAATATTGACTTTACCGTAAGCATAGAGAATGTACTGTACAAAAAGGTTTGCGTTTTCAATGAAATGCTTGTTTTACGGTAAAAAATATATTTTATTTTTCGACAATATCTTCAAATCATTCAAAAAGTAATCTTTCGACAACTTATGCATTTGTCTTGGATATCAGCTTTTCATTTGTCCAAAATTTCTTTCCAACAAAACAATTTTTTTAAATTTGAAAATAAGAAATAAAAAGAAATCACTGGGAGCCAGATATGGCGAATATGTCACAATAACAGCAATTTACGTAACTAAACCCCGATATTTGCATTTATTAAATTATAGAAAACTTTTGGCCCTTCGAGCCGGATCAAATAGAGATGAAAATTTGATTACATTTTTTTATTAATTACATTAATTATATAATTAATATTACTTCGTTTCTATTAAAAAAATTGTCCGGCTTGGAATATAAAATTATATGTCGCCTTTTGGTCCTTCGAGCCGGATTGCATAAAGATGTAAATTTTATAGCAATTGTTTTAAATTCATTAATATTACTTTGTTTTTATTAAAAAATTTCTCAAGCATAGAACATTTGGATATAATATTGGATATAAGTGCATAAAATTTAATAAACCTACAAAATTGTCAATGGGCTGCCCGCTGTTCGTTAAAAATAGATAGATAACTTTTTGGTCGCTTGAGGCGGATGGAATAAAGAAGAAAATTTTATTACAATTCCTTTTTGAATCAATTATATTAGCTATATAACGTGTGTATAAATTGTCGCAAAAGCTACACGCAGCGACGTTCTTCGTTTGGTTCTGAATAAAAAAATGTAATGTTAAAATGTATCATGCTTCGTTTGTTTTCACGGGGTTCTTGAAGTTCAGACTTTTAGTCCGTAACTAACCTTTGCTCATCGATATCTGTTAATAGAGATAGATGCAATTTAGTTTAAAGAAAAAAATTTTACTAGTATTATTTCGTAAACGTTTTCTTTTTGATTTAAAAGCTTGTTTTAAACATTTATTCATTAACGTACTTCCACGAAAAACACATTTGGCAACGTTGTAGAACAATAAGTTTGTATTTCAAAGTGAGTTCAATCAAAATCATTACTGTCAAATTTTGACATTTACGAATTTACGAAGCATGATACGGCATTTTAACATTAAGATTTTTTATTCAGAACCGAACGAAGAATGTCGCTACGTGTAGCTTTTGTGACAATTTATACACACCTTGTATAATTAATATTACTTCGTTTTTATTGAAAAATTGTCCGGCTTGGACCATAAAATTATACGTCGCCTTTTGGTCCTTCGAGTCGGATTGCATAAAGATGTAAATTTTATTGCAATTGCTTTAAATTACTGAATATTACTTTGTTTTTATTAAAAACATTGTCAGGCATAGAACATATGGATATACGCAAGTGATAAAATTTAATAAACCTAGAAAATTGTTAATGTGCTGCCCGTTGCTCGTTAAAAATAGATAGATAACTTTTTGGTCCTTCCAGCCGGATGGAATAGAGATGAAAATTTTATTGCAATTCCATTTTTTAATAATTATATTCATTACATAATTAATATTACTTCGTTTTTATTTAAAAAAATTGTAACTCGGAACATAAAATTATACGTCACATGTTGGTCCTTCGAGCCGGATTGCATAAAGACGTAAATTTTATCGCATTGTTTTAAATTAATTAATATTACTTTTGGCTATATGCAAGTGATAAAAATTTAATAAACCTTCAAAATTGTCAATGCGCTGCCCGTTGTTCGTTAAAAAATCGTCACCACTTACTACGTCTTCATTATTATGTCTAATTGATTGATAATTAGTTTAAAGCACCAACGTGTTAGCACTTATTAGTTCTGTTAAAAGTTCCTGCGAAGAGGCTAGATAGCTTTGCAATTTTCTCTAAGAAAATCTACTGCACACACTTAAAGTTGAAAAGAAAGCTTTGAAGTATTCAATGAAGTAATAATTTTGTATCTAATTCTATTACATTATAGACATCATTTGAACCTAAATTACATGAATTCATCATTAGTTCTTTTCAAATTATCCTATATAAAAGCATTTGAGATGGATTTATCTATGAATTCCATTATTTCGTATATTTTTGAAATAATTATTTTACGTCTTGATTATTTCTAGGAACTTACGCTGCCTAAACGAGAAGCAACGTATAGTATTATCTGTTTATTTGATATACCATATGGTATAGACCAGGGAATCCCCTCTCCTGACCTCAAAAGAATCAGTGCGACGCATGAGTTATTCAACTTGAATTGTAGTATATGTAAAACCGTATTACCAGCATATGGCCTTGTTGGAAGGCTGTCGCATTTTTTTACGTTATACGCATGGAAATTCCGTGTTATAAGAAGCTTGAATGTACAAGGTGTGTTACACAAAAATTCCCGAAATTTGAATGTGGCGCGCGAAGGGATGGTAATACAGCTTTATACCGCTAGATGGTGTGAGCTACGTTTATACTAAGTCAGTCTGTCAAACGGTAGTTTGCTAGCTGGTGATAAACAGTTTGTCTATTTATATTTGTTGAGTTGTGTTTGAGTTACTCTGCAACACTACAATGTCTGATGTGAAAGAGCAAAGAACGTGCATCAATTTCTGCTTCTAACTTGGTAAAACCGCAGCGAAGCTCGGAATGTGTTTGGTAAAAATGCTTTAGGCCAGACGCTAACTTATCAGTGGTACAACCGTTTTAAAAATAGACGTGTGTCGTTTGATGATGCTGAGCGTTCCAGTCGCCCATCAACGGAAAACACGCCACAAAATATAGTAAAAGTGCATGATGCTATCCTCCAACACCGAAGGAGAGCAATACATGACATTTGTAACATTGGCATTTGTCAGCGTATTCTGTCCGGTTATCTCAACTTGCGGCGTATAGCTGGGAAGTACCAATGTTATTCAGAATTGAACAACGTGTTTGTGTACGCACAGATCTGAAAGAAACTGCCAAAAGAGATGCGACCTGGCGACGAATCGTGGGCGTACAGGTACGAGGGACACGTTTTATATTTTTACAATCGACCACTAGATGGTGCTTTTGAAATATGTAACCACTATATTCTTAAAGTTTGACATTTGTCAATGAGAAATCCGAGATAGCTTAGAAATTGAATCAGTAATTTATTGACAGGGACAGTTTTAAGACAGTGAGTTTGTAAAATAATGGAGATTACTCGTGAAGATTTTCGTTAGATGATTTTTTACGATTTTAAAAAAGGCCTAACCCCACAAGAATGCATTATATCGCCTCGGTCAAGCTTTGGTAATGAAGCACCATCAGAGAAGACAGTTTACAATTGGTTTGCATAATTTCATCATGGTCGTGCCTCAGTGAGTGATGAATCACGTAAAGGTCGTCCAAAAACTGTTACAAAAAACATCGATGCTGTGCGGAAAATGATAGAACACGATCGATATGAGACTTACAGTGAGGTAGAGGCATCTCTTGGCATATCGCAGACTGTAATTCATTCGATATTACATGAACATTTATTTGTAAAAAAAATATGTTCCAGATGGATTCCACATAACTTGACTGAAGCACAGAAAACAGCTCGTGTTAATTGGTGTAAAGGGATGCGTAAAAAAATCGACGTAGGAACCGCAAAATCCGTATACAACATCGTCACAGGTGATGAAACATGGATATATGCGCATGAGCCGGAAACCAAGCAACAATCTACTGTATGGGTGTTCCTAGACGCACCGAATCCCACAAAAGTTGTTCGTGGAAGGAGCACCAAGAAAATGATTATTTGTTTCTTCGGCTGTACAGGACACATCGCAACAATTCCTTTAGAGCAGTGGTTCCCAAACTTATTTTGTCTACTGGCCACTTCGAGAATAAATTATTTTTTAGCGCCCCCATTTTTTCACCTACTTAAAAACCACTATAACTGCAAATTAAATTAATTATTGTGAGCTATATTAGCGGAGATTAAACATTCATTCTAAACGAGACTTTTACTATGGGTTATAGTGTTATACTGTTATAGTAAAAGTCTCGTTTAGAATGAATGAGTTAACTTGAGACCTGAGCGTAGTAGGTAGTACACAACAGCGCTCAGGTCTCAAGTTAACTTTTACGGGCTACACCTGCCAATGAGAATGATTATTGAAACGCAACTTTATAGTATTCAGACAAAGTATCTTTTATTTAAAATTCAAAATAAAACAAACATAATCGATTCTAATATAAAAACTAATGTGAAGGATGAATCTGATGCTGTTTAATAAGTTTGTTGATATCAGGTTCCAATTTACTCAAGAACAGCCGCAAGTCACCACGTTCGGTAACATGCAAACGATTTCTCTTTTTAGTAAGCAGCGTTGCTACAGCACTAAATCCACGTTCACACAAATATGACGATGGGAATGCTATCAAGAATCGTTGAACGATTGACCACAATCCAGGGTACATGCGGGATCGGTTTTTGTAGCCAAAATTCTTGGTAGCCATTTTTGAACTTGATTTTTATTTCCTCGTTCGTTGTCAATTCTATAAGTTCTTCTTCCAGATGTGGTGATATTGCTGTGTTGACATTTGAAAACGGATCCAACACCCAGTCTGGTATTTCCAAGTTCAAAATATCCTGGTATCGTTCGGTGAAGTCAATGTGGAGGTTTTTCAAATGTTGGCAGTAGGCAAACAAGTCGTCGTTACTGCAGGATACTGATAAATTCGGAAAATTGTGAAACTCACGTCTGCCCATATTCTTTTTGTGTAGAAGCAGTTTGGCTGCGAAAGCAGCAACGACATTTTTTGTTTTAATTAAATTTAGTTCATCGCCTTGCAGTTGGAGATTCATGTTGTTGAACAATTTATACAGGTCTGTCATGTAAGCTATATCATTTTTTGATGTAATGAGCTTGTTGCGCAATTCTGTATTTTTAGTTTCCAAAAACTCTATCACAGAGTCAAACAGGTTGTAAAATCGAGTCAGACAATTGCCTCTTGATAGCCAACGAACTTCGGTATGAAACAACAAACGGTTGAAATCTTCGTCATTAGTAACACAAAGCTGATGAAATAATCTATCATTCAAAGAGCAGTTACGGATTTTATTCACTGCTTTGATGACATATTGCAGTGATTGAAATAATCGTTCACTTAAATTTCTAGCAACCAAATGTTGTCTATGAATAACGCAATGTACAGCAAGGACATCTGGAATTTTATTTTTTACGTACGCTATGAAGCCTTTATGGCACCCTGTCATAACCGGAGCGCCATCCGTAGC
Source organism: Melolontha melolontha (assembly GCA_935421215.2). Classification (NCBI taxonomy): domain Eukaryota; kingdom Metazoa; phylum Arthropoda; class Insecta; order Coleoptera; family Scarabaeidae; genus Melolontha; species Melolontha melolontha. The sequence goes on from OW285235.1 coordinate 234,994,002, forward strand.
AACTGATATAATATTTTTCAAGGGAATCTCATTCTCATCACAAAACTTTTCCAATGTATTGAATATGGTTTCGCCTTTTGTATCGGTCTCTAAATTTCTAGCAAACAATAGTTCTTCACATATTTTCTCATCTTTAATAAACATCACGTAAGACAGCAACAATGCTTCATTAGTTGGTAAAGTGGACTCATCGAGCTGAATTGAGAATTGACTAGTCCTCAGATGATTGCACAATGATTCTTCAATGTTTCCAGCCATTTCATCAATTCGTCTTTGCACAGAATTATTACCCAAAGGAATTTTTCGGATAATATCTGCGGCCGGTTTATGAAGCACAGTAGTTATTACTTCCTTTATTGCTGGCAAAATTAACTCTTCTCCGATGTTGTGTGGTTTGCCTTTTTGAGCAATTAACAAAGAGATATTGTACGAAGCTCGAAGTCCGTCGTCATCTTGCTTAGCAGTCGCCGAAAAGAGTTTTGCTACACTTGGCTGAGTATTATGCTTCTTCTCTAGGTCTTGAAAATATGCTACATTCTTGTCTTTCTTATCTGGATGCATTTTATTCAAATGATCTTGCAGTCTTGAAGGCTTCATTGCTTCATTCGGAAATGTTTTTAGACATAGAAGGCACAAAGGCGACGATGGGTTTGCAGGATTTTCAATGAATCCGAATTTAATATATTCCGCACAGTATTGCCGTCTCTTCTTTTTTACTTCCGACATTGTTTTGTTTTGAGAAATACGTAAGTAAGTGTTGAACTTAAGTACTGCTTATCTATTACGCGCGAAACCGCAAATGAAAATAAAAGAAATATTACGTTGTTTATATAGGATTGCATAAGCAGCACGCACCGACAGGAATAAGACAAGCATGCATAAACTCGTTTATCTCATTCGACGCGTTGAGAGTCGAGAGCTCAGTCGGTGTCTAATAGTCTCCTCCCCGCCCCCCTTTAGACCTGCAGCGCCCACAAGGGGGCGTTATCGCCCAATTTGGGAACCAGTGCTTTAGAGGATCGAAAAACTGTTAAAGTTGAATGGTATACAGTAATTTGTTTGTCAACAGTTATAGACGAAATCAAGAGGAACAACCGAATACGTCCCATTATTCTTCATCACGACAATGCAATTTCCCATGCGGCACATCTAAAAGTTGAATATTTGAAGGAGAAAAGTGTTGAAATAATGTCTCATTGCCCATATTCACCTGACTTGCCGCCGAATAATTTCTTTTGTCCCCAACTGTGAAACAAAAAATGCGCGGACAGCGATTTTCAACACCTCAAGAAGCAGTCGAAGCCTTTGAAAACCATGTTTCTGAGATACAAGCTTCAGAGTGAAGAAAATGTTTTGAGAACTGGTTCGTACGCATGCAAAAGTGTATAGACCATTAAGGCGAATATTTTGAAAAACACTAAAGTAGTTTGTTCCCAAAAATTTTGTTTTCTACCCAGATTTTGTAAAAATATAAAAGGTGAGCCTCGTATGATCCTGAAACAAAGCAGCAGTTGACGCAGTAGAAGACGCCATCGTCATCACGACCGAAGAAAGCACGATAAGTTCGAAGCAATGTCAAGTCTATGTTGATTTGCTTCTTTAAAGCTGATAGCAGCGTTCACAAAGAATTTCTCCCACCAGATCAAACAGTTAATGCACGATTTTATTCGACGCAAGCGGCCTGTCAAGTGGCGCAACAATCCGTGGATCCTACACCATGACAATGCACCAACCTACAAGTTGTCTTGACGATGACAGCAGTACTACCCCAGCCTCTGTACTCTCCAGATCTTGCCCCTTGTGACTTCTGTTTCCGAAGTTGAAAATGAAGCTTAAAGAACGTCGTTTGGAGACGATTGAGATCCAAACTGAATCGCAGGCAATGTTGAACACGTTCACATGCTGCTTTCAGTCATGGACAAGTCACTGGGATCGATGCATACATGCGGAAGGCGAGTACGTTGAAGGAGATGGCAGTAAATAAGTTGTAAGAACAATTTATTGTGCTTTTTTCACATTCCGGGAATTTCTGGGTAGCACCTCGTACAACAATCATCTTCCAAATTAAATTAACATTTTCCAGAATCTTACAATAATTTCAAATCGAACTATCGCCTATTCTTCATGCTATTTGATCTTCGTTTAAATTATTTTGCAGCTTAATATGTGCATAAACGTTTGTGAATGCACGCTTGTAAATACCTATATTTAAGATGTAATTGCTGACGCGTACAATTAATTTTAGCCTCTTTGCATGTTCCTATGTATTCAATGTATTTATTAATATATACACATAAATAACGTGTGCATAGCGGGAATAATAATTTCGACAAACATAATGTAAACGAACAAAAATCTCGCTAAGTATTACTTAACACACAAAATACGGTGAATATAGTTTATATGCGGTTGTATTTGTGAGCGCTGTAAAGTACATATATCAATAATAAAATAAAACCAATGTAAATAATATTGCTTGTCTTATTTGACGCGAAGTGTTCAGGCTTCTTTCATAACCTCATTTAATTACGGAATTCACAATTATTTGTAAGTGTAATTATCGTGTACTGTATTTGCTTAGGCAAACAATTCCTATGTATTGAAAAAGTATCGACTAACTAGAAATAATATGCAAAGTAAATATTATAAAACGTTCTAGAACACAATGTTGTAATAATATATTGAGGTTAATAAAACAAATTAGAAGTAACTGGATATGTATGAGGGCTTTCCTTTACTTCTTTTACAAGAAATCTTTGTGTTTAGCCTTGAGTTTCATTATTAATCGATATTTCAAGCTAATAAACTGCTATTTTTTCTCTTTATTTAACTAGACAATTTGCAATGATTAGACAAAATCAAAGTAGATTTATTAAACAATAACACTTCTTTATATTGGACTGATTCAACCTTAACTTAGTGTAAGTTTGTTTCAAGTAGGAGTAACTCTTCATATGCTCTGGGCTTGACAGGCTTATACATGTTCAAACGTGTGCAAAGTGCGTTGTGTTGTAGAATGCGTATGTGCTAAGCCCGGACCATAAATAGTAAAGGTCTGCAAGCAATAATGATCCAGAACCGAGTGGTTATTAAATTTTTAATAAATGAGCAGAACATGCCTAATCGAATTAAATAAAGTTTCAATGGTATTTATAGGGAGGGGTTGTTTTCCTTCATATTTTACTATAGAAAACTGTGCAAAATATTATCGTTTTGGGCTAAAATTCCCATGATCAAAAAGATGATGAGCATCAGCCAAGTTAAATGGTAACGATGCAAGATATTCTAGCCAAGTAATTTGAAACATAGTTGACTAGGTAAAACCTTACCAAATTTTAAATAAAACAAAAACAGTTTTAATAATATAAAAGTATTGTTCGGGAAAAATAGATTTAATTTTGTACTTTTAGTTTCATTTAAATATAAGCAAACACATGTAGGTATATTTATGTTAATGTATTCAATCCTAGTTTTAAATTGTAAATATTGTAAAGTGTATACCGCCTGATTCTGAACAAACGCAACGATCCGAACGTATGAATATTTCTCCCGCTTCGAATACAATTCCCCTGAACGCGTTTAGCCAATCACAAACCAGTCTGACGCGCAACCATTTAACAACTAATGTCACAAATTAGTGTCACCACTGTCACTGTTACTCCACCTATACGGAGTCTCTTAAGCGTTTGAATAGTGAAAATAAGAAAATAAGAAAAGAAAATAGACATCACTGGTTCTGTACAAAATTTAAAACCATTATTCCCAAATCGCAGAGTTCCTAATGATATGTTCATTTTAGTATGCGCTGCAATAGAACTAAATTCAAATTTGACAGTTAGCGATATTTCCAACGATTTAGGCATGTGCTGCTCTTCCGTTAACCGCATACTAAAATTAAATGGTTTTCGTAATTATAAATATTCCAAACATCATCAATTATTTTACGGTGATGAGTTTAAACGAATGAATTTCCGTTATTATATAATTAATTTCTCATTATGAACAATTTATTTTATTATCTGTAAGAGTAAATTTTTCTTTACATTACTAGAATTTAATTTAGTTTTTATTTATTTCTGAAGTTTATTTAGTTTACTATGAACAGTTTTTGTGACCTTTATTATTAAAATTTAATTTATTAAATCTCTTGATGCCTTATTTGCAATTTTCTTAACCGCTTATTAATAATTTCATTACGCTTTGTAGAATAACGTATTGCAATTTACTCATTACCATAACACAGGACTAAACAATTTATGGTCTTTTAATAGTAATTTGGTAATCAGATAATTTTTCTTACGCGGCTCCATAATATGTAAGTATGTATGATATATGACATTGATGTTGACACGCCTACAGCATTCAGGGGAATTGTATTCGAAGCGGGAGAAATATTCGTACATTCCGGCCGTTGCGTTTGCTCAGAATTAGGCGGTATAGAAAAGGTTCTTGGAGTTCGGATATTTAATGTTGTAAATTACCTAGGCCTGGTCAGGTAATACATTTCTTTATTCATTGTCTTGTTTTCTACGGTCATAAAAACTATTTATTTTATTATATACCTTCTTGTTAACCCATCCATTTAGTAGTTGTAAATGTAATGTATAATAGAATAAGTTTTATTGACATATTTCTTGTTATAGATAAAGTGTTATATTATTATAATAGGTTAAATAGTTTGGTTCGATGCGATTCTGCGAAATATTATGTTATCTCTAGCTTCCTGTGTATTCTATATTTATTATTTTAAGAGTTATTTTATTTTTCTATAATTAAGGGTTACCGGCGTATATTGTTCATTTTAATACATTGATGACGTTGGAAACTACAGCATATACTTTTCTTGAGAGAACGGTAAAAATAGTTGTATAGAAACTTCTGTATAATCAATTTTGTTGTTTTGTCACTCTCTTGTAACTGGCGAGGACAAAACTTTTTTGCCGAAAAATAAGTAATGAGAAAACAGTTTCAAACAAGATCTCTTAGCTCACTAGAGTTCCAAGTATGATCTCTTCGAGTTAACTACAGTTCTAGCTTAGGTCTCAGTGATCTAAATAGGAGCAAATATTATTTATTGGCCAGTTTTCTCGGTCTTTAGTGTTAAGATCAGATACTGCATTTGTACTAAGTTAACAGAATTCCAAGACTAATTTTGTAAATATATTAGTGTTATTCAAAAACTATTGCATTATTTCAACTCATACTTCGGTCGATACATACCGAACTTCCTTCAAACCAGGAGGATAAAACAAGTATTATTAATTATTTATTGATGAGAAAGTGAATTGGAGCAGACACCTAGTCAAAGTGGCAGATAGAGCGATGCAGCTCTTCTGGAGATGCAGAACTGTTGGCAAGACCTAGGGACTAAAACCAAATGTTGTACACTGGCTGTACACAGCACTAGTAAGACCAACGATTACCTATGGGAGTTGTCTGGTGGAGGACAGAGCAGACATCGTGGGGCTGCTCACGACTCTCCAGCGACAGGCTCTGTTGGGAATCACGGGAGCCATGAACAGCACGGGAACCGCCTCCATGGAGGCCATCGTGAGTCTCCCTCCTCTGAAACTATTTGTAAAAGCGTAAACTGCTGGTGCGAAAGTAACAAACAGGCCTAATATTTGAAGCAGGCTCTGAAAGAAAACCTAACAAAAGCACAAATAATCAAGATGCAACAACAACTGATTGTGATGAAGAGGAAACTCCCGATCAAAGTCCAATACACACAACATCTTTGGTTAAAATTGATTTAAATATTCCGGGCCCGTCTTCAGTAAATGATTCCCAAAATGATTTTGCCATTTCCAAGTTCCAAGCATGAACACACAAAAATAAGAAAGTTAAAGAAATCAGAAATCGTTTCTTCTACGCCGTATAAAAACCAGTTGTTGGAAGAAAAGGAAAAGAAGAAACTTGCAGCTGGTGTAAAAAACGTTTTCAAATCTACAGCTAAGGAACGTCCAACAAAGAAACAAAAAAGAACTGATAAGGAGGATCAAAGCTTTTGCCCTGGATGCAACTAACATTTCAGCACTTCAGAGTGGAAACAATGGCAAATTTAGCATGAAGACTGCTTCAGTTATCCAGGGAGGTGCTCAACTTGGATGAGGTTTTTAAATTTGTCAAAAAATCTTTGCTTTTTCTATTAAAAGAATTTATATTTTAGTTAAGACTAGCACTATTTATCTCAGTTAGATTTTTATTGTTGATGTGCACTCTTGGATAATGTACCTTGCGTACTCTTGTAAACCGTGCATCCTAAGAGTACGTATTTTAGGTATTTCTTTTTTGATATTATATTCTTCTTAACTAAAACTAAACATTGCTTTTGTGTTGAGATTAACATAACCCAATATACTATGCCATTACCAAAATAATAAGTTTAAACAAAAATTATAATTTTTATTAAAAAATACAAGTTGTGTGCGTACTCTTGGAAGAACATCCCTTAATAAATAATGAAATAAAATTTAAAAAAAGAAAAAAATCATTGTTTATTACTCTTTTTCATGTGAAACACCGGATGGCGCAAAAGGGTGCCAAACATTATTACTGCTGGACTCCCAGAGCAGAGCTCTATTGAAATTTGTAAAAATATACAGGCTGTTTCGTTTAAAATAAGAAAGTTAACATCATTTCCGGCTAAACCGGAAGTCTGATTCGGATATAAATATAAGTCATGTCATAAAGTCATAAAAATCTAAGTAGGCATATCAAAGATATTCGAATGGAGTTCTTACATTTGCCTAACCCTGTATACCGTGTGTCCCAATTTCGATGCTCACCATTGGTATCTCGGTTATTAGAAGATATAGAACAACGGTTAAATGGGGAATGTTTTGCAGAATTCAATACTCGCGGCAAATCTCATTTCAAATTTGATCTAACTTTTTAAATTTTTAAAATATTTTGAAAAATCAAAAATTTGCCGATTTCGTTATTCCTCAATAACTCGATAACCCTTAGTCTGACCTCTTTTAAAGTTTTACATTGTTCAGACACTTTTTTAAAACAAATAATTTGATACAAACTGAAACCCCCGATTGTCATTTGTTTTTAAGTTATTACAACTATCTTTTGTTTTTCATATGGCGGCCATATTGGATTTTGGGTTTGTTAGGTAGTCCTCAAAATGTGCTTTTCAACGATGTATAACATGCCTGAAAAATTTTTATTTATAAGGAAGATATTAATAAAAACGTAAATTAATCTTTAATATGAAATTAGTAGGCTGAAAAATTAAACACCAATGTCAAATATGAAAGTGAAAAGATATTCTAAGTATAGCAAACGCCAATTAAGTTGGCGCGAGGAGGGGTAAGTTCGCGCAGGATTAAAAGTAGCGGGGAGATTTGTATTTGGTTTTACATCAAATGTCAGATAATTCTAACCTCTGAGCGTGTATCACTAGCAATGACATTATGTTCCGTCAAACGTTAATGACAAATGTATTCTGACAATGAAACAAAACGATAACCTGTCAAAGTACAATTAGTGCTGCAGAGATAAGTTAATTAAAACTACTTGTAGTTAGTGATAAGTAATTATTGTCAAGTATTAAGATTTATAAGTATTGATAATGGCACATACATATTCAAACGGCGAAAAAGTTGATATGTTGGAAGTGTATTTCAAAGCAAATAGAAACACTAAAAATGCGTGCACGAGTTATGCAGAGCGTTTTCCAGAAAGACAGCAGCCACACAGGACAATTTTTAGAAGACTAGTTAGCAAATTAAAAAACTTTGGAAGCTTCGAACAAAAACGAGGTAACTATGAAGTTAATGATGCTGATACACGTCGAAATAATATTTTGCAGAACGTTAGGAACAATCCCAGCACATCAGTTCGTCGTGTGACACGAGAAACAGGGATTTCAAAATCTACTGTTCACAGAACCTTGACGAAAAACAAGTATCACCCTTACAAACCAACAATTGTACAAGGTTTAAGTGATGACAATCTCCGACGATTACAGTTTAGCAGGTGGTACCTTCAAAAATGTGAATATGACGCTAATTTTCGTAGGAAAATACTATGGACAGATGAAACACGATTTACCAATTGTGGAGTGTTCAATAGGAATAACTATCATCATTGGTCTACTGAAAATCCACATTTGGTAAATCAAAGAAGATTTCAAGTTCGATTTGGTTTTAATGTCTGGTGCGGTTTAATTGGTATGACATTTTGCTTACATTTTTTTTGTTTTTTAAACTCTTTTTTTCGTTTTAGATAATCAGTCCTTTCATCTTTGATTACAATTTAACTGGTAACAGATATTTGGAGCTACTAACAAACGAGATAATGCCTGCTTTGAGGCAAATTATTAATCCCGAGTACATGCAAAACATCTGGTTCCAGCAAGATGGTTGCCCGGCCCATAACACTCGTAACGTGCAACATTTTTTGAGAGAAAACTTTAATGAGAGAGTGATTTCAAATAATGGACCCGTGCAATGGCCTGCGAGATCACCCGACCTTACCCCGCTTGACTTTTATTTATGGGGTACCACTAAAAACGAAGTATTTGATTTTGAACCGCCAGAAACTCGGGAAATTTTAGAACAAAAAGTACTAGATTTGCTACGATCAGTAAACGGAAACACGCTACGTAGAGTTTGTAACTCTACTCGAACAAGGTGTCAAAATTGTGTGGAACAGAATGGTCATCATATTGAACAATTTCTTTAAGTGAATGTGAACTTTAAGTTCTGTGTCTTTACTTTTTATTTCTATAATTTTTTTATCATTTCGTTTGTTTACAGTATTACTTAGAATATCTTTTCAATTTCATTTGACATTGGTGTTTAATTTTTCAGCCTACTAATTTCATATTAAAGATTAATTTACGTTTTTATTAATATTTTCCTTATAAATAAAAATTTTTCAGGCATGTTATACATCGTTGAAAAGCACATTTTGAGGACTACCTAACAAACCCAAAATCCAATATGGCCGCCATATGAAAACCAAAAGATAGTGGTAATAACTTAAAAACAAATGACAATCGGGGGTTTCTGTTTGTATCAAATAATTTGTTTTAAAAAAGTGTCTAAACAATGTAAAACTTTAAAAGAGGTCAGACTAAGCGTTATCGAGTTATTGAGGAATAACGAAATCGGCAAATTTTTGATTTTTCAAAATATTTTAAAAATTTAAAAAGTTAGGTCAAATTTGAAATGAGATTTGCCGCGAGTATTGAATTCTGAAAAACATTCCCCATTTAACCGTTGTTCTATATCTTCTAATAACCGAGATACCAATGGTGAGCATCGAAATTGGGACACACGGTATAAATACAAATTATAAATATTTATTTTATTTATAAATTGTTTAATAAATCCAGATTTGGTAAATAATAACCACAAAGGTATTTACTTGTCAAACTTTTCTATCACCGTAGCATCAATAATATTACCGTATTCATCAACGAAAGTGGCAAACTTCATCATAAATCCGTAAACATAACCTTTACGCGATCGCATGTTAACGTCACTTGTCAAATAATCATACCAGACACAGACAACATAACCTCCAAAACACAAACAATACACCGAGAGCGCGTCTTTAGTTTTAGATGCCAGCGCCAGCCAATAAAAACAACAAACATACATGTACAGGCGCACTCCGTAACACACGCAGACGATGACGATCCCGAACTTCATCAATCAAAAGTCAATCGTCAAAATCTGGCTCGGAGTATTCCGTGTAACATTGGCAGGAGCTTCCGTTTCTTTTCGATTTTTGATTATTATGACACCGGGACGATGAATTATTTATGATTTCTTCGGGCCGTTTATTTATCGATATAGTCTGTCTATTTCCTTCTTTTTTGTTTTCTTTTCTTCTCCGGTTGCAAGGTCATTAACATCCTCTGTTCAGGACGTTCAATCCATTACAACAGAATCAAACGCATAGAACTTATATGCGTAAGTTTTATGCTTGTGTGTGTGTTTGCCTTCGTGTGTAATAGAAGCAATGCGTCAGAGCGGTTGTTTTAAATATCTAATTATTTTTTTAAGAAAAATCTGGTGGAATAAACAGAAAGAAACCGTGAAATATATCCTTTTACATTTATGTATGTATGCATGTATATCTATGTGTGTGTGTGTTTGGTATGTATATATGTATATGTGTCTTCCAACTTTCTATCTCTCTTTCCTGGTTCGTTATCGCCGGAGTCGAGTTAAGTAATTCATAGAATTCTCTTATCAAAATACATGCATGCATTTAGATGTTTGTATGTGCTTATGTGTTTGTAAATGTGTACATTTTACACAGAAAGATCGGCTCTAAGCAAGCTTTAGAGAGTGTCAGGGGGACTCGTGTACAAACAAATCAAATTACAACTTGTAAATACCATAGTTTTTATTTACAAAAATTCAAATGTAAAACGGGTGATCTATGATGCATGGTGTATATTACTACAAGATCCAATATACGAACTTAGTAGTTTTAAAGCGAAGTTTCATTATACAGTGACGCACAATGAAATATCTAATTTTATTTAAAAAGGAATGCAAATAAGGCAGTGTTGGTCAAGAAATTTTTATCATTTAAATTTTTTATAGCAACTATGTTCAATTTTAGTTTCTTTTATAGTTCTAACAGTAGTAATAACAACGAATTTATTCTGGCACGTCAGGTTTTATAAAAAACAATATTGAAAAGTAAATGAAATAATATTAATTAGGTATGTAGTCATATTAACAAAAAGGTTGACAATCTAGAAGGGCCAATCTCATGTGGGATGGTCTCTCACTTTTACGCACAGTCTTCATTCATTGATAAAGCGAACAGTGCACGCGTTTGATTAGTAAACATTTCTATACAAAAAAGGTTTAAGTATATCAATACGTTAAGCACGTATTACGCATTTGTTACAAATGAAACAGACATGCAATATACACATCTGTAACTGTACACATGGACAATACACCTCGTATTTTCCAGCATTCGGCATAGTCTCTTTTGTCCGTCAGATGTCACTATATTATATGGTGCTACCTGATAGGACGAAATTTGCTATACCTTATAGGCGATTTAAGCTTTATTTACTTCACTAGCTTAACTGATGACGCCTAATAGTAGATGGCAGAAACACGTGTCTTAAGCAGAAGTAAATGCTGTAAAATACGAGGTGTATTGTCCATGTGTACAGTTACAGATGTGTATATTGCATGTCTGTTTCATTTGAAACATTTGTATGTTAAAATATAAACACCCAATATCCTTTACTGGAAATATATAAATATAAATGTGAACTGATTCTTGCGTCTTGTATTTAGTATATTTCCTTAGGAGAAAAAATTAATGAATAGAAGTATTTAAAAATGTGTGTCCGCATAGTATTTATTAAATGATTTTTTTTTTCTTGTTGTATAGTTGTTGGATTATAATTTAATTATTTAGTGAATTTTAAAAATATTAAAAAAATTATTAACTACATATTTTCAAATACATACATTGAAATAATTAAGTTAAATTTCAATTAAAAATATTAATATTTTTATTATTAAAAAAAAATAATCTTCTTTGAAATTAAAAATTAATTAAAAAATTCTACCTGAATATTCTTGTAAACTACTATATAATTAATTGAAAATCAACATATGTGTTTCTAATTAATTTTAGAAGTTACTGCACAATTGTCTTACCAAAAATTAACAAAAATAATAATTTTTTGGTGGTTTTCATTTAATATTAAATTTATAAACAAATTTTGTTAATTTGTTTGTTAACAAAAAGTAATTCTTTTATTAAAATATAATAAAACAATTATAATTTAATTAATTCTACAGCATAAACAAGTGTCTCGTATCGTTACGTTCAAATTTTAGGAGTGTAAAATAGACTTCATTTCAAGTAACAAAAACGCAAAACCTGTATATCCATTTTTATTTGTTTCAAAGTTACAGATCCATGAATGTGATTGTCAGGTCATGAAAAAAATGTAATCCTAAAGTTAATACAAACTGATTTTATTTAAAAAAAGTTATAGGATTCAATAACAAGCCTGTGATTGTTAACGACGCATAATAAAATGTTATCCTAAAATAAATAAACACGTGTCGTAGTGCATACAGTAATTTCTTGGAGATCTACAAAAAAGAGTACTGGAAATTGACTTATGATAAAGAAGGTTCTTACTTATTTCGTAAGTGCTGAAACATGAATATCATACAATAAACAAATGTTCAGATGACTGTTAACGTTGCATTTTTTAATAAAGAATTACATTACGTTTCAGTTCATACAACAACTTATTAGTGAGTGGACACGTTTTCTTTATTCAAAATGCCTTAACGATTTTCTTCTCAAGAGTATGCGGACATGCGTTTTGTGTATGTCTACTGTAACGGCAGTGCACGTCAAGCAGTTATTGAATACCGATATCGATTTCCCGATAGGCGCATTCCTCATTACAGAACGTTTCAGGAAGTACACAGACAATTTCGGGAATGCGGACTGCGTGATTATATTTTCGACCGAGGAGTAAATTTGCCAGCAGACTTTGAGGAAGAAGCAGTAGCTATTGTTACAAGGGATCCAACTCTCAGTGTACGTCGAATCGGTAGGCAACTGAGAGTGCCACGAACGACAGTTTGGCGAATTTTAAAACGTGAGGGCTTATATCCATATCACTATCGCAGGTGACACGGTTTGCTTGAGGCTGACCACTATGCTCGTCTAGTTTATTCTACCTGGATATTAAGACAGTCACGGCTTCATTTTAATTTCTGCAGAACAGTCCTCTGGACAGATGAATCTACGTTCACGAGAAGTGGTGTTACAAAATTGAGAAACCTGCACAGGTGGTCATCGGAAAATCCCATCTAAATTTCAACATGAATTTTCTATTAACGTTTGGGCGGCCCTAATCGAGGACTTGTTGATTGGTTCTGTCATTCTTCCTGGGAGGTTAAATGCGGACAATTACCTTCAAATTCTTATTGACGAACTGCCATGTCTTTTAGAGGATGTCCCACTGAA